>JAMZAV010000424.1:0-482937 GCA_024449915.1 Sweltsa coloradensis | reverse complement strand
TATTTTGTCAACTAATCCCTATTAACATAAACAATAATACTAATCATTCTACCATTGTGCGTTTTATAATTATACATCCTAATGAACATCGTATTGATTATCATATCGATAACTCATTTCATTTTTTCATTTCATATTGATTAATCAATTCAAATAACTTCTATTCTCAATACTTGTATACTATACTAATAATACATATAACTTGATTAACATAAAATACACATTTTATTTGATTATCCATTTTATATTAGTAAATTTTTAAATTTACCATGTCCACTACAAACTGCCCCTTATAGATTCGTACTACTACACGTATATATTAAATACAATACTAATTCCATTTCATAATCATTATATCATATCAAATGCTAGTGTTTTATATTATTATTCATCCTAAATAACATCGTATTGTATCATATCAACCAATTCCTCATTTCCTTTTTTCCTTTCACTACTCAATTAATCTATTCAAACAACTTCAATTCTCAATACTAGTATACCATACTAGTAATATACATATAACTTGATTCACATGATATATGCCATTCTATTTTATTATTCATTTTTTACCATGTTTTAGCCTTAGGAACTATTCACTCCCTCTTCACGAAAGGTGGTATATTTGTACCATGTATTAGTCTAAGTGAATAAAGACTCTACTCTACTCTACTCTACTCTAACATCATCCTTCCTTTGAGCATCTTTGATTTCTTCCATTCTTTGGTCGGTTGCTGGAGTACCGCTGACCACCTGTTGTACATCTTCTTCTGAACATGGCTCGGAGTGTAGGGCTCTAGACAGTGTGTCAGCAGTATAGAAACTTTTTCCTGGTACATGCTCTATCTTAAATGAGAACCTCATTAGTCGCATTTTAAATCTTTGCAGCCTTGCCGACAGCTCACTTAATTGGTTTAGAACCAAAAATTGGCACCAGCGGCTTATGATCGGTGTGAATTATGAAGTCTCGCCCGCTTACAATTGGTAATTTCTCGCGAGTCCCAGGTGATAGATAAGGCTTCCTTTTCAATCTGAGCATACCGACTTTCTGTCTCGCTCATTGCTCGAGACGCATAGGCCACGGGTTTCCACCGGCCTTCCGCGCTCTCTTGCTCTAATACCGCACCCAAGCCGTAGAAGATGCATCAGCACAAATTCTTACTTGAGAGTTGGTGTCGTATAAGGCTAGACTGGTGTTTCTGTTAGCATGCTTTTGATTTTGTTAAAAGCAGCTGTGTGGATCGGAGTCCACAGAAACTCGTTGTCCTTTTTCAGGAGCTCTCGTACTGGCTGGCTTACCTCGGCAAGACCTGGTACAAACTTTGCAACCTGGTTTACCATTCCAAAGAAGCGTCTTAGTTCGGTTATGTCGGCCGGATTACTTAAATCTTTTATGGCTTTGATTTTGTCCTCGTCTGCCCGAATTCCATCTTTGAGATTTCGTGACCAGGAATTTAACTCTTTTACTGAGAACTCGCATTTCATCTTGTTCAGCGAAAACCCAGCTATTTTTAGTTTACCGAGAACTATCCCACCCCGAGCATCGTGCTCTTTTTGTGTTGAACCAAAAGACTAATATATCGTCCTTTGGAAAATGACACCTTGCACCCCCTCGATCCCTGCATCATTTTCCTAAAAAAAAGGTTCCGGGCACTCTGATCCAAAAGGGCAATCGTTTTGAAAAAAAACCTCCCCAAAAGGCGTGATAAAGGTTGTAAACTTTGCCGATTTTTGGAAAGAGGGATTTCCCAAAATCCTGTTTGGCGTCTAACTTTGAGAAGATAACTGTTTCCTCAAACGGCCCAAGGACTTCCCACATTTGGGCAGTTGTTTTTTTTTCCCCCAAACACCCTTTTTTTTTTATTAAATATTGGGATTTTTTCCTTTGGGATGTGATTAATTGTGGGATTACACGAATGCGACCCAGTTGAGTAGAGAAAATACCGGGAAGTGAGTTTTATTATATTACGGAAATCACGTGGAAAAACCGAGCAGGGGGGGGGGAAAAAAAAATTCAAATACTTAAAATTATACTGAACTCTAGAAATCTGAATAGATAAATAAAAATCTTAACACCCCCCCTTGAATGAAACTATTCACTTTCATTATAGGTAAAACGAAAAACTTAGTCCTGCCAAAGGCTTTGAAGGGTATCTGCTATCATTAGCTCTGATTCAGATGTTTCCACTGATAACTTCTTATGAACTGATCTCTAAAAACATGCAAAAAATGTAAATTTGCTTATTTTCTAGCTTAAAATGCATCTTTTTTGCTAGAAAATAGCAGATTGATTGTCCAATTTTTTTGTACACAAAACCCTTTAAATTTGAAAAAAGTGCAAGATTATTTTTTTTGTAAACTGCCTCATTCAAGCTTGGTAGTGAAACATTTTCCCCCTCGGCCGATGATTGAGCAAAAAAATATGCTTTTGGGACCGCCATAAAATGGGTCCCCCCCCCAAATGAAACAAGTACCCTATTGCTTTCTGTCCACTTTGTCCCTTGCCCAATCGGCATCACGTCCAAATAAATAATTTAAAACATTATCTTTTTGGTTTTAAAAAAAATTAATCCCCTTTGGTTTTTGTCCCTTTCACATACCAAACACTCTAACAGCACAGTCCCATGCTCTTTGCCCAAACATTATTGAACTGATTTAAAATAGTTTCGCCCGAGTAAGTCAGGGTCTGGTCCAAATCTTAGATCCTTTGAACCAATAAAATTTTTGAAAAGGGAATCAGTTTATCACCCCTTTCTCGAAAGGTCTACACCACTCCCCCATGGGGGCTTGAATGTACACAGTTCTCTACTTGAATCCTAGTTTACAAGTTTGTTTACATAGTGTTCCTGATTTAAAATTTAAATTTTTCCAGTATTTCTGTCTCGTTGAAATTTACCCTAAAAATTTTAAAGCTCCCCAAGATCTCTGCTTTCAAAATTTTTCTTTTAACCCCCCTTTTTTTAAAATTCTCTTCTTCATCTTTATCATTTGACATTACAAAATATCATCAACATGAATACGACAATATTGTACAAGCCATTCTCTTTTTTTTAAGTAAACCATGGATCCTTTTAGTCCTGGGTAACCGACTCAAAAAAGGAAAATTTTGAATTTTTTTTATTCCCGGGCCCTTTAGCCCGTTTAAACCCATAGATTTCCCTAGAAAGTTACATACCTTATTTTCCCTTTCCCGAAACCCTCAGGGTGTTTTCCCTAAAAACTTCCTCCTCCATTCCCCATGGAGAAAAGCTTACAGATGTCAATGTTTGACTTTTTTTTAGTTTAACAAATTTTCAAGAGATAACTACTCGTAAAATTCTGCTCTCACCATGGGGAGAAAGTTTCATAGTAATCATACCCATATTTCTGGAAAACCCTTTTGGGAACAAGTCGTGCCTTATATCTATCTACTCTTCCACTCCCTCTTTTTACCTTTAAAAACCCATTTACTTTTCACAACATTTTGTTGGGCGGGCCTATCCACTAGTGTCCAACATTATTTTTTATTAAAGGAAATTTCGCATTCTTGCTTCCTCCCAAAGAATTCTCTTTTTACTTGCAAGAGCTAGATCTCTGTCTCTGGGTCATCATCTAAACTCTGCTGCTAGAAAAATAGTGACAAATTTTATCACCAAATTCCCTTTTTCTTTTGGGTTAAACCCCTTTAAATTTTAAACTTCCTTTTTTTTCATCACCCCTGACTTCCTACCTTTCCCGAAAATTAGTATCCCATCACTTTCACTACTTACTTTCCCTCTGATCTATTTTCGTTTTCAGTTGCTAGCTCTCATTTTACTACTACTCTTTCCCCAGTTAACCACTTGCCCTTTCCCCATTTCATCTCTATCCTGGGGGCCCCTTTGTGTGTTCAAAAGTTTTCATTCGTGTTTGTTACCACATTCGAGAAGGAAAACATTTTTTCATTAAAGATAAAGCTTCTTTCTACTTTCATACTACTTTTTTGGGCTCTTTGGGTCAATCAAAAAATATCCCTTCTTTTCCTCTCATAGCCTACAAAAACATACTTCTCACTCCTATCTTTTAAATTTTTTCTTTTCTTTTTCTTTCTTACATGAACATATGCTAAACATCCAAAACTTTTAAATGTTCTCATTCGGCTTGTGCCATCCATGCCTCATACGGGACCATATCTTTTACTGCTACAGTTGGGGTAGATTTTTTAGATACACACTTTTTTTTAGTGCTTCTCCCCGAAAATTTTTCCCCAAAAAATTCTTTTAACAGTTCCCCAGTTTTTTTTTTAAGAGTTCCTGTTTTTCCTTTCTCCCTCCATTTTGCTCTGGACTAACCAACAGACAGTGTCGAAAAATCCCATTTTTTTTTCAATATTCGTCAAAATCTTTTGAGCAAAATTTTTTTACCATTTCTACGGACTATTTTTTTAGTTTCTCCAAGGATTTTTTACCGTTTTGTATTGTTTGAAATTATCTAAACTTCATTTTTTGTTTAAAGAGAAAATTCAGTGAACTATCTTATCATCAGTGAAAGTAGCAAGTACCTTACCCCCCCCATGCAGACCATCCCGTGATTTCACAGAATCTGTGTGAAATTAAAATCTAATACTCTGTGGCTCTTGTTGCCCTTTCTTGGAAAAGGAGCCCTAGTGGGGCTTTGCCCTGACACAAACTCCCAACAATCAAATGTTTCCTCGGCTATTGGACTTAAACCCACTTTCTAGACCCCCCTTAGCTTTTTTTAGGTTACCATTACCTATTGAGCAAAAACTTTCATGCCACAAACTTAGGTTGAGCTTGTAGCCTTCATAGCTTTGGCAGGGTTTTACTTTCCATTGACACCTTATAAGTGTTATTGGATTGCTTACCTTCAAGCAGGGGTTTACCTACTCTTGAATGTCTTCTGGTCTATACACTCCACATTTTGTCACTGTCAAGAAGAAATATATCCTGTACTACATATTCTTCCCACAGATAGCAATTTTCTGTCAGCTTTGGAACATAGGGGGCCCCTAACACCTGTCAGGCCATTCTGTCCCCTAACCTCAATGTTGCCTTCACCTTCTTGTGCAGTGTTTGCTCACTAGCACATTCAATAGTATTAGATTCTGTCATCTTATAGTCTACCATTAATCTTTTCTGTAAGTCATTGATTACATGAACCTGAATCTATATACCAATCTATAACTAGGCTTACTTTCATCAGAATAACTCGAGCACATAGCAGCTATTTGAGTACCCATTGTGATTGGCCCGAGTTGCCTGACTTACCGTATTGCCAACATTAGGCCTACCATTATTGCTGTTACTATTACCAGCATTACCATTATTCTGTTGCTATTACCAGCATTATTATTGGTATTTTCAGTCTTTCTGTGCCAGCAGGTCGTTTGGTCTTGTGTCCATGCTTTTTGCAAATTTGACAAAAAAAGGTCTGTTGTTTCGACGGTTTCCATCTTGGGGTTTCCCGTTTTTTTGCTTGTTGCCATCTCGTGGTCGCTGTTGCTGCTGCCCCCTAGACGACGAACCGTTGGAAGTTCTTGGGTAATTTCGGACTGTTACATATTTTATCTACATTGTTATGTAGGATATAGATAAGGATAATAAGAATTATGTTCTCACTAATAACTTCAAACATAAGTTTAAATTATCACTTTATATTCAAGTTAGACATTTTATATTCCTAGGCTCTAGTCAAGTGGTGCCAACTGTCGCGCCACAACTCTGAGAACATATTAACTTACTTTCGCAGGTTGACCAACACTTTAGAGAGTGCACATATGTGACATGCCCCTTTTTTTTTTTTTTTTTTTATAAAGGTTAATTATTGTCATATTATTTTAACTAGTAATGAAATTATCTAGATTCAAATCTGTTATTATTACTGTTATTATGTTGAAAATAGCCAACTGCTACAATAAAGAATAACTACTACTACTACTAACAAAATTATTAATCGTTACTAAATACTTAATTATATATATGATTATTGATGTGACTTTTAACTCTTAACTGATCTTCTCATCTTGTAACTTGTCATTCCTCTTGGAAACGGAGTGGAACCTTGACTACTCGTCCACTTCTTGTGGTGTTTCGGTCAGCTCTGGCATCCTGCGGACTGCTAGCTGGAGGATTCTTCTGTAAAGTTTACTTCAGAATGGTTTCAGTACAGGAATTGGTATGTGATTTTTTTTTTGGTGAGGTAAGTCTGAAGGGTTCAATTTCTGGAGTTTTCCATTCTTACAGGATTTTGGTTGAAAAAGTAAAGGAGTAGGAGGATGTGGGCATACTTCTGGAGTGTTTCTTGGACGGAGATGAATGCGGTTCCGACGTAGTGTGCTTCCTTCTGTTGTCTTTACTTGATACAATTCGGTGTTTTATCCCTTTCGATTACTTGACCTGGTATCCATTTCTTGTTGCTTTTTGAATTATTATATCTTGACCGTTCTTCAAAGGTTTAAGTTGTTTGGATTTTGCATCAGAGTTCTTCTTTTGCTTGTTCTTGGTTTTCTTTTAGGATTTGAAGGGTTTTGTTAGTTTTGAATTTTGGCATCAATGTTTTTGTAGTAGTTGTTACAGTTGTTCTGAGACGTCGACCCATTAGTAATTCTGATGGTGCTGGAAGATTTGCTTTCGGGGTGTTGTTGTATTCCAATATTGCCAGGTGTACATCTTCATTTGATTTGTACGCTTTTACTAATAAGGCTTCAACTGTTTGAATTGCTCGTTCTACCATCCCGTTGGATTTGGGGTACAGAGGGCTTGACGTTACTTTCTGTATATCATAATCTTTCAGAAACTTGATTCAAAAGGGGGTCCATTATCCGAAAATAATTCCCGGGGTATACCGTGAGTACGGAAGATGTTCTAAAGAGCATAAATTACCGCTCGAGCAGTTTTGCTTCCAAGCAATCTTACTTCTATGAATTTCGAATGGTAATCTACGAGGACCAGATAGTCTTGACTGTTCACATGCAGAAAATCAATACCCAGCTTTTCCCAGGGAAGCTTAGGAATTGGATGCGGTGTTAAGGGCTGTGTCTGATTGGCTCGCGAGTATCCTTGACATACTGGACATTGACTAACAATGGTTTCGATGTCGTGCATCATGCCAGGCCAATATAGAGAATCTTTCACTTTGTTTTTGCTTGATATTACACCTTGATGTGATGAGTGAATTTTCTGCAATGTCTCTTTTCGTTGACTTGATGGAATGATGATTCGATTGTTGATGTACATCAGACCATTTGATTCGTGTATTCCATCTTGATGTTGCCAATATGGTCGTACTTCTTCAGGTACTTGTGACCTGTGTTTTGGCCAGCCTTCCTTACATAACATCTTCAGAGCACTGAGAACGGGATCCTTTTCAGTTTCGTTCTTCATTAGTTCTATTAGAGGAGTAAAAAATATTGAAATTTCACTTTTAGGTGCACAAACCGTATAACAAGCTGAAAATTTAACCAAGTGTTCTCAGCACCCTGATTAAACTGCTGTGTAAAATTACCCGAAATCACTTTAGCGGAAAAGGGTTTAAAAAAATGGTAAACGGGTAACTTTTCAAAAAAAGGGGAAGTTTTGTAACATCATTAAGAAATAGCTGGAAGCTGATCGTCTGGACAAAACTGCACATACCTTGTTTTTAACACTATTTTTTAATATCCATAAACGAAATAAAAGGCAAAGACCAACATTTTTTATTTTATATAGTCTGTTTTACACATAAATAGACCCCGAAATGCATTTTTAAACCGTTTCGCAATATTTCAATCTCATTCTTCAGACGAAATATGTAGAATTATCTAAAACTTATCCAGCTATAGAGTCATCTATGTGTCTGCTTCGATAAAAAAAATTGACGCCTTGAAAAACGTACATTTAAAAACATTGATTGTATGCTCGAAGCCGCGTATGCTTTATTGTCCACTTTTCCCGCCAAAATATAAACATAGCTAAATTTGAATTTGAAACATTATATACCACGCCAACTAGTAACATATGTTATAAAACTCAACTAATACAACCATTTTACATCAGGCATTAGTAAGAATGTCATAGAACCTGTTTAAAATAAAATGGAACCCCACACAATAAATCACAAAATATGCACTGTACTCGTTCGTAACATAGAAAATCAGCATCACGTGACTACATACAAATTTATACACTCTCTCAACAATTTATTTAATTTGAAAGAGCCTTACTTAAAAGACTAAATGGGCTTATAATGGGCAACTTCAATGATTTATGGAGAACTAACCAATATTGAAATTTTCACTTTTAGGTGCACAAACCGTATAACACGCTGATTTTATAACCAAACCTTCCTTAGCTTAGGCCCTCTCAAATGTGTGGTGCAAATGTTCCCAAAATCACTTTAGCGGAAAAGGTAAAACAAAAAATGGGTAAAAACGGCAAAAAGTGAAACAATATATATTTTATTTCACTATTTCTTCCAATTTTGCTTAAGAATCTCCTTGTATACAATAAACAATCTTCACATAGAAACGTAAGTAATAAGTATATGAAATTATATCTATATATTACATTTTCTTATAGTACGTTAGAAAATAAAATGGGTCATAAATGGAAAGAAAATAAATTGAAATTTTCTATTTTACCCTGCTAGTTACATCATATGTTAAGTTGTATTTAAATTTACTACTACATGGTCAAACTCCTTTGTTTAAAAAATAAATAAAACCTCAGATGTGATTTTTGTCGCTTTGTATTTTTAAATTACTCATACGGGTTACACTGCTGAAATGATCCCGACTTTTCCTTATGTATATGAAACGTTTTGTAAAATTATATCGAATTTACACACATCCTTTTTATTAATATAATTAAGACTATAAAAGTATCAACATGGTAAATTGGTTGGCCTAATGTTAAATTTAAGAGCTGTGCTGTGTTTTATTTAAATGTTGCTGTGTGCTAAAATAGTTTTAAACCTTCATATTGTATTGTGATTTTTAATGGCGATAACATTGTTAATAACACTAACAACACAATATGTATTTCTAAACACAAATAATTGCCAAATTTTCATGACATTGTCCAGTTGTTCAGCTCCTTACCAGTTTGGCTTTAAAATAATACATCTACAGAACGCATACAAAATTAAAGCGACTGTACGATCCACCGACGTTATGATTGCTCATCTCTTCTGTGTTTACAGATCTTTACTACCAATGCAATAAGCATACAAATTTGTTGACGCATGTTTAATCGAGCCCCTTCACTGAAATATGTGTGGTATATCGTTTCTTTACCGCATCTTCCCATTCGTGTTATCGAGCGTTATCTGCTCCAACATACTTAAACCTAAATGATAGTATTCTCAACTCTACTCAGGTTATTGTAAATAATTACAAATTCAAAAATGAATTGGTGTAAGGGTGCAAGAGCTTTACTAAAGGTTAATATTCATTCAGTCCTGTTAGATATTTCGAACAGGACAGTTCGTTCAGTATTTTATAACTCGGTGCCAGATTATTGTGTTAATTCACTAATTTTGTGGAAGTTTTATTTGTAGTCTACGAATGGTTGTGCCTGATGTTTTACCTTTTTCTTTTAATGTTAATCATGAAAAATCATACAAAATAACCTGGAAATGGGTGATTACTGACTGAAATGTATAATAATATAAGACTAATAAATTATACATTTTACAAAACTCACACAACCGCACATTTATTAAAATAGGTGACAAGGACGATTTTGCAATCCCTTCGGCGAAAGAATATATCAAATCAACATTTCACAGAACTACCGTGTGTGGTATTTGTGATGGCAAGGAAGGCCCATTAGTTTCCACAGAATATAAAACGATTTTGACTAAGAAAGGTTTTGTTACACTTACAAAATCGTTTGGAGATAGGCAGGACGATGTGGCTATTAAAGTTCTTAAGGTTGCACAGGAGTAGCTATAATATCGGTGCGATGCAGTGTCCCAGCATTTCAGTTAGAACTCGGCCCACAACTGTCATATCGGCATAATTTTTTTTTTATTCTATTCACGATAAAATTTACCAGGACTTATGTTTTGTCGATTTTCGAAATTGTATATAATATGGTCTTATAAAAATTGAGAACTTGGTCAAAATTTTGAAAATTTACCTTCACTTTAGAGCTTTATAAAAAAATTACAAAAAAATTTATGGAAAAAGTACAAAACATAAGTTCTAATTTCAACATTTATCTTCAAAATAAAAAAAAAATTATCAAAATCGTATGGGTAGTAACCGCTAAACTACTGAAATTCGAATGCATGTTTTGTAGCTATTTTAGGCCTTTTTAGCCCCAGCAAGTGGCGCACTCTCGCGATACGACCTTTTGAGTGACAGAATGGTTATTTATGTTCGAAATAACAATTTCATTGGCCACAGAGTAAAACTGTTCAGCTAATGCTGAACACCACTCAATGCATAATACATGTTTACTGTTTTGCTATGAACACGGCAACAGTAATACATTGTGTTCTTTGTGTAAGCTGTTATGCTTGAATCAACCATATTATTTTTCACGCTGAGCCCAATAAGAAACGTACACAGCATAATCATAATCGTGCATACGATATAACTTCGAAGGAAAATGCTAAATTATAGTATGATCTGCAACGGTCATATGTTCATATTTGGATCACGCTTCGCACATGATGTGAAAATAAATTTACATTACAGAATGTAACGGAACGCAATCTTTGTTAGCCTAGTATGATACGTGTCAAATTATAACAGTCAAAATTACTCGTTTTGGAGTCGAACCCGGATCATTCGGTTCTATCCGCGCGTTTTCTTGTTGCACGAGCTGTAGTATCCACGTCACAAAGTACTCGGATTGAATTGCGCATGGCCATTTAAAAATGTAAAGTTAAATAGTGTTCCAGTTTGGAATCATTGTGTGTTTAATTTACACGACTGTCAATACGAGATATCATAATATTGTATTAAAATTGACTCCACTGGGAATAGAACCCCGGCCGGTTTCACGCTGTCCGGGCGGTCGGGGCGGATGCTCTTACCAAATGAGCATTGGAGACGGCGTCATGAATTCGGTCTATTTGGTAGTTATATTTTATTATTGGCGTGTGATCAAATACAAATCGTGAACATTGTAGGCACTACACCCAAAAAAATCAGAACGTTAAAGGTCTATTCACGTCAGAAAATTTAAATCCGATCATTGTACAAGCTGTATTCGCATGGTCATATCCTCTGTGCATATAAAAGATATTAATCTAGGTTTTGTTTGTGCCTTTTAAGAACGATGTGGATCGATGCAGATCTGATTTAAAGCACTTCTGATTCTAATAAACGCAATAAATTAGTACACAGCTGCCCCCTCCCCTCGCCAGCAGAAAGCATTTCTCTTGCAATAGTAAGATATTATTCTCAAGGCCATGCATCGTGTGTAAACTGGCTCCTGACAGCGTATGCGTGACAAGTTTTAACTTTTTTTACGTGCCAATCACGCATCATTGTTATTTGTGAATATTGTCTATTGTGCCATGCAAGTACCTAACCAACATACAGATGACATAAATAGCGGATCGACGACACATTATGTAGATTTGCCACGTCATCGTCATTAGTAAATTTATCTAGATAACTTTGTCAGCTTCAAATGGTAATTTTGTCTTTCAAACTTGTTCTATCTTAGAAATTGTCTTTGCTATTACATGTTTTTGATAATTATTATTTTTGGGTGTTGAATGACCTGAGTTACCTGAAGACGGAAAAGGTTCATATCATTTCCGAAGCTAAGTTTTTAAACGGTTACTACGATGAAATCTTTTAACCATAAAACGAGAATCATTAGCGTGCAGTAAAGACCGTGGTCCGTGGCCTAGTACAATGAAAATGTAAATAACGACCTGGAATTAACAGACAGACAATGTAAAAATATGGAAACAAATCGATTCTATATAACCTCCAAATACAAAAATTTGTAAAAACAAAACGGCAGCCAAGCTCTCCTTCAAAAGTCTTCGGCTGTGAATGCTGTGAGATATAGAAGTTGAGCCAAGCATTTCATTCTTTCTCTCTAGTTTCCCATTGAAAAGAAGTCAGTCAGATCATTTCGCCTGTTGACAAACGCCAAGCCAACCATTTTCGTGGTAAAAAAGTAAAAATTTTAAACTCAAAATCATATAAAAAAATTACTTGGCAATTGAATTTGGTTCATTACGAGAACTCTGGTCTTGAGCATGGGGTGGTCTGTTTTACATGGCCACACATTCATTTGTTTGAGTACCAAAATCATTTCTGGGAGAAAAATTGGTGGACTGTCAACACAAGATATCTTTATCTTACATATTATATTGTATTAAAATTGTCTCCACTGGGAAAAGAACCCCGGCCGGTCTCCCGCTGTCCGGGCGGTCGGGGCGGATGCTCTTACCAAATGAGCATTGGAGACGGCGTCATGAATTCGATCTATTTGGTAGTTATATTTGATTATAATTGGCGTGTGATAGTTAAGTTTCGATATAATCAAATACAAATGGTGAACATTGTGGGCACTACACCCCAAAAAATCAGAACGTTAAAGGTCTACTCACGTGAGAAAATCTTCATCCGATCATTGTGCAAGCAGTATTCGCACAGGCATATCCTCTGTACGTACACATGAAAGATATCAATCAAGGCTGCTGATTCTAATAAACGCAATAAATTAGTCCACAGCGGTCCCCTCCCCCTCCAGCAGCAAGCATTGCTCTGGCAATAGTAAGATATTATTCTCACACAAACACACACACACACTCGCGGGTGATGTCTGGTCTTTGTCGGCGAAAGTGAACTGCACATACTGGACGTAAGCGAGAAGACGCGTGACTCACACTCACTTGGTCATATAGGGTCCACCCGCTATCTGTTACATTGGGTGTTTGTAAGTGTGAATCGTGAACGGAACGGTGCAAACAACGATGCATTTCAGTCAGAGTCTCAAAACTCAAAATAAACATAAGAGAATCGTTCTCGATAAACTAAAAGAGAGCGGTGAGCATCCATCAACGCGAAACCGACAGTGTTGGCTCGAGCGCTAAGCGCTCGACTCTGATTCGGGAGGTCCCGGGTTCAAATCCCGTTGTGACCGGCAATCCTGACTGAAGGGTTATTCCGATGTTTTCCTCAGTCGTTAATGCGAATGCAAGGGATTGAGTCCTCTTAAATAGCCCTCGGACATCCCTTACAATTGTCCTATCCGCAATATACCTATAGTTGAAGAGGGTCACACCGGTTAAATCTGATGTGTTATGTGTATACCCTATACAGCGGGCACCCAACAAAAATGTATTTATTTATCAACGCGAATAAAGCCTATAGCGGCTATAGCCTATCACATTAAAACCAAATTAGTGGTTAAAAACACTGTTTTCAATTGTATTCATTACAAGTTTTTCTGTATTGGTTTCTAATATATACGTTATAGTATGAACTCGTTGGTCGTGTGGTTAGAGGCTCTGATCCTATATGCAGAAGGTCCAGGGTTCGATTTCCGCTGTAGGCAGATTTACTGATGTGGATTCGAGTCCATCAGTTCTTAGGAATGTGTAAACAGTGACTTTATAGCAACGAGGCACATAATAAATTATAAGGTTATTTCGAATTAGCCTTGTCGGTTCTGGCGCTGACTGTACTACAGTGTCACTGTACCCACATACCCCTTTCACTAGTTGTGCTGACCATTGATCTTTGAAGGATACAACAATGTTCGTTCCCCGAAAAATAAGGGCTAGTTACGCCAAGCGGCTCGATCGCTTGACTTGTACGGGAGGTCTCGGGTTCTGAATCCATCCCGTCACAACCGGCAATCTTGACTGAAGTTTTTTTCTTAGGTTTGTTTAGTCCAACAACAGTGTTATTGTTACGATTATAATTAGGACTATTATTCAAACCATGCACTGATTATTATTGTAGTATCGTATGCTAGCATATAATAATGCAGTGATAGCAATAATATAAAACTTGTGTCCTGACCGGGGATCTTACCCGGGTCTAGATTATAGCAGTTGAGTGGTGTGTATCCTGTGACCAGATTGTTCTGGACTCGAACCCAAGTCGCGTCAAATTTTATTGACAATATTTTTTATGTTGATGGTCTAGCCTGTATTCAGAATAATAATAACATTATACTTATTTCAAATGTCGCGTAATGTTCTTTTGTTCTTTATTTGCAATCCCTCATTCCATAGAATAATGATCATTGCATAGAGACGAAAACTAAACATTTATTGAATTATCTTTTGGATTTCCTCACATTATGTGATGGGTTCGTTACACTCGAGATAAAACATTAGTATGTGAATGTAAACACTTCTTTATACTTGATGGACGACACGTCATTTTACGCCAGCTCGTGAATGGGGTTTGATCTCAGTGCGACCTTGGGCAATGTGTGAGCGCATCTCGCGTCCTCTCAAACCTTTCTGCAGTACAAACAGAACCCACTGCCTCGCCGCAAAAATACGGCTCGCTATTGGAGGGACAAATTAAAAATATTTTGAGCGGAACTTCTGGGGCCCTCCCCCAACACGTCTCTCCCGCAATCCCCTCACCCATGTCCGTTTCATCTCCAAGATTATGCTTAACGCCTGTGACACCTTAAATACCGAAAAAGTACAGTTGACAGTTTCCCATACAAATTTCACCAAAAATGTAGAACTGTTTATACAGACTCACGCAAACGTGAAAGAGCAAAAAACGTTTATCTGGAGAAGGCCCTACGTGCAATGTACCAACTGAGTCTAAACGCCGTGCTAGGAATGAATCACTTAAATTTGATTGGAATATCAACTGTTTAATTTTTGGCGAGAAAGAAGATAATTTAAACGAGGGCGTTTGTTTTTACTTGTCGACATGAATCTTGTTCGAGTCAGAGAGTCTGTTTTGCAAGCCCCATTAACTAGAGGTGATCAAAATATAAGCAAACGAATTTCATTTGAAAGCGATCTCTTTGCTGTAAACACGAGGTATCATCGAAACTGTTATCAAAAATACACAAGCACAAGAAACATCAATTCCGCAAAAAAATATCAAACCAATAACAAATATGACCAAGCCGCAGACTTTATTTGGGATTCTTGCAAAGACTCGATTGAAAACGGAAAAATAATACAGCTCCCTAAAGTTTTGGAAATGTACATTCAATTTTTAAATGAAGCTGGAGTTGACACTGAGATATCAAATGCATTCCGTCCTTTTGCCATTAAAATAAAAATTTCAAAAAAGTATTCACACCGTGTTGTTTCATTCTCAGTCAGGACCATTTATCCGGAATCATGAGGGACCTTGTGTAATGGAAAAGTTGAAAGATTTTTTCTGCACTTTTAGAACAAAGCTCTTGTGCACTGATTCCGATAAATGCCCCTGCTATCGAAATGGACTGGATTGTACAGATATTTGCTTATGTAATCGAGACTGTTACAACGTGTTCAATTTTCAAGACACATCTTAAATCACTAATGATGACCAAAATTAAGGAAAAGCGGTCATGAAAATATGAATTCTACGAAATCATCCAAATACAAGTTAATGTTCATAACATTTTCTTTTTTCCTAGGTCTAATACATTCGGGCAGTGTTACCACGGCGTTAACCTAAACTGATGTGATTTCGCGAGTGTTCGTAAGACTTTGCACTAAAGAAACCATAAATCATTGAACTTTTTTATTTTTTATGTATTATTTATTTATCTATAACAACAGGTATCAAAACCCATAAATGTTAGGTATTACTTAAACTAAACAATTCAAAAATATACAATTCAAAACAATACAAATACGTTACCTATACCAATCATTAAAATTAATATAATATGAACAAGTATTAAAAAATTTAAATTTTACAACAAATACAAACAAGAAAAAAATTGCTCATTTTAAGCCCTTTTTGCCCATTGTAAGCCCATTTAGCCTTTTAAAAGGGTCTTCATAATTTAATGAATTGTTGAGAGAGTGTATAAATTTGTATGTAGTCATGTGATGCTGATTTTCTATCTAAAGAACGAGTACAGCGCATATTTTGTGATTTATTTTGTAGGGTTCTATTTTATTTTGAACATGATCTATGATATTCTAACTAATGTCTAATGTAAAAGGGTTGTATTTGTGGAGTTTTAAAACATATGTTACAAGTTGGCGTTGTATATAATGTTTCAAATTCAAATTTAGCTATGTTTATATTTTGGCGGGAAAAGTGGACAATACAGCATACGCGGCTTCGAGCGTACAATCAATGTTTTAAAATGTACGTTTTTCAAGTCGTCAATTTTTTTTATCGAAGCAGACACATAGATGACTTTATTGCTGGATAAGTTTTAGATAATTCTACATATTTCGTCTAAAGAATGAGATTGAAATATTGCGAAACGGTTTAAAAATGCATTTCGGGGTCTATTTATGTGTAAAACAGACTATACCAAATCAAAATTGTTGGCCTTTGCCTTTTATTACGTTTATGGATATTAAAAAGTAGTGTTAAAAACAAGGTATGTGCAGTTTTGTCCAGACGATCAGCTTCCAGCTATTTCTTAATGATGTTACAAAACTTCCCCTTTTTTTGAAAAGTTACCCGTTTGCCATTTTTTAAAACCCTTTTCCGCTAAAGTGATTTCGGGTAATTTTACACAGTAGTTCAATCAGGGTGTTGAGAACAATTGGTTAAATTTTCAGCTTGTTATACGGTTTGTGCACCTAACTTCTTTATTTGAAGAGCTAGAGCAAATTCGTTACAGGCCTATATTTTGTCATCTGTTGCACTGATGAGCGAATGAACTGTGCCCGTTTCTCCTTCAAGGTAGTCGGTGTTCTCGTAGTTCTTGTCGTCAGGTTGTCGTGACAGCGCATCTGCGACATACATCTGTTTTCCTGGGACGTACTGCAGAGTAACGTTATATCTAAGAAGACGCATTACCAATCTTTGCAGACGTGGAGACAGACTTTCAATCGGTTTCTTCATGATGCCAAGTAGAGGCTTGTGATCTGTTTCGACAACAAACTCAATCCCATAGACATAGTAGTAAAATCTTTCACAGGCATTGACAATCGCTAATAACTCTTTTTCTATTTGGGACCATCTCTGTTGAGTGTCAGTGAGTACTGCAGAGGAGTACGCAACTGGTTTTCCTTCTTGCATGATTACTCCTCCCACACCATACTGGCTTGCATCAGCTGATACTACTGTTTTCTTTGATTGGTCGAAGTAGGCAAGAACTGGGGCTTTTGTTACCAAAGTTTTTAGATCTTCGAATGCCTTTTGTTCTGGTGCTTCCCACACCCATTCATTCTTCATGCTTAGAAGACGCCGTAGAGGACTAGTCTTTTCTGACATGTTTGGAATAAACGGTGTCAGGTAAGTTATCATACCGAGAAAACGTTGCAGTTCTTGTTTAGTTTTAGGTGTTGCAAAACAGGAAATAGCCTGGACTTTCTTATAGTCTACTGCTATTCCATGTTCATTTATTGTGTGACCAATGTAGTCTACTTCAGTCACTGCTATTTTTAACTTTTCTCTTGAGAATCTCAGGTTCTTTTCTTCAGCTCTTTTCAATACTTTCTCCAAACGAGCATCATGTTCTTCGATATCTTTTCCATACACAAGTAAATCGTCGATGTATATAAGAATTCCTTCTATACCTTCAAACGCCTCGTGCATTGCTTTTTGCCAGACTTCAGCGGCACTGTTGATACCATAGTGGAGCCTGGTGAAGCGGTTCCGTCCCTTAGGTGTGGCTATGGTACACAATTTTGAGCTCTCTTTGTCCAGGGGCAGTTGCCAGAATGCTGTAGAAGCATCTAGTACTGAGAATACTTTTGCTCCTTGTAGCTCTGCGAAGATTGTGTCTGATGTTGGTATTTGATAGTGTTCCCTTTGGATGTGTTTATTTAGTTCTCGAGTATCCATACATATTCGGACATTTCCGTTAGGCTTTTTTACAATCGCAATAGGATTTACCCATTTTGTAGGTTCTTCTACTTTTTTTAGGATACCTTGCTTTTCCATTTTCTTGATTTCTTTTATTACCTTATCTTTAATAGATAAAGGTATTTTTCTTGCTGCCACTATTTTAGGTTGTGCATCTTCACTCAGCTTTATTTTGTATTCTTTTTTTAGTTTACCTAAACCATTGAAAACATTTTCATATTTGTTTACTATCTTCATGGCATTTGTTCTACCCTGCATGTTGGAGACTTCTCCTGTTGCACTTGTAGTGTGTATTCTAGCCACAAGTCCTAACTTTTCTAATGCAGTAATACCAAGAATTGGTTGGGTTTTTCCTTCTGAGATGTAGAATTCTATCTCTGCTTCCCCTTGTTTGGTTTTACACATGAACTTTGTCACTCCCTTCACTGCTATTTTATGGCTTGTATAGGATGTTATGGTTCTAATTGCACTGTGTAGTTTTGGTTGTTTTGACATACTTTTTAGACAATCGTCCGGAATTATGTTGACTTCCGAACCGGTATCTAATTTAAAAGATATGTCTACACCTTGAATCTTAATTGTTTCTCTCCACTCAATATTATTCACTTGAGGGTTGGTAGGACCATGTTCTTTAATTTCCAAGACAAATTCTTCGTCTTCTTCTGAAGTTTGGTTTTGTTCCACGGATTGGACACGTTGCATTTTACACATTTTTGAGAAATGGTTAGGCCTAACGCATTTTGAACAAGTTTTACCATAGGCAGGACACTCTTTAAATTTGTGTATTTTCCCACACCTATAGCATGTCTTCTTCTCTTTTATGTCAAGTTTTTCTGTATCTTTAGTGGTACTATGATTTTTGAATTTGGTTTTGTATTTTGAGGGTTGTAGGGCTACCTTCTTCTTTTGAATTGCATTTGTAGTTTTCCCCCTGCAACTCTTTCATTTGTGCTTTACTTGTTTCATTTGCTCTACAAAAGTTAATGGCTTTTTCTAGGCCTAGGTCAGGTTCTCTCAGTAACCTTTCCTGGACAGCTTTGTCCAATATCCCTAGCACTATTCTATCTCTGATTAGGCTTTCAGTTTGGGATTCAAATTCACAGGTCGATGCCAGATGTTTTAATTCTGTCACAAATGCATCAACTGTTTCAGTGGGACCTTGAGCCCTAGAGAAAAATTTGTACCTGTCAAAAACAATATTTTTTCTTGGCTTGCAAAAGTCCTCAAATTTTTGAAGTACAATATCTATCTTTTCTTTGTCTGTAGGGTCTGCATAGGTGAATGTCTTGTACACGCCTAGTGCTTCATCCCCTATTAGATTTAATAAAATCGAAACCTGAAGTTTGGACGATTTATCTGTTTTTTCAGAGGCCTGCATATAAATTTCGTACTTCTGCTTCCACCTCTTCCAATTCTCTGCTATGTTTCCTATGAACGAGAGTTCCTGAGGGGGACGAAATTCCATGCTTGTTTTTCTTATTTATTAAGCTAGGCCTTTACTGTTTTGACAGGAGCACGTTTTTACTTGAGGTTAGGTTGACATGTTTTTTATTGAAATCCCGTGAGCACTGGTTTTATTCTTATCCCACCGCTTGCCACCATGTTACATATTTTATCTACATTGTTATGTAGGATATAGATAAGGATAATAAGAAGTATGTACTCACGTAATAAGCTTCAATCATAAGTTTATTATCACTTTATATTCAAGTTAGACATTTTATATTCCTAGGCTCTAGTCAAGTGGTGCCAACTGTCGCGCCACAACTCTGAGAACATATTAACTTACTTTCGCAGGTTGACAAACACTTTAGAGAGTGCACATATGTGACACGGACCACTACCGCTGCTCGCCCGTAGCGCTGATGACGTCAGTTCCGCAGCTTCTTTCTGAGCTTCCCTCGTTAATTCTCTCGTTACGTACTCGATTTTTAGATCATCTTCTTTCTTGACACTTCGCTCGATTAGTTGGCGGAGCCATTTATACTCATGTTTCAGGTTGCGCAGCATTAGGTACGCTCCGGATTCCTCATCAAAAGGTTTCCCGGCGGATCGCAATTTTTCAAATACATCCGTGAAAGCCATGACATATGCATTTAAAGATGAAAAATTATCATGTCTAATGTCCATTAACTGATCCAGGAGAGCAAGTCTTCTGTGAACACCAGAGTCTTCAAACACTTGGCACAGATTTTCCCACGCCTGTTTTGCCGTTGTAGTTGTCCTTACATGCAGCAGGAGACTTGGTTCTATCATAAAGCTCAGGATTCTTCTCGCTGCCTTGTCCATGTCCTTTTGACTGCTGAGTGGTTCATTGAGAAGAAAATGGTCAAGTGAAATGTTGTTCATGACCACCCCTCCCAAGTGTAGCTCTATGAGATATTTCCAATCAACCCAGTTCTCTTGCCCCTTAAGTTTAGCAAAGGGCGGAAGAGAGTTCACAGACGGTTGGACTATTACCGTAGGCACTTGATCTGACTCCATTTTCGACTTCCTCTTGGCGTGGTTGGCATGCGACCTAACCTCACCATGTGCACTCGCGTTTTTTTTGTGATAAAAAGTTTTTTAACACAAACACACGAAGCATTTTCGTCTCAACTCAACAATTAAACTTCAGAGAAAACGTTCCCTGGGCCCATGACCTATTAAATATTAGGATTGTTCCTTGGATCGTGATTAATTGTAGGATATGACACGAATGACGACCACAGTTGAGTAGAGAAAATAACCGGAAGTGAGCTTTATTATATTATACGGAAATCACGTGGTACAAAGCAGTGCGGGAAAAATTCAAATACTTAAAATTATACTGAACTCTAGAAATCTGAATAGATGAATATCAAATCTTAACATAATTGACTAAGGTCCACACAGATTCTTACACCACCTGCTTTCTTTGGTACAACCACCATTCCAGCACACCATGGAGTTGGTTCCTCTATTGGAGATATTACTCGGGCCGTCACCATTCTGTCCAGCTCCTCCTTCACCTGTTTACGTAACGGTATTGGAATTCTACGAGGCACTGACACGGAATATGGTTTGGCATCTTCCTTCATTGCAATGTGGTATTCACCATCAACCTTACCTAGGCCATCAAAGAGTTAAGGCTCACCGGTTTGACTTACGCCTGCACCGGAAATTTTGTTGATCCAAGACAGCATCTCCAAGGCTTGTATGGCAGGCCGTCCCGGTAGGGGTTCCTGTTGACTTTTCATTATGAAAATCTCCTGGACTGCCCTTTGATTTTCCCATGCCATAGTGGCACTTACCTTTCCCACAATTGGTAATGGTGTTTTTCCCGGTCCATATAGTTGTTTATCTGTACCTTCTAGTTTTACAGATGGCGTCAGTTTTTCCATTATAGATTGTGGAATAACACTGACGTCGGCACCTGTGTCAATTTTAAACTTAACTTGCAATTCGTTAATCTTAACGATTGCGTACCATGCATTTTGAGAGCACACCGTGTTAATGTTTGAATTGACGCAGCTAGTCCTAAGTCTACCAGTTACTTCGCCTAAAAATTCTAATCCATTATTGTCAGAGCCTTCCTTTACCTCTGCAACGCCCTTGTTCCGACATGCTGCTGCCCAATGCCCCTTTTTGTTGCAACTTCTGCAAATAGCATTTCGAGCAGGGCACTTATCCGCGGGATGTTTTTCCTTGCCACACCGAAAACATTTGTTTGTTGTTGAACTAGGCCCACGTGCTTCAGAATGACCAGCCGAGGAGTTATGCCTATTCTGAGCATGCTTACCTTTGTTCTTATGCTTGTCTTTATTTACAGCGTCCACCTTGTTGTAGTTTTTATCTGGGTCTTTTGTAGTATCTTGTCGTACCACTCCTTGTTGTTTTTTTATGTTTTCACTAGCCCTTACCTTTGCAACCGCCTTCTCCAGTGTGAGATCAGGGTCCAGTTGTAATATTTCAGACAACTTATTGTCTAATATACCGATGACCACCCGGTCCCTAATCAATTCGTCAGCAAGTTGCCCATATTGGCAATGCTTTGCCAGACGATGCAGGTCTGTGACAAATGTCTCAATGCTTTCCCCTACCTGTTGTAGGCGTTTATTGAAACGCGCCCGTTCGTATATGACGTTTCTCCTAGCCACGAAGTGATTTTCGAATTGGTCAACGTTCAACGGGTCAACGAGTTTTTTCTAAATCTTTCAAACCGCCTAAGCCACCTAGGCCAATCCTCCGGACACTGGAAATCGAACGACTTAGGCGTTTCAACGTGATACGAAGCCCTAGGGCCAGTCTGGCCTGGGCCTAGACCTGCCCCTTCCCCGCCGTTTTCCGAGTCTGGCATGGCCCTAGCTTAAGTTTTACTACTTACAGTTGGTTTAGTTCTTTAGAAACCCACCTGGCACCATGGAATATGTTGGGGGAATACAGAGGTTGCACAATGATCGACAATACTTCTTGACGACGTTTATTGACGAGCTGTCTACATGACATAGCTACCATGACGCTCAGCAAGCGCGCGAGAATACACGGCGCCTTCAGGACACTAGGCGGCGCTGATGGCGGCGCTAGATTTAAACTGTGTTGTTTAACAACCATAATAGCACAGAGGGGAACCTGATAGTGAGCAAGCTAGGGGACTGGGTTGACCTACCAAAGGAGGGGAACAAGGGGGACATCTCGGGCACAGGGAAGGAAGGACCCTACGGTGGAAGTGGGGATGTGTACCCCTTAGGGGATGTGTATCCCCAGGAGCAAACTCATGAAAATAGAGGTAGATCCATGACCAGTGTGGTTGAAGGGGAAATAAAAGATGAGGGGAACATGGGGATCACTGAACAAACTGAGGGAAGTCCTGAGAGAGATTGTATTGTATTGTATTGTATTGTTCTTTATTGCATGTTAAAATTCACATTTTACAATTATTGGTCAAGCCCCCAATGAGCCTAGCGGCTCGCTATAGGGGGCTTTCAGCAATGGATTACAAACGGTGAGAGGTGAAGCAAGCCAAGATACATGAAATATGAAATTTAAGGATTTGCAGCATTTTTTAAGACACTATAAAGTATGAACTAAATTGGGCTACTCTAATATATGTTAAGAAATTAAATTAAAGTACAAAAGTCAGTAGAAATCTGAAATGAGTATAATATGTGAATTTAGGCCAATTGGCCTAGGCATGACATAAAGCATTTTTTTTTGTTTTTTGTTTTTTTTTTTTTTGTAGGCCTATGGAGACTTATAAATTATTCCTAAGTTATAATATCCTATGTAGTTATTGGTAGTGAGTAATGAGTATTATTCACATTGTTTCCAGTTACCTATGTGCTGTATTTAAAGGCCCACTAAACCCAAACGTACATGTTGATTAGTTCGACGCTAAGACATGTGATTATTTATATTGTTGAAGCGCCACTGCTCTGCGACCCTCCGTGTAGCCACTAGCAGTGTTTTCGTCTAGCATGTGACGTCAATCGCTATACGATGGTTGCCCGTCTCCGTCGGAGCATTGAAACAACACGCGAAGAAAGTACTCGTCACTTAAAAGTCGTCTAACTTTTACAATTTTGGACCGATTTTCGATTGCAACCCATCGTCGTCATCCCTGAATTATTTCGAACCCATTGCAATGTTTATATTTCATATTAATACATATACGTGTTTATTGTGACGATGTAAACACGGCCTTGCGTAGTACACTAGTAGGAATATATGCCGAATTGCAGTAATGTTTACAGTTGCTAAAGCAACTTATTTCTTCGTATGTCGGTATTTCTTTTGGTATCATGTTAATTGTCAAACTATCTACTTTATGTGATGTCAAAATATTTTAGTTGCACACATAAACAAAATATTTATAGCGAGTTATTAGACGGCTCTGATTGAAACATTACAGCACAGTGAGCTGCGCGTCTCGCCTAGATAGGGTGGAGGAAGCTCCTATTAGCCCAGCTAAAAACATTTACTGCGTCATGTAGCAGTCTCGACTCGGGATTATACGGCGGCGGTATTTATGATGTTCCTTCTTACATTCTCAACAGCGTAATCCAAATAATATATTTACCTCCAATTAACTTCTCCAATTAACATATAAGACGTCAAACTTGAAAACTTTTTTGTTCAGTTCGAAGTCTGATTTCTATTTGCATAAAAAGATTAATTAATTGGTTACATAATTAAAATATTAATAGAATTAAATTTATAATATCATAATTAATCTTACTAAAAAATATGAATGTGCTGTAACCAGGAATTCTCTCAGTGATGGGAGAAGGGGGGGAGTCAATGCAATATTTGGTGGGTCAGAAACTATGCGTTTTAGAGCAGCATTATAAAAACATAATATCTGCTGTTCAATCCAGAAAATTCCCTCAATTAAATAGGCTAGTTTAATAAAAGTATTGATAAGTGTTTCAAAGGTATTGTCTTACCGAACTATTGCAGACTCGAGGTTGGAAAGCGGGAAAACCGGCGCTGCATTGCATCTTCTATTGACGGCTTAGGTACTGGCGCAATTTGTTTTGGAGGACTGGGCAATTCACACTCTTCTAACATAAACTCGTTGGGATCCCATCCTTGGAACAGCATTTTATGGATATTGTTCATTATTTCATACTTCCATTCGATTGATTTGTGTTCGTATGTGTTTTTTATTACATAATTATGTGCCCACTTGGAATATTTCAAAACTTGACCTGTTTGTGGACGTTCGGCATTGTTGTTGTAGTCTAAAGCAGCAATCATTGAGCGAAGAGTCATTCCATCGTGGGTGAATGCACTTCGTTTTGGCATGTATTTGAGGCGAACGTTGTGGTAAGATTCGAGTTGACCAGTGAGGCAAAAGTGGTTTGCGTGTTTTAAATCTTCATAGAACGCTTTGTCAGTTACAATTTTTTTATTTTATCGTACTCACAACTATCAGTGTCGCACCACATTTTTTTCTCACGTGTTTTCTCATCCAGAGGCAAATGTTGACAGCTGTGGAATGTTACGCCATCATTCCATTCGTGTTTATCCGTCACATGTTTTAGTATTGAATAAAACCTCTCAATCAGTTGATCGGGATCTCCCTCGCATGTCATACATGACCACCACATGTGGTTATTTAGCGATTTGCGCCAGAGACTGATAAGAGGTAATTTTTTTTTCAGCTATTTTAAATTTTTTGTCTTTTAGATAGATGCCACACATCGAATTCATGGTGGATTTGAGAGTGGTTTTCACGCATTTCCTTCTTCATTCCCATATGTCTGTCAGACAAGAACAATGCAACATCCAGCTTTGTCTCTTCTAAACGTTTCATTATTTTTTATAAACGCTGACTTCTCGAGGCCACCCTCAACTTCTCCACGTTGGACCACGATAACATCAATTATTTTTTGGGTTGAAAGTTCCATGACACTGTAGGTACAATACTTGGCCGAGAAACCTGGGGAGTCATATTGACCGTCACCAGATAATTGGATGGGCGTGTTTGTCTGACGCAATGTTTCGATTGTGTTGTATCGTTCTGTTTGCCATGCAAACGTAACAGCGGGCCTCAAGAATGTTTTGACAACGTTATCAAAAGTCACTCGCGAAAATGCAGCTAGTTTGAGTGTTTTAGAGAAAGTTTAAAATCCGGCAAAAGATAGACCAGACATCATTAGCGATGATGCGATAAAAACATTGCCGATTGGTCGTTTACCACACTTAGGCTGAGATTGCCAGATATTTTCATGGTGATTGACACAAAAATACCTCACTTCAAGCAACGATCCGTTCGACGCAAAACTAACTCTGATTCTATATAGTTGATTTACACTTTGGGCATGTGTTAAATAGTGATTTTAATGAATCCCAGTAAACAAAAAATACATCGACTCCTAAATCGTTTGAATCAGTGTCACTTTCTTCGTCCAAAGATGAATCTACTTCATTTGGCGGGACATAATCAAAATCGTCACTGACGACACTCGAAACCGTCATCACTTCATCATCATTTGACAGAAAGGAGGTTTCATGCGCAGAACTCAAATTAAAGTTTCACACCCTAGTTCACACTGAACTGATATTTCTCTCACTTCTTTCGCCGTAACTTCATTTATCAGACTAACATCCGCTGTATCATCAAAAGTAATTAAAACTTCTGGAAAAAATAATCTCTCCTCTGCCACATCTTCAAATACCTGACGTTTATATTCGTCGAGAGTCTTTCGAGCGATGTGGGTTGTTGTTCGAAAGTTCACAGATTTTTCATTCGACTCGCCCTTGAGATAAAGACTGGGGAAACGAACGTTTACACAAACGTGGAGGACGGCTGCGGCAATTTAATTTAATTTGATATACATCCGTGGATTCATAGTCGCCCAATGTAAAATGTCTAGAACATATGCGAGTTTCCTTAACTGGATTAAAATTAAGCCTGTTCACTTTATTGCACCAAGCTTTAAATCGTTTTGGTGATTTAGACCGGTCAGGAAAAGAATGAAAATACACTGTTTTCAATGGCAAATGTGATGCGTCCGTTTGACATTTTTTCTTCACGTTCTTGTTATTGTTAGTGCACCCAAACACGCAACACCCTGTCATTGTAAATTAATTGTTTTTGCAATTCACATACAAAATACAAAATTCCGTCCGCCTAACAAATATAAAAATGTAAAAGCATAATTCAAAACTGTTAGATTGTTTTCACCTGCACCTCCTAAATCAAACATTTTATCAGTTAATTAGTAACTTACTAGTATTACAGCATTTACTGCAAATGCAGACAAACTGCAGGAATACAGTAACTTTACACTCATAATAATAAAAGTACGTAATCATAATTATTTTACACAAATCACGTTGGAAATAAATACAACTGCACACCACTTGTTCCTCGGTAACGCACGATACAAACCGACTTCATCGACAAGAGGTCAGGTACTTACTGAAATCTGGTCCTGTCTTGTGAGCATAAAAATATTTTATCCCAGGTAACACACCCCCTTCCCCCTACCCCACACTGCTTGGAATATTGTAAAGACCGGAAATTCCATGAAGCTACTGTAATTAAATTTTCGGCCGCGTCTTAGTGAATGTCACCGACTGTGAGTGGCTGGGGTCAAAGTCTATGCAAAAATGCATTTTAGTCTAGTTTGTCAGTGAGTGTCTATACAAGTGGTTGTACATATCTCCGATATGGATACAATTGAACCGTACATGTTTGAACCGGAATTTTCTGAGGAACAAATACAGGAACGAAGACGTCGAAGAGAGCAAACCGTGCAGAACATGAGTGTTGTGAATGCAAGTGAAAGAACGTCGAGTTTAGATTGGTGTTCTTGCGAGAAATGCAAATTAATGAGTCATCCACGTGAAAACATTTGTTGTTTAGAAAATGATTGCATAATTAACCTGAAAGGTGATGTTTCGTGTGTCACTGACAGCCCAGTATTTTTGAACCATATATTGTCTAAAGATGGGCTATACATCACAAGGCAAATGATTCTGCAGACGACGAATAATTCTTATAAAAAACGAATGCTCAAAAAAGATCTTGATAATAAAGCCTGGCGATTTCTTGCTTATCGTCAGTTTGTTTTTTGGGTAAATCATTGGGCCAACCTTGGTAAGGGTAATCGCGTGGTGATTCCTTCGTGTGTAGTGACTAAATCAGAGACTCTTTCCCCGAGGAGTCGGGATTTTACGTTGGATTTATACCATCGGGCAATGCAAATGAGCACGAGTGGCCAGGATAACCATGTGAGTGTAATTTTTAATAGTATTGTATTCTTGTTCAACAATATTGATTTGTGGAATAACTGTACAAATACTTACAATAATTTTATAATTTTATATATGCGTCTCAACATCTCTGTTCCAGTGTGTAGCACGTAAAATATAACATATCTCTATTGAATATTCGTAATTATTATATAACTTGAAACGCAGCTCAATTGAGATGAATAAAACAATAAAATTAAAACTTCAAATAAAGTTGATCGGAAAGAAAGCATATGATTTTCGTGACTTCCAACAGTCCAGTTACAACGCGCAAGCATTCTTTAGTCAACATGAAAGATATTTTAAATTAAAACACCAGAGGGCCTACGCACATGTTATGAGCTACGTGTCATTAATCGAAAAATAATAAAGACTTCTGCTGATAAAATAAATAAATAAATAAATAAATACATTTTATTTAGAGTCTATCCACTCAGTTATATAACTGATTTTCAGTGGAGGACTTTAAATAATAATAATAATAATAATAATAAACACAAGAGAGCTGCACTCAAAGGCTTTAGTGCAACAAAATGGTCATATTTGTAGGCCTACTCATAATTCCATTATGGAGTGGACATCAACCCTGTTCTAACACTGAACAATTTGTTCTTCAGTCAACATCAACATTTCATTTTTGCATTCTTGCATCTATGAATTGTTGCATTCATATATCTAGGTGCCCGTTAGGGCGCCGCAGCCAAGCCGCGGTGCGCTACACACTCAAGCACCTTATACACCAAGCAGAGTTGGGGTGATTTCGAGGTGTTACCCAGCCGTCATGTAACGTGATGTGAACTTGAAAACTATCACAATCGAGGGGATTTAGGTACCTAACAACACATGCCAAATTTTATTGGGGTACGATTATTCCTTCTTGGTGAAAAAATGGCTTGAAACATGCTCAAAATCACTTTAAGGATGTTAGCTACTGCCTACTACTGCCTACTACTGCCTACTACTGCTAACATCTAATACGTCGGCCCGCGATTCTGACCAGACGGGTGGGACTACAATGTTCATATTTTACATGGACATTAAGGTTATAGAAATATAGTCTCTTTTGAAAAAAAAGTTGAAAAAGTTTGTTGGAAGGCTTCCAAATAAAGGTTTTAAAATAAGCCTTAAACACTTGGCATACAATCAACAAGTAACCATAGTTACTTGACACTTGTTGACGGTACAAGCAGAGTTAGGCGGGAAAGTGCGATACGTAAACAAATGGCGGACATTAAAAATTTTTCTTCTTTGTGTGGAACGAGAAAAGGTGTCATTATACTCTCATAAAACAAATCAGGAACCGTCCCTGGCCTAGGCCCAGATGTAGAAAATTATTTATAATACAACAGTGTAGGTCTAAAGTTCCATTAGGCTAAAGGACTAGATAAATAAATACTTACATTACATGTTTGACAAGCCTAGCCAACCCTAGACCAGCACAACCAATTGTTCTGACAAACTTCCCGCACAAATAACTAGTTTTGATTACTAAAAGCCTAATTCAGATAACCAATAGTATGATTGTCCACCTAGGATTTACAAAAATGTTCGGAAATAATACACATATTCTTTTCTTTTTAGCCAATATTTATAGTCATGATCAAAGTCAGCTTGCTGCTACACACAATGTCAAAGCGAGGTGTCGAATATTAGCGTGCTCATCTGTTTGTTTACATAATTGCAACAATCAAATCATTTCATGCAACTCGTCTTTCGATTGACCCGCGTTTATGAAGGCACTGCCATCTAGAATAAATATAGAACGTTTTCGAGCTCTTTGGTACGCAAATCTTTTTAAAGTGTCTGGATTTCGTGAACCGTACCCCACGTGAATAACAGCAATACTCTTTCAACTCACAACCCATGACGTTTTCTACGATACCGTTCAAGAATACCAATTTCTTCGAAAACGAAAACGACTTCGTTTTCAAATTGCGTTTTCAACTCATCTCCCACGAACTCAAGAATTGGGGTCCAGTCCTTTTACCGTCGTTATACCATGGTTATATCACCTATACCCAGGATGTACATGAATCCGGGTCTAGATATTTTACATTTGTACATTGTCTATTGTTATTGCTAATACCATAGAAATTAAATCAACTTTGATAAAATTATTATATTTCAACAAATAATTTTACAATGGAACTTGAAAAAAGTAATGAGATCACACACATAACAAAAACTTGTAGAAATACAGCCAAACCTTACACACTCAAAAGAAATGAGATCTTAAAAAAGGGCCAAGCTCATCTGCCCTTCCACATTTGCGCATTCTTAATTCATAAACGTACAGTGTCCCATAACAGCATCCTCGAAAAGCTTGGCAAAATAAAATTTGCATGTTATAACGTTTAAATTAATTAGAAAAAAGAACTTGGTTGAACTATTACGTTTAAATTAATAATCGCAAATTCTATTTTGCCAAGCTTTTCTAGGATGCTGTTATGGGACACTGTACGTTTATGAATTAAGAATGCGCAAATGTGGAAGGGCAGATGAGCTTGGCCCTTTTTTAAGATCTCATTTCTTTTGAGTGTGTAAGGTTTGGCTGTATTTCTACAAGTTTTTGTTATGTGTGTGTACCAACTTTCCGCGAGATGTTTGCTTGTAATCTATTTAGTAAAACGCATGAAAGTTCACTTACTATTGAGTAAACCAAAGCACCCAAATCCGTAGAAAACACGTCGTATGACCGAGACTGCTACATGACGCAGTAAATGTTTTTAGCTTGGCTAATAGGAGCTTCCTCCACCCTATCTAGGCGAGACGCGCAGCTCACTGTGCTGTAATGTTTCAATCAGAGCCGTCTAATAACTCGCTATAAATATTTTGTTTATGTGTGCAACTAAAATATTTTGACATCACATTAGAGTAGATAGTTTGACAATTAACATGATACCAAAAGAAATACCGACATACGAAGAAATAAGTTGCTTTAGCAACTGTAAACATTACTGCAATTCGGCATATATTCCTACTAGTGTACTACGCAAGGCCGTGTTTACATCGTCACAATAAACACGTGTATGTATTAATATGAAATATGAACATTGCAATGGGTTCGAAATAATTCAGGGATGACGACGATGGGTTGCAATCGAAAATCGGTCCAAAATTGTAAAAGTTAGACGACTTTTAAGTGACGAGTACTTTCTTCGCGTGTTGTTTCAATGCTCCGACGGAGACGGGCAACCATCGTATAGCGATTGACGTCACATGCTAGACGAAAACACTGCTAGTGGCTACACGGAGGGTCGCAGAGCAGTGCGCTTCAACAATATAAATAATCACATGTCTTAGCGTCGAACTAATCAACATGTACCTTTGGGTTTAGTGGGCCTTTAAGAAAGAAAAAAAAACTTATAACTTACAGCTGAATAAATGTAAGACAAGGGTTAAGAAACAATTGTAACACTAAGTGATAATGGATACAAATATTATGCTACCTACCTATTTACATGCATGGTAGTTACATATAAGTCTATGCATATGCATTTTGATGTCGACTGTTCACATATTTATATTTATATATATTACCTATGGATTAATTATTGGAAACAAATCTGAAGCTAGGAGAGTGTTCAGTTTAGTCCCCTAGGAGCCAGGCTTTTTATCTTTTTTTGAAGCTACCAAGACCATGTGTGGAAGACAAGGAGTTGATAGCATTCGGCAAGGTATTGTATAGTTGTAGCCATGGAATATCATTTTTACTTGTTCGAGTTTACTGAACTAAGGTATAGGTTATTTCTATTCGGTGTGGTGACATTAGAGGTGTTGCGGTGTGTGTTTGTATAGATAAAATTTATTGACATGATTATGGATAATTTAAGCAAGTTTCATATTTATTAATTGAGTGATGTTTAGATTTACGCTGTTTGTAAAGGTGAGTTTGTAGGAGTTAAGAAGGTAGGTTGTATATATATTATAATGGCTCTATTCTGAGGACTTTTAAGGGGATGTCAAGTGGGTTTAATACAGTATGTCCCCATACAACATTTAAATACTGTAGCTGAAATGTATGAAGAGAAATGAATACTTCTCCTGACGGATGGTGGAACACAGTATGACGTTTATCCAGAATGTTTCCATGATAGGAGAGATTTTTTTTGATAATCTGGTATATGAGCATCCCCTTTTTAGGTGTTTATCATTAATAATTCCCCAAGTACTTTTATTATGTCCTTCATATAATGGAATGTTATCCAGAGTGGGAGTTACCATATGTGCTCGATTTTTATGTGTAGATGAAATTATTAGATCGTTTTTTTTTTTTGATATTAAGTGTTATTTGTATAATTTTAATATTCTGAGATGAGGTTAAGCATCATGTTGCATGTCATTTAGAAGAGATCTAGATCTGGACCGAAGTAGAAGATAGAGAGATCTCAGCAAAAAGTTTAGTCTTCCCGTGGAGCTTTAACTTTCCTAGACTCTTATGTTAAATTTAGGAAAAGGTTGGTCCCAGTGTAGATCCCTGGGGAACTCCAGGGGGTTTATGTTATGTTATTGGTTATGGGTTATAGATAAAGAGATCAGAGGGAATAACAGCAACAATAGGCAACCAAAACAAAATTGTTTCTAAAGATTGATTGAAATGTTTTATTGTTAAAGTATATTTATTTTATAATTGGTACTGAAGATTTTTCATACTAAATAATGTAGAAAACGGGCGTGATTTTACGCCATAGGGATACAATATTGGTACGTAAAATTTAAAAAATATACTACTCATTAGAGAACTGTCCACAGGGCCCTGTGCTAATTTTGTTATTGATGATGGCACAACCCTTACTAATCAAGCCAGAATACCGCTATTTCTACAGAACAAGTACCAGTCGTCAGATAAGCAACGGATTATACAAATGTCGGTAAATCGAGCAGAACAATAAACTCGAAACCATGGCTGGCCTAGGTATAGTCCAAAGAGCTATCAATGATGCACTTGAATATCAAGTTGGAGGCATGGAACCTAGCCAAACCGAGGTCCTTGTGGAGTGAAATGCATCAATATATTATTCTTAAGGTCCGGCATGCTTCAATGCCACAGATACCAGAATTGCTGGGCTGGAATCAGGTTTAAGGGATAGCCTACTATTGTGAATGTGGGAACTTCCCCTGGTCCTAAGCCTAATAGGCCCTACACACTAACAAAATGGGAAACAAAAACAAATAAAGACGTCATCCCAATTGACAAAGAAAGTAGACCTACCACGGCCCACAGGTTTCACGAAAAGCATATGTCTAGCCCCTTGTTTGCTATGAAACCATCACAGCTTCCTACCACTAGTAGTCCTATGCAATACGATTAAATAATTTTCCCAACACTCGAAGGTAGCATGGTAAGAAATAGAAGTACCCAAAAATGATACAGATCAGACCCCAACCAGGCAAACAGCTGATTACCCTTTGGCCTCAAAAGCTTAGACCAAACCCAAACCGTGGGAAAGGATATTGCTGTAACCGTCAATACACAATTAGTGAATAAAGTCCCTAAGTCGACTCTTATGTTTATGGATGATCTATACATAATGATGCCAATCCCTACCAGCTCACTACTTTACCCAGGCCAGCCAGCCACATCAACTTTATGAACAAACTAGAGCAAATATCCCAGATTGTACATTGAGATAAAGTCATCACTCCACAATGGGACAAACTCCCTTGCATCTATGGAACCATCCGGCAATTGCTGCCGCATTTACACTATTGAAGCGGCAAAAAAGGCATACACCAATTAGCGTAAAATTGCATACACTAGTATCATTTTACCGTAGAACATCCCTGACTCAAAGTAGACTCCACGACAGCACAATACATATTAATTTGCAAAACTTGAAACACAACTTTCTACAACTCCAACAAGTGGATCTCAAAATCTGACTATCTAAGGAGGACTCCTCCCGTAAAGATGGGCCTACAAACTTCATAATAGTTGGTCGGATCTGCGACCATTATGGATTGTCTCCTACCAGGAACGAGTTAGCCTATGACAAATACCCAATGAATATACAAAAATTCGATCCAATCAGCTCTTAATCGATCGGCTAGGCCAGCCTCGAAGATAACGCCAAAGACAGCAGTATTTATATTCAGATACGAGATGACCCCCGCTTGGGGGGTGTAAAAAAAAAAAAAATTAAAACATAAAATAAAAATTTTTATTTTAGAGTCTAAACCCACTCAGTTATATGACTGTTTTTCAGTGGGAAGTTAAAAGCCTATGAGTTGTCAGTATGTGAGAGACCACCAATGTCAGAGTGACCACTCACAGTCATAAGTCACAATCGCTAAATGTGGCTGACGCCCTTCAAGTCTACCCAACCAACTGTTGGAGAGTCCTCATCTGAAGACCATTAGTGTCACTTTTTTGTCCGACATTCTTACGAAGTTGCCGCTAAGGATGTGGACCGTGGAACTTTCCCATCAGATCGTCGCCAAATGAACACATCAAATGTCCAACACAATTGAACATTCTTTTACCAACATGAATCACTGACCTCAGGACACTCTAAGACAGTCACTTGGATAGCTCAAGACAAGCCTCTCAGCCCATTAGGCCTGCAAGTGCAATGTCGAGCTGAGGTTCAGGTGTGGGACAGGAGATTTCAACAACACTGAACGAAGATACAGTCATAGGGATGCTAACAGTTTCTCTGGAAGACTCAAATGCATTTACACTCGTAGTCCTACATTGGAGAACCCACACAGGTGTTATCATGCTGAGATGGACCTCACCTCCACTAGTGACTGCAGGACACTGTTCCGATCCAGTATAATTGAAGAGAATCCAGCACAGTATGACCAGGTGATATCATCCTGAGACGGCCTTGTACTTTCTGACAGGATGCTATAGCCAGCTCCTAGAAGTCAAGATAACTTACTTCCAAACAATGACAACCCGAAGTATGTGGTATAGGCGGCGGTTCTCACAATTGTTAATTTCAACAATGACGGAATTAAATGATACGTGAGGGTCTCGGTCAGAAACTTAAAATTCAAAAACCATGGTCCCCAGAGAGCTGTTGCTATCTTCGGATCGATTATAGGAGAAACAAACCAGGCTCACATAATTTAGATCTCCTCCTCTTCATTTAAAGACATCTAAAACACAAGTAAAAATCCAAATCAAATTCGATACTGATAAAACACAGTAAACAAAACACCCCACGTTAAACAAAATCAATCTCCAATTTCAGTGGACATTCAAACCATTTCCACAAACATACAAAATTTTGAAAAACCAACCAATCCCTAACCTTCACAACATGTAACCTGCTAATCCCCCGCTTCAGCATCTACCGTCCGCCCCCCCAAACCATCCCCTTTTCTTCCTAAGACCAACAAGACATCTCCAAATCCAAATATTACTAGGAAAGCGCTATCCGCCGCGTTGTTGGTGAAGCGTAATTGGTGCATTGAGCCTCCATGTTTATAGCGATTTTCTGTTTTTCTGTGGAAAAATCCTTACTAAAGTTTGATTTATTTTAAAATTACATAAATGACATAAATTACATTAAAATTACCTTTAATTTTTTAATTTTATTAATCGTAATTGTTAAAAAATCGTAAAATTGCAGATTTTTTTAAAAATAATTTCTCGATTGCGCTCAAATTTACACTATATTAAATTCATAAATTAAGGTTCTGCGAAAAAATCATTACAATCGGATAAAGCTGTAGGTGTTATAAGTCAAAGGAATTGTTTTAAAAAAAGAAAAACCTAAATTTCGATTTTTATGATATCTTTTTTCAATTGAGCTCAAATTTCACAAGAATATCTAATTCATAAAATAAAGTCTGTGCAAAATCAATTAAAATCGTATAAAGCATGTAAAGTTTGTTCGGTCTACGGGTACCCATGCAGATCTAGAATTCCTGAGCAAGCAAATGTCTTTTGTGGGAGTTAAGTGTCTTTTTGTTGCGGACTATCTGGTATGAATTGCTATCACAATGAATTCTCCGGAGTACTTTTACTCCCACGTGGAGTTGAACCTCGTTGACCAACCAAATCGGTTTGAAGATTCAGCCAATAGGGTAGCTAAAGAATTCGGAAATACCAACATAGAAAGGGGTTTTCTGAGATAATTGGAAGACGAATACTAGAAAATAATGATGGAAAACCGCAACGTATTGTACCAACAAAGGAGACAATTTGTTGTACAAATGGATGAATGTTATCTTTCGATTGGGTATCGTTTTAGACCGAACAAACTTTAGGTGTTATAAGTCAAGGAAATTTTAAAAAAAATCGAAAAACATCGTAAGGTTGCGATTTTCATGAGAATAATTTTCCGATTGCGCTCAAAACGTGCAGTTCTAAGTTCAGAGATCTTCGAAGGCCTCTCATAAATTTACATCTCAATCGGAGTGTCGGTTTAGCCGATCGTGCGGACAAACAGACAAAATACAAAATAAAAAAAAGAAACAAAAAAGAAAAAAAAAAAACATTCCGGTATTTTTTCTCCAGTGTAGTAGAATGGAATCTTTCGACTTCGGCTCATCCCAATTAACCATAATCCTATGCTACTTTCACGTCCTGTGGGATCGGTCAACAACAAAATGGAGGAACTCGAACAATCTTTCAGAGTCCAATCTCCCGAATTTTATATTGTATCTCAGACTTGGCTCACCCCCGCCTCCCTAGTACTAATTCTCTGCATGCCAGGATATGCAACATTACAATTAATGCTAGATCTAATAATCTCCATGTGGGTACAATCCTCTCTAAACCACACCTAAACATAGAGCCAATTCTGAGGCCTAGAGTCATCGCTCGGAATTGGTTTTGAATGTACTGGTTGCCTTTGGCATCTACCATACTGCCGCATCACCATACTGTCCATATGACAGACTCCATTAGGCAAACTATCAAATATTCTTAGATAAACTAGAAGAGACCCTTATAAACGTCACAAAACGATTTCCTAAGGCAAAAATAGCCCCTATGCGCGACTTTAACTTCTTTTCCAAATCAACGAGCCCGCGACCTATTCCTTGATCTTATACACTCATTTAACGTACACGAACATATCCTAACACCCACGCCGTACACTTGGGTCAAGTCCGTCCTTATCGACAACATCATAACCCTCGCCTAGACCCTTCCCTTTACAAAACAAATACCCTTCCTCCACACATCTCAGGACCATTGTGGCCATAACCCTAGCAACTCAGTTCGCCCATAAATGCCTCTCCACTTGGGGTTTCTCTAGGATATTTAGCAAACGCATACAAATCCTTTATAAATTTACTTAGTAGTGAAGAATGGTCCTGACTTGCTGACTATGACCGTACCAACCAGATGGTTCAAAAAACCAATTCTAATGATCTTCTTACATTATTTTTACAACAGCTTCCCCTTGTTAGGCAAAGGCAAAAGCACAAAAAAACCTAGTTCGTGGTTACAAACAGCATCGATAAAGGCAGAGGGGCCACAACGCGACGATTACACTACCATTGCAGAAACATTACCCAAGCGACCATCAACTTAGACATGAGTATCGTACATTAAAAAAGTTCATGCACTTAACATCAGTCCGAAGCTAAACGACAACATCATGATCAGTATATCTTCTTTCTGCAATACAATATCGAAAAGCTACCTGGCAGATTATCAATGCTCAACTAAGGGCCCCTAGTCCCTAAAAATCAACTTACGATTCACATTAGCGAATTCCAACTCTGACCCAAAAGTAATAATCGAATTCATCTAACATAGTTCTTTATCAATGTCTTGGTATAAAACAGTCCGACCTCATACACAAAACCAATCACCTTCATTCCTGGTGTCATCGAGAAATAACAGGAAATTAATTCAATTTTTCTCCATCCAACCACCCATCATGAAGTAGCCGATATCATCAAAACTCTGAATAACAAACATTCAGCAGGCCTTGAAAATGTTCCTGGTCTGTGTCTTGCAAATGTGGAAGTATTATATCTCACCCACCTAGCCATTTTATCATAAATTCCTCCTTTTGTACAGGGACCTTCCCCTCCAATCTCAAAGAGGCCAAAGTAATACCGAATATATAAGCACAACAGGTTAACACCGAGATCCTTACACTTATAGGCCAATTTCCTTACCTCCTCTTTCTCTAAAGTTTTCGAAAAAGAATCATGTATCCCGTCTGTCATCCTTCCTTTCCAAACACAATATTACTTGCAAAGCATCACACTGTTACCCCAAAGGGCAATCAACCCTACTTGCCATCTTCTCATTCCTATCTGCACTATACAAGGCACTTGATCATGGCGACCTGGCATATGGATATTTCTACGACTTGAGTAAGGCGTTTGAGACAATTGACCATGGTAACTTCTCTCAAAACTGGAATCTCTAGGTATCAGAGGTATAGCAATAATGGATTGCATCATTTCTATCAGACCCGTTTCCAGGTATGAACTTGATAATATCGTGAAAATGATACAATTCACTAATTTCACCTTCCGACCCCTTAAACATTGTCGTGGTGTGCCCCAAGGAACGGTCTAGGGCCCCCATTCTTCTTACTTATGTAACGCTGCCCAACACATTTGACGTAGCATACTGACGCAATTTGTAGATGACGTCAAGTTCACCTCTTTAACTGCAACCAGAGATGGGCTTGCAGAACGCATACATACTCAATATCCAAGCAAACGCAATGCCAGAATACTGTAAAATACCTTCTCTCCCTTTAACCAACAAAACTGTGTACCTTAACTTCCACTCCACCTCAAGCCCCCCCAGAGTAGTCCCCTAATTTGCATTGATGGCAAAAACATTATGAGAGCTGACAACGCGAATTTCTTGGCATTACACTCTCGGAGAACCTTGATTGGTGTCCGGCTCATAGCTAAAGGTACGCTCCAAAAAAATAATGGGTGTTTATGCTCAGGAGGATGAAGCCAATTGTTAGCATAGCAGCCACCATATTGAAATTAATATATCATGCCCACATCCCTCGCACATCATCATACGGGCTTCTATTCTGGTGTATGTCATCCACGCTAATGCGTGTATTTTTTACTCCAAAACGAGCTATAACGCATCATCACAGGATCCTCTCGGCAGAGCTCCTGCCGTAAATCTTCCCCAAATTAAACATTCTTACCCTGGTAAGTACCCATTATACAACTTGCAGCTATTTTTTGTACGTACCACATTTCAATACTTTCCTAAAAACCATCCATCCCACTTATAACACCCGTGCATTTCTAACTCCATGTCCCCCTATAAAAAAATCCCCATCATGAAAACCCGCAATATTCCCAAGGACCCTAGATACGCCTGCCTACTCCATATACAATACTGCCAAAACACATCAGAGACTCAAAAATCATACTACATTTTTAGCAAATAAAGCATTGTCTATGTAGAAAGGAGCATTTTACTCACTAATGAATCCTACAGATTACCCTTGTCCTCCCTACAAACTGTCCCTTATAGATCCGTACTATAGGCTAGGCCCTACACATATATATAATTCATAATAATACCTATTCATCAATCATTATATCATAGATGGGCTACCTATTAATCATTTCATTTTTTCATTTCAATACTCATTATTCATTCAACATAACTTCAATTCTCAATACGCGGTCTAGTATACCATACTATACTAGCCTTTACATATACTTGATCTCATTGAAATTCTCATTCTATTGATTATTTATTTAGTATATTTATATAGTTTACCTTGTTCTCCACTACTAACTTTCCCTTATAGATCCATACTATAGGCCTACACGTATATTTAATTCAAACTAATCCCTATTACAACATAAAACAATAATACTAATCATATCAAACATATGATAGCGTTTTATATTATTATACCTCTAATGAACATCGTATTGTATATATCATATTCGATAACTCATTTCATTTTTCATTTCATTATTCAATTAATCAATTCAAACAACCTTCTATTCTCAATACTCAGTATACTATAGGTATGCCTACTAATAAAACATATAGACGTTATTCACATAAATACAACATTTTTTTTGATTATCCATTTTATATTTAGTAATTTTTTAGAATTGCATGTCCCTACAAACTGCCCTTATAGATTCGTACTACTACACGTATATATTAAATACAATACGATTCCACTTTCATAATCCATTATATCATATCATATGCTAGTGTTTGATATATTATTCATCCTAAATAACATCAGTGATTGTATCATATCAACCAGAATTACTCATTGAATTTTTTCATTTCAATTACTCAATTAATTTATTCAAACAACTTGTTCCATTCCTCAATAGTGTACACCAAATACTAGTAATATACATATAACTTGATTCACATGAAATATGCTTCTATTTTATTATTCATTTTTTAACCATTTTTTACCATGTTTTAGCCTTAGGAACTATTCCACTCCCTCTTGCACAGAAAGAGGTGTATACTTGTCCATTATTAGTCCCTTAAGTTAATAAGATCTACTCTAACTCTACTCTAATGGAGACTTGTAGCTAAGGTAATAGTAGTTGGAGAGAAATAACTTGCCCAAGTAAGAAGGTCGAGGGTATTGCTGGGAGCAGGGGCAGAGGAGGACTGCAGCAAGGGATCTACCTATGGGACAGAGCATTGCTTGGGAAAAGGGAGCAGCAGAAAGACGGTAGATCAACGGAAGAGGTACAAAGGGAGAAAAGGGGAGAGTGATGGGTTAATAAAGGAAGGGAAGGGGCATTTGAGATAGGAAGGGGATCTGAGGGTTGGGGAAGGAAGGGGATTTGGCATTGGAGCGGCAGGGAGAAGGATGACCGTTGAGACATGGAAGGATAGACCTACAAGCTACCCGATGGGCACAATCTACCCTAGGGATGGAACAAGGGGGCGGTTTGAGGAGGATCCCAAGAGCATTTGGGTACTGGGGGACTCTATGGTGCAGGGGCTTGAAAGGAGGGGGGCTACAGTCGAAGCACTAAGTGGCATTACAATGCGGGGCCTGACTAAGGTAGTAGGGAGCAGGGGGATTGTGCGGAATATCAAAGTTGTTTGCCTTATGGTGGGAACTAATGATATTAGAAGGGTAAAAGGGGGAAGATACAGAATTGAGGCAAGAAACAAAATAAGCAGCCTGATAAGGGCAGTGAGGGATGCCGGAGGTAGGGACCTAGAACTAATCATGGTTCTAGGAATCCTACCCAGGAAAGACATACAGAGGTGGGTCATTGAAGAAATGAATGGGGGCACAGAGCACGCGTGCAGGTTGGAGGGAGCCTACTATGTGGACATGGAAGACAAGCTAGGATTGGGGGACCTGGAGGAGGATGGACTCCACCTCTCAAGGGAAGGGGGGCATAAGCTGGGAGTTTTAATACACCAGGTAATTGAGGATCAGAGGGTCGCAAGCAGGAGGGAGTGGTGTATGTGAAGGGAGTTGATAAGGGGGAAGGGTAAAGGTGAAGGGAAAGGGGAATGGGAATGTGACTCAAGGGATAAGAGGGAGTTTGAAGGTAATTGGACCCACAAGGGGAAAGGGATGACTTATAGGACTAGTCTTAAGGACCTCAGCAATGGTCCTAGATCTAACAATGGTCCTAGAACTAACAATGGTCCTAGATCTACCAATGGTCCTAGACCTGGAGTCAGGGAAGAAGGGAGAAGGGATGAAGGACATTCTACCTGTATAGGGGGTAGGACAAATGCTCCCGTCGACAATAATAACAGTCAACATGAATTAAGGAACATGGGAGGAGGTTCACATCTTAGGGAGGGAATGATAAGGGTACTATTAATTAATGCAAGGAGCATTAAGAATATACAGGTTCAGTTCTGGACAATAGTGGAACTTTATGATGCTGATGTTGTGGGGGCAGTTAAAACCTAACTGGATGACAGCATCCTTGATGGTGAAGTGGGGCATACAGGATACAATATATTCAGAAGAGACCGTGATGGGAGGGGCGGGAGGAATATTGGTAGGAAGTAAGATTGAGCTTAAGGGGAGGGTTGCATGGAAGGAGACTAGATGTGAGTTGATGGGAGTGAAGATTTTTGAAGGGAGAGATGAAATGGAGGTAGTGGCTGCTTATAGGCCTCCTGGAAATAGTGACTTTGAGGTAGTATCCGTCATAAATGACAGGGTTCAGGGGGATAGGAAAGTTATCATAGCTGGGGACTTAAACATGCCTGGAGTCAAGTGGGAGGGAGGCGTGGTCAACATTGGAAGTAAGGCGCAAAAGATAGCAAATGGCATTGTGAATGAAGGGTTTGAACAAATAGTAGAGGGCAGTACAAGGGATAACCATAATGGAGGGAACCTGCTTGACGTAATCCTGGTTCAGAGCCACCTGATTGCTGGTTCGAGTGTAATGTAGTGGAGGCATCAGTGACCATAAACGCTGTGCTAGCAGTAATAGAGGGGGGAATGGGGAAAAGACTGGTTTGTGGGTGTACAAAAAGGCAGACAAGGAAGGCATAAGGGGTTTTCTCATGGAAAACTTGAATGAATGGAGAAAATCAGGGGAATGTGGACGATAAATGGATAAAGTTTGTGGAGTTATGTAATATAGCAAGGGAGGAATGGGTACACTTGCAAGAACGATTAAACCAAAATGATGACCCCCCCTATTAGATAGATAGATAGATAGATATTTTTTTATTCACTTAGACTAGTACAGTGTACAAGTATAACTCTTTGCAGAGAAAGTGAATAGTCTATAATTAATAATTAATAATAAAAGTGATAGTAATTATAATGATATACACAGTGTTAGAAGAAAGAATAGTTGAATATAAAGCATAAATGATAATTGATATGGATATTGATATTGATATGTATGATGATTGATAATATTGATATATATATATAAATGATGATTCATTAATTGATTAATAATGATAAACACAGTGTTTACGTTAAAGTAGAGTAGATGCAAAACAATAGCATGCGCTACTATAGATTAAGAACTCATATATAATAAAGAAAAGTTGGATATAAAGCTTTTTTGATGTGATTTGTGATAAAAATTGCTGTGGCCAGAAAACAGCATGATGTACAGGAGAATGGTCTAGTTTATATATTGATATTGATTGGGTTTATTGTGTTTATGGTAAAATAGAAGATGCAAAATATGCCCCCTTTTGATTTGAATTCATAAGAATAAAAAAAAAATTGGTATAAAGCAATAAATTTATATGATATTGTGATAAGAATTGCTAATGGGGACAGAAAACAGCAATTTTACAGTAGAATGTGTCTATAAATAAATTGATATATATATAAATTTTGATGTGATGATTGATTGATTTGTGTTTTGTTAAAGTAAAGTAGGCAAAATAAAGAATGCCCTACAGATTAAGAATTCATATAGAAAAAAGAAAAGTTGGTATAAAGCAATATTTATGTGATATTTTGAGAGAAATTTCTGATGGCACAGAAAACGCAATTGGGGGATGTAAGCAGAAAATGTCTTTTATACCTGCACAATCCAAGGAAGCGTGTAAACACATATTATAATATTAAAGTTTGTTACATCTTTCGGCTAAGGGAAAATTTAAAATTTTAAATTTCAGTGCTTGTTTGTGGTTATCTCTAATATTTGTAAATATTAAAATAAAAAAATAAATTAACGCAAATTTTTACATGGAAAGGGGGGGGGTAGTCATTGGGGAGTAAAAGCTTTTTTGCTGTAAGATATGATTTAAACTTATGTTTTAAGGAAGACAGGGGGGGGAGGGTTTTTGGTGGTCGGGGAGCTTTTGTAGAGGGTGGAAGTGATTTTCAGGGCCTTGGAAAAAGAGGCGCAGATGCACATTTAGGGCTGTGGGCTCCCGACAGGGATAAAAAAAATACGTTAAATTACATATTTACAACTTGTACTTGAATAGAAACAATATTCTTTAAAGTGATGTTTTTATTTTAGTCTTGTCATTCAGACCTCAAAAACATAAAATAACATAACATATCAATCTCCCTTGACAACCAACAATTGAAAATACACAGCCCTCAACATATTATAAAAAATTATAGGACTTACCCAACTCACTGTGACTGGAATGCAAGGCATGACATACCCCCCAACGGTGATGTATCCGGCTGCATCACCCAAATTCTCACAGTGTATTGGGCAAACTTGTTGTGCGTAGCACACACAACTTATGAACTGGTCTGCGATAGGTTCTCTTGGTTGTTTTCACATCTACCACTCGAATTACGTCCGTCCTTTCCTGGGTATATGGTTTCGATCACCCCTTTTTGGCCAGCTGGCTCATGGTAGATTTCCATTAGCTATTGCAACAATTTTCACCCCTTTTGATACTTTCCACAGGTTCATGCCTTTTTTTCCCGTTTAAACCAAAGTTGGTATATATTCTTTTATCCAACGTTTCCAAAAATGATCAGCAAGCCTCTGACCAATCCCCCCATTGTCTTCTTAGGATTAAATCATTATCATCAAAGATTCCTGGTACAGATATTCCTGATGAACTTCCAAGAAGGAAATGGTTTGGTGTCAAAGTTTCCCGGCTCTGGGGTGTCGACGGGTAGGCCTACATGTGTAAGAAGTCTACTATTAACCATAAACTCTGCTTCTGAAAAGAGTGTTTGAAGCACTTCAACCGGGGACATCGCGATGCAGCGTCACTGACAATGCTTTTTTTTACACTTTGAACCATTCGTTCCCAACATCCTCCCATATGAGGAGCTGCTGGAGGAATGAAGTGCCACTGTAACCGAAACGCCTTCCTTAGAATGGACTTAGTTTCTTTTTGGTATTATTGTTGGAATGAGTCTACCAGTGATCAAAACTCTTTTGTCGGAGAATTAAAATATAAATATAATATCTTTGTTTTTAGGGATTGGGCTATAATTTATTCAGATCACAAAGAAATTTCATTCAAAATACTATAACCATCTTGTGATTTGATTCAGCATTACCTCTGTTAAATAAAAATCTAGTGTTCTAGATTTATTTTGTATATTACGGCATTTAAATTCATTAAGTGGGTGTGACGATTGCTTGAGCATTAGGCACTGACGCCATGAGAGATTGTCAATGTCAGACAAAAAATTCAAGTTTGCTGAGCTGTGATTGGTGGAAGACGTTTATTTTGGGGTCATTGGGACGCCGGTTGACCGGCCATCTTGTAGGACAGACATGTTGCAGGAGGCTTGTAGTAGGCAGTAGTGCCGTGAATAGTACGGGGGACCCAGTGAGTTTTGGGTGTGGTATTTCAGTGATGAATCTCTCTAGTGTGGAGAATTCTAATGGTGAAAGAGTTACATCGTCGACGAGGGTTATCGCGAGGCATACAAAAATAAAGAAGTGTTACCCAGAGAATCACGTTACGTGTGATTAGCAATTGTGTTTCGGTTAAAACGCGCGGGCGGGGTCGGCATATCATAGGGTTGATATTCAAGTTGTGTTAACTTACTAAAAATCCACGTTGGGATAGGCATTACGGGTTAAATAACGTGCCAAAATGAAGTCAAAGGCAAAGTGATCTGTCTGCCGATAATAAGAAAAGCCAGGTCTAGTAAAAGATCGTTTAGTTTTGTCATAACGGAGAATCGAGCGTCTAGGCCTACCAAGCCATCGAGTGGAGTGAACAACTGTAAGCTAAACGAGCCAGTATCAGTAATATTGCAATCATATACAAATGACGGGAATAGAATAGCTTTGATAGCCCATTTCTATCGTTGATTAAAAAGTTGGGGGGACATTCACCTTTCAATTTGCGAGTGAATAATAAAATCCCCGGATGGATAGTGAATCTGCGTGATAAAGGAGCGATATTTGGCGGACCGTCAAATACCAAGTGAAGTTAAAGCCGGTCATAGTTTATGACAGAGTGGAAAGGGGATACGGGGCCCAGTAATAAAAGACGTAGAACTGTTTTTACGAATATTATTCTACATAATAAATATCTAAAAATCCCCATTAGAAAAATAAAGGCTTCGTTTTATATCGCCGGGAAATAAGGGTTGCAAACTTTTTAAAATGGCGAATCATGGCGCTAGTATGGTCTTCATCTGAGAATTCGTGACGTCACACTGAAATGACGAGTCAAGCTGTGATTGGTTATTGATATGGATCAAAAATAGATCGATTGGATCACGACTAAAAATAAAGATGGCGTTGTTTACATATTGCCGTGACATCTGTCAAAGTGCTATCTGACTGTATGAAGGTTTATTTGAACATGTCTTCGAATTATTTGAACAATTTATACTCATTGAGAACTAATTAAGTGAGCTACAGAATTATAACAATACATCAAGATAATTAAGTTCGATTATTTAAAAACTTCAAAACAAGAAGATCTACGGAAGGATATTATCGTGGTAGGACAAGACCGAATCACAAGAGATTACGACGAGACTGGATTGTCATTGCATGTTGATTGGATTAAGCCGGACTGTTCTTCCACGGCATATTGGATGGAGGGGATGTTTTAAAGCTGACGAGTGATGAGTATTTTTAACAACCTATTTAAAAATTGCCGATCTGTTTAGGCCTAATATCACTAAAATTACTTTCAAGGGTATTTTTCAAAGCTGTCAATCTGACACAACAAATAATAATATTAAAAATTGTATGTATTCTCTAGACAGAAATCAGTACTGATTAGGTAGGATACATGTTATGTATTTCTCATATCGAGAATCATCTACCTTGGAACGGAGAATACAGCCCAATCTATGAAGACGAGTCTACATTATTACTTTGTAATTACTGTTTTTACAACTGGTGGTATTTTTTCTATAAATTCCTTTCAGTGGGATTTCGTCCGAATAGCAGTGGTGTTCTCAATTTTGGTGGGATTGGTGAGTCTATGTTTTTGTGTATGATTGATAGAAATTCCTTGGCTTGGTAGAACCATCTCAGCATACACATTAGGTAGAGTAGGTTTCTAGTTCCATGCTTAGCAATATTAGTGACTTGTTTAATTAGATTGACCGACCGGGTGAAGAGAACGTTGTTAGGGAGCGTAGCAGCCCTGTGAGCTTATAATGACACCCATGTGGAGCTTGTAAAATCATCTCCCGAGAGAGAATGTGTGCGGTTACACCACTCAATTCCTTTTGTTGCTAAATCGTCTTGAATTTCTTCCTGTTGAAGACCCTCCAGAGCTATCTTCAACTCTCGATGAGCTCCTCGTAGATTTGTGCCGTTATCGGAATACATTTTCCGAACAGTTCCTCGACGGGCAAGAAATCTTCTAATTGCCATTATGGCTGAATCAGTAGAGAGGGTTTCAGCCATCTCCAAATGTACAGCTCTAATTACCATACAAGTAAATAGCACACCGTATCGATTCTCTCGTCTTCTTCCAATGGTAACTTCCATAGGACCAAAATAATCAACACCGGTAAATGTAAATGGTTTATATTATGGAGTTAGTCTTATTTCAGGCAAATCTCCCATTTCTGGTGGCTTTGGTAGGGCTCGCTTTATCCGACACAGATTGCAGTAATTCCACGAACTGCGAATCGCCGCTCTCAATTTTTGGAATCCAAAACTCCCTGTCGCATTTCATTGAACCCCTTTTTTCCTGTCCTTGATGCCCGGCCCTTTGTGAAATTCCATTATCATAAACTTTGAAAATGGATGCTTTGCATTTAAATCACTGGATTCTTCGTAGCATCAGCGATACCCGGGTGCTTTACTAATGCCCCCTTGCATTCTCATGATCCCATCAATATCAAGATATGGATCAAGTTGAAATATCTTGCTTGATTTAGAGAAGATATTTTCAATGACAACATTGCCATTTCTTCGGGAAATGAGTCCCATTGAACTCTCTTATCCCATCTTTCTTTGCTCTTCTAGTTCATTAACACTAAGCACTAAATTTTCCTCTCATTTTCATGCGTAGACAATTTATATACCGCATTATCCATGCTGTTGTTCTGATAAGTCTACAAAGTTTGAAATCTTTCCACCTCAGGAAGAACATTGTTGAAAAATCGTTACAACTTTAAATTTAATTTCCGTTTTGATCCCCAGCTCTTTGCCCAGCAATCCCCTCTCGTCAGTGTGCACGTGCGGTTTTCTCTTTTGGCCAAATCACTTTCTGTTCTTTTAAGGAAGCTAGGTCCTTGTACCATCGAGCTGAAGGATGAAATCCACTTGGCGTCTCCCTAGTCGCTTCATCAGCAACATTATCCGTGTGGAAATCCACTTCCCTGTGACACGTCTGTAGTGTCCAATATTTCACCCACTCGGTGAGAAACAAAAGTCTTAAACGTTCTTGCATCTAACGTAGCCAGCAAAGAACCGTTCTGGAGGTCGTCCAACACAGTTCGCTCAATGCACTCACCACTCCTAATTCCTCTTGAATCAAAAAAGCCATTTCTCGTCCCCATTACTGCAGCCTGCAACTCTAATCTTGGTATCGATATCGGTTTTAAAAGGGGACACTCTCGTTTTAGCTAGTACAAATGCAACATCAACTGTACTATCGTTCGTTGTTGTGCTAAAAAAACTGACAGCTGCAAAACTCTTTTCAGATGCGTCACAAAATAAAATGGAGCGTGGTTGATCCAACTCTTCTCATAAAATAACATCTCGGATTCGACACTGTTTAACTTTACTGAGCTCCTTTAAACCAACTTTTCCACTCTAAATCAAGTTTCCCAGTCAATTCGTCATCCCAGCCCAATTGCAATCTCCAATATTTTTGTAACAAGATTTTCCCCTTTTATCAAAAAATGGGGCAACAAAGCCAAGAGGGTCGTAAACCGACCGAGTACACGTAGTACCTCTCGCTTAGTCGGTGTCTTCTTTCCCTGTAGTAGGTTGGGATCCACCGGTTTGAACTGTAGTGTAAAGATGAACTCATCAGTTTTGTGTTTCCAGTGGAGACCCACCCTCTTTCAACACTCTCCTGATGACTATTTTCAAACGTCTTATCTGTGTCTGCTCTCATTGCACCCGGTATACTGTCCAATACTTGCCGATTAGAACATATCCAATTCCGTATTTCAAACCACCACGTCTGTGTACTTCGATAACATCTTTGACTATTTCAATAGCCTCCTCTGACGTCCATGCACTGTCGAGGTAATCATCCACGTAATGTCTATCGATAATAGCTGTTGCTGCCTCAGGAAACTCGTGCTTTTTTTTGTTTGGCATTATAGTTCTTCACATAATGGGCAGACATGGGAACATGTAGCTCCAAATATCATCACATTCATGCGATATTCATCTGGTTTTCGAGATCTGTCCATCCCCCTCCACAGAAATCTCTGAGCATCTCTATCACTTTCTCTTATTATCACTTGATGAAACATTTCGCGTATATCCGCAACAAACCCAATCGACCTGGCTCGAAATTTCATAATGACAGCTACTAAAGAATTAAGAAGATCAGGCCCTTTGATCAACTTATCATTTTAGACTTATTTCCATGAATTTTTGCCGCTGCATAAAACACAAATCTTCTTGCCTGGCTTTTTGGATTGACATGAGCAAAATGTGGCAAATACCAAGTCTTTGGTGGGTCATTGCCATCTCACTTTTGACAACTTAGCAGCATAACCCTTACGCACGTAATCCATTATTTTTTCACAATATAGCTGGGCAAAGACTGGATCCTTATCCATCTTTCTCTCCATGTTTTCTAGTCTTCGGAATGCTGTTACTTTACTCTCTGAAATCTTGAGTTGCTTCTCTTTCCAAAGTAATCCATTTTTTTTTTCATATCGACCGTCCACTTGTTTCGTTGTTTCTTCCAAATCTTACGAGCACGCAACTCTTCCCTAGAGCATGGTTTTTGATCAATAATCTTTACTCCAAAAGTCTCGGTTTGAAAAGATTCCTTTACCAATTGATGTAGAATTTCGTCTGATTCACTTCTTTGACAAATATGAAGAGTAAATTCATCGTCAACACGTCCATCATTAATTGTGGCATTACCATGAATGATCCATCCTAGAGCTGTCTTCGATAGCAATGGTGTATGTGGTGGACCTCTCAACATTTCCATAGAAGTTATCAACTCACAATTATCCGCTCCAATCAATATCATAGGCTTCGCATTCTCATACCTGTTTCAGATGTTCCCACTTACTTGCTAAGTTTTTTACTTTCACTGTCTGTACGGGAATTTTCCAAATTCTTCACCGTACGAATGTTTACCATTTTTAAACTTCTTTTTCCTCAGTGTCCCTGCAACCTTGAGATTGACGAGCCGCGACTCTTGATCTAATCTCGTAACAGAGTTGGTGAAACGCAGTACCACTGGTTGAGACCGACCTTCCAAACCCAGCTGATCCGCTAGAGATTCATCCAACAATGTGGTTGTGGATCCTTCATCCAACATTGCATATGTTGATATTTCCCCACAAGGTCCGAATAGCTTTACGGGTGTAATCTTCAACAGTACTTTATCTAATACCGCAGAATGTAGATGGTTACTACAGCTTGTTCTGTCTCCTTGACCTCAGGTTTGGTGATCTAAATGCAACAATTTTGTTGTGTCTAAGAGTACATCCCTTTAAACCACAAACCGGCTTCTTACATTCACTTTTTATATGTCCAGACTCTAAAAAAGTTAAAACAGACACCTAAATTTCCCAAAGACCACTGTACCCGTTTCTTAGTGTTCAGTTTAGCAAATATAAAACAGTCACACACTTTATGACCAGACCTTTTGCAGTAAATGCATCTACTTTCTGTTTTACTTGTTGCAATGGTGCTCATATCGTTTCATTCTTCCTTTATCCTTATAGCTACCGTAGTATTTTGGTCTCACTTCTACTTTATCTTTATTATGTATGCTTAAAGTACAAGGAAACCACTAACCAACTCGCAGCCTCTGCTTCAATTTTCTAGCCACTTTGCAAAATGTTTCAGAGTTCCTGTCTTATCACTTAGCCCAGTATTTCTCGTCCCCACGACGCTTCGGGTAGTCAGGCAACTTCCGTACCAAGTCTTGAATCAACTTGGGATTCGAAGGTGCGCCGGCGATCCAGGTTCTCCACTGTAGCTGTGAGACTATTCCCAAGCTGGCAAAGACAATCAGATTTTTCCATTTTGTTGTTTCTGGGTGGAGGAGCATTTCGCACCTTCTCAATTAGTGCTGAATATCAGATCTGGCCTACCAATCTTCTCTCCAATATAGCCTTTTATTTTTGTCGACATTCTTAGGTGAAACCATCATGGCTTGAACTTCTCTCTTGGCGTTTCCGTCAAGGCTCTTTGAAGTCTGATATATTTTCTACATCAGAGAATTACAACATTTTGTAGACTGTTTATAGCTAGCACTAAATATCGGCCACTCTTCAGGTCTCCACTGACATTGGTAAATCTCTACCGACTGTTTGTCTCACTAAATATTGCCTACTGTCACTTTGTTGGTTGCTAGCACCTAGCTCTACATGTTTGAGAATAGTAGCAATATTGTTAAATGCACCAGCTAAATCGGATTGTCTGACCATTGCTAGCGTCTCATCTATTGATGTGGTTGGAGAAGTTAAACCTGGACCCACATTGATACCAGATAACTCCACTGGATTCGAACAGCTGTTTAACTTACCAGTTTCAGCATTTTTCACCCAATCAGCAACACTGGACATCCTTCGTGACTCATTTTCACCAACTTCCAGATCGAATTCTTCATCAATCTCAGCTAACTTTGTCTGGGAAGCGCTCTCAATCAAGTCACGTTGAAGTGCAGCGATGTTTTCTTCTTCAGCAGCTTCTCGTCGCATACGGGCAAGTTCAATGTCGATTTTCTTTTGAGCAACATCATTTTCCAATTGAAGTTTCTTCTGTACAACTTCATTTTCCAATTGTATTTTTTTTCTGTGCGAGTTCTTCCTCGTACTGTTTGTCGTGCTCTAGCAGCTTAAATCCTATCTCTTTCGATACGAAGCATTTCTTGTTTGGCATCTTGCTCCACTTGAAGCTTACGCCGACGAACTGTACTAGTATTAGAACTGGAACTAGAATTATTGCAACTTGCAATTGATCTACTAGATCTCCTTTTGTGTTCTCCGTTCATCTACATGTGACGTGGATTTTCCAGCTTTAGTCCAGTCATCATTTCCGGGAAAACTTATCTGCTGGAATCCACAGTATATCGAACACCACGATCTGTTCAGCAGTACTATCTGGAATCTTCTTTTTATCCATTTTGAAAAACTACACTCAATAGCCTACCACATAGGCATACCTTGATACTGAGTGGAATACTTCCTAGGACTTGAAGATCCAGCCAACGGAGGACCTTTAAATGTCGCTCACCGACAGAGTATAAAGAAATACGTTAAATTACACTATTTACAACTTGTACTTGAATAGAAAAAATATTCTTTAAGTGATGATTTATTTATATCTTGTCATTCAGACCTCAAAACATAAACATAACATAACATATCAATCTCCCCTTGACAACAACAATTGAAAAATACACAGCCCTCAACATATTATAAAAATATGGGACTCCCAAACCCCACCGTGACTGGAATGCTAGGCATGACAAGGGCTTTAAAAGGGGAAAGGGGAAGTAGAAGCTATAAAGTATAGAAGAAAAAGGGATATCAGGGATAGGTGCTTTAAAGGAAAATAAAAGGGATCTCATAAGAAATAAAGAGAAAAGTGGGAGGAGCATATGTCAAATATGCTCTTTGGAGAAGGACAAACAGGGAGCTGGAATAGGATGTTTAATATGAAAGGGGGGAAAAAGGCTCAAGAGAATTACCAGTTTAAAGGGAGATAATGGTAAGCTGTTAGGGGGAAACAAGGAAAAGGCCGGGGCTTTGAATAAGTATTATGCAGAGGTCTTTCAGAAGAAAGAAGGGAAAAAGGGGGGATAGGGTGATAGGGGAATTTAAAGGGGAATTAAGTTGATGTAGAGAAGGTAACAAAGGAAATTGCAACACTTAAGAGGGGAAAGGCTCCGGGAAATAAATGGACTCACTATTGATTTCCTGCAGTTGGCTATGAGGAACCTCCATGTACATGTGCTTAATAATAGAGGATTTGTTATAAAATAATAAATAAAATAAATTTTATTTAGAGTCTGCCCCTCAGTTATATAAACTGATTTTCAGTGGGGGACTTTAAATCAAAGCGACCAAAACCCAAACCCCGCAGGCCCCGACGCAATCGACGAGTGAGCGATAACCAACCAAAGATCGATATTTTTTTAAAAGGAAAATAGCAATCAGTGGTATGGACAGTGCGAACACCCGCGAATCAACGCCAGAATCACAAGGCCGATTCAGAATAACTCTGAATTTTATTATGTGCTTCGTTGCTAGGGCGGCTCCAAAGTCCCCGTTTCAAACTCCTAAGACAAGAACAGATGGATTTGAGTCCAAATCAGAAGTTAAAAAACTTCTGACTTTAGCGGGAATCGAACCCTGGACCTTCTGCATTGGAAGCAGATACGCTAACAACAAGACCAACGAGCCACACACAAGACCAACGAGCCACACAAACACAAACACAAAACAAACAAAAAACAAAAAAAAAACACACAAACGTTGACATTGAAAGATTCAAGTGGATTTATTGATATTTAAAGATAGATAAACACTAATAGGCTAGGCCTAGCACACAGACATTTGTGACAGGATGACAACACAGGAAGCAATGGTGCACTGTGGGTAATAGAGTTATTTCCTGTTTGTAGTTCATACATCTAGCACCAGGTGGCACTGGCATAATGCCCTAGATTTAAAATTGAGCGGGCTATGGCACATTTATAACACTCCCACTTGCCATAGGCCTAGTCTTAATTTACAAGAGTCCCAAATTCTTCACACACCATCCGTGCTTTGCAGGGGGCAAACTTTTGGTCATGATGTCTGCGATCATTTCTTCTGTGGGTAGGTATTTCATAGAAATTGTTCCCTCTTGCACCTTCTCCCTGAAAAAATGATGCTGGATATCGATGTGCTTCGTACGCCCATGTAGTGCTGCCCTTCGAAGTAACTTGATGGCGCTTTGGTTGTCGCAGCACACTACGATGTGTTGATGGTCACCCCCAATGGGTAATTCCACTGCCCCCTAGATGCTCGTCGTGGCTCCTCGTTCCCTGCCCGTCCCCGCGACAGGTTTGGATTGTTGTCGAAAATTCGCACTTTTTTCCCACAGCGCTAGTTACCGTCCCCAGAGCTTTCTTTTGTTTTCGTTTTTACATACGATCTGCATACATTCAATGTCAACATGCCAGAGTTGAGCTGTTTTTTCTTCATAATAGGCAATGGTGCGTGTTATATAAAGGTATTTGAAAAATGAAAAACAACACAACTACATGTATCATGTTGTTTTGGTTGGTACTAGGTAGAAGATTTCTAAGTTGTTTGGTGGGACCTAAAAAGTAGGACCCCCGCACTTTACTGTATTGTCATGGTATCAATAAACAGTCAACTAAAAATTAGTCCTCGTTATTTGTAAACTATTAATCCATCCCCGACTAGAAACGTAATAAGAATATATAAATATGGTGTCTTAAAATGGGATTTAAGTTTATTTACAAGTTTATCTCGTAGAGCGCGATTATAAAAATGTTTTTATAAAAGTGAGGTTAGGCGGGGCCGACCACATGTTGAAAAAAATATAAAACGAGTGAATATTCATTCCGCGCTTAGCCTAGCCTAGCCTACCTTATATATTACAAGAATAATAATGGAAGGGTTTCGTGTTCCGCCCTGTTGAGAATTAAGATAATCCACGTGTAGAATGGAAGGCTTGGAGGCAAAAGTTTGAGACCCACTCTCTGCCACAGGGTTTTGGGTACAAAACCAGATCCTCGAAAAATAGCTATGTTGATAAACTTAATTGACCCGACGCTCAACCATTTTTAAAAACTTCGTTTTTGAAACCCCAGAAGACAAGAGAAGTACGAGGTATACTAAGAAAATTCAAAAACACTGCTTGCCGCAGTGAATATAATAATGGAACAGTTAATTTCTTCAATGTAAACAGAAAGAAGGACAGCCGTTTGATAGCTTCTTTTACGGAACTCCGTACCAAATCAGGGACGTGTGATTTCGGAGATCAGTTGGACAACCTACTCCGAGCTAGAATCGTGTTTGGGATCCGGGATTTCCCCGCTACAAAAAAAGTTACTCCGAACGGTGCCCTATCCTTGGACAAAGCCTCACTATTTGCCGGGGGGCTGAGGGATCAAAACAAAAACTCGAGCAGCTCCGAGACCCCAGGTAGGCCTAGTTCCAAGTGAAATAAACATTGTGAAGACAAGCGCAAACGCAACCCTAAGAAAAAATCAGCCAGTACTAGCGAACCAAAAACTGATAAATACTACAGTGAACCGACCACAACTAAAACTGGGACCAAAGCTTTTGACTGTCGCAGTTGCGGTATAAACATCTACCAAGGCTTGTCCTGCTTTTGGGAAAGAGTGTTATGTGTGTCATAAAAATAATCATTATAGTTCAATGTGTTTCAACAAGAAACCTAACCCTAACAGGTTAAAAAAGTGACACTTGAAGAAAATGAGTATGTAGTTCACTTACTAGAAGAACAGTCTGTATCACAAGTTTTAAAGGATGTGTGGCTTACTAATCTAAACTGTGTGATAAAAATGTAACTTTCAAGCTAGATACAGGTGCTCAGGTGAATGTCCTACCAGGTAAAATTTTTGACAGCCTAGGCCTATTTTCTAAAAACAAGGTAAGAGATACCAACACAATATTGGTCCCCCTTTCGGGAATCATAGAATCAAACCTAGAGGTGTAGTAGAGTTAGCTTGTACCAAAGGGGAGCAATGAACCTATGAAATTAGATTTTTTTTGTTGCTGACATAGAGTCACAACCATTGCTAGGCCTAGTAGGGTGTCAGAAACTGAACCTTATTAGAAAAATGGGCAAGGTTAATGTAGCTAGAAACCTTGGACAGTGGATTCAGACTAAAGAGGGTATTGTAGCTCAAAACGTGAGTTGTTTGAAGATTAGGGAAATCCCAGTGAGCATAACATGGTTTTAAACGATAAGGTAGATCCTGTTATTCTGCCCCTCGAAAGGTCCCATTTCAGCTCAACCCAAACTGAAAGAAACCTTAAACACTCTTGAAAAACAAGGGGTCGTATCCAAAGTAGATCACCCTACTTACTGGGTCAGTAGTCTCGTTATAGTGGAGAAACAAAATGGACGTCTACGTCCCTGTCTTGAAACCTAGAGATTTAAATATGGCGATTAAGCGGGAACATTTTGCAATTCCGACTGGGGAAGGAGATGTCGCGATTCGTATGAACGGAAAAAAAGTGTTCACAATACTGGACATGAAGGACGGTTTTTTGGCATATACAATTAAACAATTCTAGTGCTGACTAAATGTAATTTTCAGACCCCTTTCGGTAGATATCGCTTTGAAAGGCTTCCATTTGGTGTCGCTCGGCACCAGAAATATTCCAAAAGAAGGTCATGAAATATTTGGTGATATTCCGGAGTGTGGATTGTGTTTGATGACTTAATAATTGCAGGCACACTGTAAGGAACATGATCAGATACTTCTTGCAGTGCTAGAGAGAGCCAAGCAGTATAAGTGAAGTTCAACAAGGAGAAGATGCAACTACGATGGACTCTGTCAAATACGTAGGACATCTGGTAAAATCGGGAAAGGACTCAAACCAACAAGGACAGAATTCAGCAATGGTTGAGATGCTCGCCCAACAATAAGGAAAATTTACGCCGATTTCTAGGGTGGTCCGTATGTAGCTCAGTTTGTACCCAAACTTTCACATACCACTGCCCCATTAAGGGAATTGTTAAAAATATGTTGATTGGCAATGGCAGCCTCAACTGAGAAAGCATTGGCTAGTTTAAAAGAGAACTGTGCAATGCACCTGTTTTGCAATATTTGATCAGCCAAACCCCTAGTTTTACAAACCGATGCCTCGAAAGACGGGTTAGGTGCATGCTTGATGCAAGATTCTCTTCCAATTTCATATGCATCTCGCAGTCTCACTGCAGCAGAGAAAAATTATGCTCAATTGAAAAGGAAATGCTTGGAATAGTTTACGGTGTAAAAAAAATTTCACCAAAACGTGTACGGTAGAAACGTAAATGTACATACTGATCATAAACCACTTGTCGTTATCGTGAAGAAGGAGCTAAATCTAGTTTTCTTTTTGGCTTCAGCGAATGTTGCTTAAAATTTTTAAATATGATTTTTAAAAGTGTCGTATGTCCCTGGCAAAGAGTTTTTCTTGGGTGATACACTATCAAGGGCCTATCTTATGGACCCGGTTGAGGATGCCAAACTTAACGTCATTGTACATACAGTAGAAAAACTTTAGCCATTAGTCCTGCAAGAGGGAGGAAACTCAAAAAGCAACTTTAGCTGACACAGTCCTTCAGCAAATAATTCCCCTACCACACAGAAAGGGTGGCCAAGACGATTTCCGAGCTTGAACCAGGGGTAAAGCCTTATTGGAAACTGCAGGAACAGATCTCTGTGTCGGAAGGTTTAGTGTTTGTTAGGAAATAAGTTACTTGTACCTCAAACAATGCGTGAGAAAATGTTAATTCATTCATGAGGGCCATCAGGGCATGGAAAAAAGTAAGGCGAGAGCACGAGGAATTCTTTATTTGGGCCCGGCATGACCCAGCAAAAACGAGGACCAGTGTCCAAGTGCTGGATCTGTGAGAAGTTTCAGAGAAACAACTCCAAAAAAGCCATTACTTCCTCATAAAATTCCTGATCGGCCATGCAGAAGATTGCTGCCGATTTCCTAGAGTATAGTGAGTGACATACCTGGCGATAATTGATTACTAATTCAAAATGGTTAAAATCATTAAGTGCGAAGGCAAAACACTAAGATGTGATCCAAAATATGAAAATGGTGTTCTCACATAATGGTATCCCAGAGTGCGTAGTTTTCCGACAATATGCCATTCATGAGCTAAAGAATACAAACAATTTGCAAAAGAATGGGATTTTTCCCAAATAATCACATCAAGCCCAACATATGCCCAATCTAATGGATGGCAGAGAGTGCAGTTAAGATTGGTAAAACCAAAGCTCCGTAAGCACATGCAGAAGGGACAGATATCTATACAGCTCTTTTAGAATACAGATCAACTCCAGTTAAGGACATAAACGATCTCCCACAAAATTTCTAATGAGCAAAACTCGCACAAAGTTGCCGATATCCAAGTCTCTATTAGAAACCCAAGTAGAAACACAGGTTCGGACGCCCTTCGTCCCAAAACAATGTTTGTCAGAAGAAGTTTTATGATAGATCGGCTCTTTCCCCTACCAAACTAAAAATAAAAGAGTTGCAGAATTAGACGTGGAATACATGGGAAAAAGAAAACCATCGTAAAGGGGAAAAACATGAATCGCCTAGGTCGTACATCGTTACTACGGCCAACAACGCAGATTTCCGTAGGAACCCAAAAGATTTTGCACCAGTCTGTAACCCTCCTCCCATAGTACACAGCCACTTCCGGAAGAGTTGTTCCAAGAACCAAATCACCTTCCAGAACCAGTGATTCCGATTTTATCCCTTTTGTTTTTAGAACCTCCTTTGTCTCAAACGATAAAATAGGCCAAACTCGAAAGAAACAAATGCCTCGTTATCTGTTTTGACTATCACGCTAAGCAACTTTTGTTTATGATTTATGACTTATAAATAGTTTGTAATTTAAGTAAGCAATTCTATCTTTAACCCCTTTTTTAGAATTGTAAAAAAAATAATTGTACTTCTCATTATGTTATTGAATAGTAATGTTTCAGTTTTTGAAAAGGGATGTTATATAAAAGGTATTTGAAAAATGACAACAACAACAACTACATGTACATGTTGTTTAGGTTGGTACTAGGTAGAAGATTTTCTAAGGTTGTTTGGGGGTACCCCAAAAAGTAGGACCCCCGCCTTTACTGGGATTGTCATGGTATCAATAAACAGTCAACTAAAAAAGTAGTCCGTCGTTATTTGTAAAATATTAATCCATCCTGACTAGAAACGTAATGAAATATATAATATGCGTGCAAGATGATGTAAATACCGGGGTGCCATTATCTAAAACAAGTGGGCTTTTCATTGCATGAAATACCGGGAAATAAGGAAATTGTGCCACCCAGCCCCTCTCCAGACTCCCCTTAGCACGCGCTACTGCTTGATGGAGAGTAATATTGTTTAGCTCGTGGCCTTTGGGCAAGACTAGGGCCCCAGTATGCTACCTAAACCTATTGATTTTTAATATGATTAGGAATAGGAGGCATAGGCCTATAAATAAAATAACATGCCTATTAGCCCTTGCCTATATTACAACAACAAAATTATCAAAATTTTACTTTTTGTTTAAAATTACCACATAATATAACTAGACAAATTTGTATATAACTATTCTGCAACCTTGATAAGTGATGTACGTATACAAAATTCGATCTAAAACATTCAATTTAGTTGGATTCAACAGTTAGAATCATGGGAAAATGACATTTGATGTGATACAACATCAAAACAAAGAAAGCTCTTGGGACGGTAACTAGCGCTTTGGACAACAATTAACACTGTGCGCGTGAACAGGCAGGGGAAAGAGGAGCCACGACGACATCTGGGAGGCAGTGGGTAATTCCACTGCCCCCTAGATGCTCGTCGTGGCCCCTCGAGCCACGACGACATCTAGGAGGCGTGGGTAATTTTTCAGTATCGTTTCAGCCATGTTGCTTCTCTGGCAGCTTGGCTAGTGCCATTATCCGCCTCGGTTGTTAGAGGGCCGACTGTCGGTTGTTTCTTGCTTCGCCACTAACTGCTGCACCGCGAGTTTGAAAACGTACCCGGGGACATCGTTTTCCTTTTCGTATCGTATCATTGGGGGCCCCAGTCGGAGTCACGTAAGTTTTCCATTTTCCCCGGGATGCTCTGCGATAGACGGTTTCTTTTTTGCAGTCCCTTTTAAAACGCTTTATGCGCTTTACTCCCGTCCAGTGCCTTGCCCCCGGTTTTAAGTTAACTACTAACGAGAGACACGTGCGCTTTCTGGTTGGTGGCCACGCCTACTTGGTGCCGACACCACTAAAATTTTGGTATTTTATCCATACTTCTCTTTCTGCGTCTTCCGCAGTTCCATCACCTTTGGGTAAGTTTCTGTTTTAGGGGCCAAAGGAGTAATACGGGGCTTTGCTTCAGACATGTTGTTCTTCAGTTGTTGTTGATGTACTTTCTTGGCAGTTAAATTTTTTCCCCGGTCTTTTCCCCTTGTTTTTTAACACACACAAAAAAAAACTTGTAAAAAATACAGCCAAACTTTACACACTCAAAGGAATGAGATAAAAAAAAGGGCCAAAGCTATCTACCCTTCCACTAAACGTACAGGCCCAAACACATCCTCGAAAAGTTTTTAAAAAATAGAATTTCGATTTTTAATTTAACGTAATAGTTTTATAAAATTCTTTTTTTTGTAATTAATTTAAACGTAACATCCAAATTCTTTTTTCCCAAGTTTTGAGGACTTTTTGGGGCCCTGTACGTTTAGGGGAAGGGTAATGAGTTTGGGCCTTTTTTTTAATCTCTTCCCTTTTGAGTGTGAAAAGGTTTGGCTGTATTTTACAAGTTTTTGTTAGTGTGTGTCTCTTTCTTTTTAAAGTTCCATTAAAAAATTATTTGCAAAAATATAATATTTTTTTCAAAGTTGATTTAAATTCTATGGTATTAGCAGTAAAAAATATAGGATGTAAATATCTAACCCGGATTCATGTCATCCTGGGTATAGGTGGTATAACCATGGTAAACGAGGGTATAGGGAAAGGGACTGGCCCCCAAATTCTTGAGTTCGGGGAATGAGTTAAAACGCAATTTGAAACAAGTGTTTTCGTTTCGAAGGAATTGGTTTTTTGAACGGTATCGGGGAAAAAACGAGGGGTTGTGATTTTAAAAGCATTGATTTTAAAAACCCCTAGGGTTTTGAAAAAGTATCACAAAACCCAAACATTTTAAAAAGATTTGGTATAGAAAAGACTCAAAAAAGTTCTATATTTATTCTAAGGGCAGTGCCTTAAAAAAACGCGGGCAATCAAAGACAAGTTGTATGAAAGTTTGATTGTTGCAAATATGTAAAAAAACAGTTGAGCAAGTTTCATATCAAAACATGTTGTGCTGCATAGGGTTGGCTAGCTTGTCAAACATGAAATTTAAAGTATGAATTTTACTAGTCCTATACCCAAATGGAATTTTAGACCTACACTGTTGTATTAAAATATTTTCTACTCGGGCCCTGGGCCGGGGACGGTTTTTTGTTTTGTTTTATGAGAGTAAAATACCCCCTTTTCTCGTTCCACACAAAAAAGAAATTTTTAATGTCCGCCTTTGTTTACGTATCGCATTTCCCGCCAAACTCTGCTTATACCGTCAAAAAGTGTCAAAAAACTATGGTTACTTGTTGATTTTTCCCAAGTTTTTAAGGCTTTTTTAAAAACCTTTATTTGGAACCCTTCCAACAAATTTTTTTCAACTTTTTTTTTAAAAAGAGACTACTTCTAAAACCCTTTAAGTCCATGTAAAATTGAACATTGTACCCCCACCCGTCTGGGTCAGAATCGCGGGCCGAGTTTTGGGTTTTTAGCGTGAGCAGTAGCTAACCCTTTAAAGTGATTTGAGCATTTTTTGAAGAATTTTTCACCCAAGAAGGAATGGTCGTACCCCAATAAAATTTGGCATGTGTTGTCAGGTACCTAAATCCCCTCGATTGTGAAGTTTTCAAGTTCACATCACTTTCAGACGGCTGGGAACACCTGAAATACCCCAACTCTGCTTGGTTATAAGGTGCTTGATGTGTAGCGCACCCGGCTTGGCTGCGGCGCCCTAACGGGCACCAAATTTCCCAAACAGGGGAATTTGCCCCATGTCTTTCCACTGAACTTGGCCGCTATTTTTCTTCAGCTGATTTTTTTATTTATCTTCCAATGACAAAATAAAACGTCAACGTAAACACAAAAAATGATTTTTGCATTTCTTTTTGGGTCCATGGATAGGCAGGGGTAGCTGTGCTTTGTTCGACCCCAAATACTCCAAACCCGGGTACAATTTTTTCATACCATATACGGCTCGCTGTTTGACCCCTACAAGCTTTTCTTTATTTTTACATACCTTTTGTTATTTTTAGGTTCAATGTACCCTCGGGTTTTCCATATTATGGCCTGGGGAAATTTCGCCAGTAGAAATGCCTATTTATTCAAGTTATAAACCCCTCCAGGTCTTTCTCAGTGCCAATCCAGAACTGTTCTTAGGGTAAACCCGTCGACCGGTGAAAAGGTTTCATCTAATCTACCCTTCCTCTGCGTGTATCCTTTAGCTCGAGCCTATTTTTATATGGGACCCCTCCCCTTCAGCTTGACCTTTTTTTGAAGACCCATTTAATTTTAGCTTTTTTCCCTCTGGAAAGTTTACAGGTCCCAAGTCCATTATGTACGATTGATTTCATCTTTTCATCTGCTGCCTTTTGCCATTGTGTGCCTCGCTCCCACTAAATAGAAGAAGGCAGTGGCTAATGAACGACGCTTTTTACTTCCAGCAAATAAAAAAATTTGTTTAACGGATCATGGCCCCGCATTTTTCAAATTAATTTAATTAGTTGTCGAGTATACTAAGTGAAATCCCACGAGGTGGGAAAATATAAAATCTTGTTGTAGTTTTCTCTTTGGGGGAAAAGAAAATAGAAAGTTTTATGTCATTGCGTGGTGACTAAGGGAAAAATAGTCCAAAAGAGGCCGACAGCAGACCATTTTATCAAGATCATACTCGTTTTTTTTACAACAAAAATCTGTCAAGTAAAAAAAAACAATAAACTTATTTTTTTAATGCAGTGAGCGATCAACTGTTATACAAAAATGGAAATAATACAAAGTAAAAACTCGACTTCTCCAATAAACAACACTATCGTAAACTACCAGGCCTAGGCGGTCACGCCTAGATTACAAGCGCAACGCGGGCATCGAGAGACCTAGCAGTAAAGCACCTCAACCGCTGTGCTCCAAACTTTCGGGAGTTTCAAAAAGCATCAAACCAGTTAAGTGAAAAAAATAACGAACTCTCAACCCAAAAAGGATGCTCTAAACCTATTAATTAAAAACCTTAAAAATTTCAAAAAAGGGAACCCACGGCCTTGAAAAACGTCCCCAAAAATTAAAAAAAATCGACGCGATGGGTGGTAGCCCGATATCACTGCCAAATGAGTACCTCCGCTAGCAGTAGAGCGCGCAGAGGCAAACTTTCTTACTCCTCTCCCTCAAATCCACATGCTATCCCCATACCATCAATGCTTTACCAAAGTAAACACCTATTATACAACTCGCCCACCACCCAAGACCAGTAAGCCTAGGCAATTTCTATCTTTCCTTCTGGAATGCGGCTCAGTCTGAGGTCAATCAAACGAAAGCTATAAATTTACAGCAACAGTCATGGCGGTTCCACCCTCCCTCATAACAAAGGAACTGGAAACAAAAAAAAATGACTACAACAAGGTATCAATTGATCCCATGATCAACCAGGCAGGTGCCCCCCAAAGTGATGAAAGGATTTGAAAATAAAATGGGAAAACTCTCAGTAAATGACACCAACTTTTTATAGCGGTTCAAATGATATAGAGGGAGACGAAACAACTAAAAATGCCTTCGACACTCAGACCAACAGCCAATGCCGCCCAAAAAAAATTGCTTTGAAGTTTTAAAAACAGATTGATTTACTGATAACAAAAACAAAACAGAAATAAAAAAACATATTGTAAAAAAAAATAGTTCAATCCATACCTCCTAAAAATACTTTGGGGGTATCGGGATTTTGAAAAGAATCTTGAAAGGAAACACTTCCCCAAAAAAGGGCGCACCAAACCTGAGGGGGGAAGGTAAAAATAGCCAACTTGATAGCAAATGAATATGTGAAAGAAAAGAAGTCATAGTTTTTATATCAAACACACCCACATCCTCCATGATGGAAATTGCTAGAAGGAGCATAAGTAATAAAGATTAAACTCCTGCATTAGACCTAGGGAAATAAAACTTGGTAAAATATATGACTTTTGTAAACGCCAAGCAAAAAATATCCCATCCCGTCTATTATGGCCCAAAAATTGGTTCCGGTAACTACGAACTGCTCTACCTTATCTAAAATGCAGTTGACAAAAAATTCCTACGAAACGACCACGAGTCCAAAACACAAATGCCAAAAAGACCTAGTCCCATGCACGACATCTTCACATACACAAAGACTCAAGACTGACTGTACATCCTAAAAAAGCTGTTGTCGAACGAACCCATCACAATGCCACGACATCTCAAATCAAAATACCACACAGCCTAGTCCGAGTCGACGACTTCCACCACGACAAAGACTAAGATCCCGACTGGTCGATACCTAAAAAAGCTGTTTCACAACGAACCCAGTTTCAAAACCAGAATCTCAAAACACAAATACCACAATGACCTAGTCCCGGGTCTACGACATCTAAACATGACGAAACCCCATGATTCGACAAAAAAAAGGTATGATACCCAAAGGCAGCTGACACAGCGTTTACATTTTCAACGACCAAGACATCTCGAAACACAGAGCCCCAAAAGAGCCCCACCCCGGGCCCCCGATGTTCCGACGCCAAAATGTTTCAAGTACCCGGGTCTCTCGTCACCCCAAGAAGAGAAAAAACACATCAAACCTCCACCAACAAAAAGCAGAGTTGCTAAAATAAAAACCATCAGCCCATCCGTATCAACCAAAAAACAACAAAATCATTGCATGGCCTAAATGCATTCCTTTTCATATCCCACCCCCAAAAAAAACAAGACCCAAAAAGTAAAACTAACAAATTTAAAAATTTTAGATACAAATTCTATCAATTTAAATTTAATTACAAAATTTCTCCCGAACAGTTGCCCCCAAACATATTATAAACAGTGTCCCATTCCCAACTCAAAATGCCCCTTTATTAGAAATCCAAAATAGAAACAAGTCAACTGCCCCAAATTTAGATTATAACATCTATTTTAAAAAATATACCTATTGGCCTAGCCCAAAAACCAGCAGATCTACACCCCCATCAAAAAAAATCCTCAAAATAAATATTAAAATAATGCACCCAAAAAAATCAAGGACTAGTCAGCCCAAAATAGTTTAGAAGTCTTCCTCAATGCGCTACATGAAAAATGAAAAAATCACATACTTTTTTTTTCTGAACATTGGTTAAAAAAAGACGAAATAGATTCAGCACAAATTGTAATTTCCTAAAATAAATGCCTTCGCAGTCAAATTCTGGGGTGGAGTAGCTTTTATGTAAATAATAAAATAAACAATAACAGCATAATAAAAAACCCGAAATAAAATTTTATAACCAGAAAAAAATCTTGAAATAAAAGGAATCGAAATCAAACTAGGGAAAGGATCGTTAAAAAAGGAACGCTTAAAGTATCACACTCTACAGAGCTCCTCTGGGGAAATAGACATATTTATTGACAACTACTGCTTATTTTAAAAAATATTAAAGAAAAAAAAAAAATAGTCTACTTGGGGATTTAATTGACTTTAAAAAAAAAAACAAAAAACAGAAAAAAAATAGATGAACTAAAGCAAACGTTAACCTTAAATTCACAATAACGAAACAACCGCTTTGTCAACCAAATCCGCCACAATTTTGACAAAATTGCAACAGACCTACCATCAAATCATTCACTACAAAGGTAATGCAAAAATGCTTATCAAACACTTTTTGGGCAGCAAATCAAGTAGAAAAATGTCTGGTGAATTTAAAACCAAAAAAAAGTTACAAGAAGAAATTTTAAGGGAAAAAGTATAGATGCATTTTAAAGAACAAATTTTAGGGTAAATTGGAAAAAAGTGTATAAAGCGGAAACTCCGGATAAAATGGTGTATTATAGAAAATTTACTGAAAACTTTGATCAATGCTTTTTTGAAAAAACTTTAAAAAATTAAAAAAAAATTTTTAAACAAACCCTGGTAACAAAGGAATAGATACATCCAGAAAAAACTTAAAAAATTCTTCTTCTATGAAAAATCACTATCAAAACACATTCAATGACCTATACAAAAAAACAAAAAAATATCCAAAAAATACTAATTGCAGCAAAAAAATCTAGAAATTAAAAATAAATTTCGAATAGAATAAAAAAACAAAAAAATATGGAAATTATAAATCATTTAAAAAAAAATTCAATTCAAAACCAAGCCCTAACAGTTATTGATGACTCCGACAAACTAAAACCAAAATCAAAAAGAAAAATCAAACATTTTCAAACAAGTTTTCCACATCAGCCATAAAATAATGCTCCACTTAGCCAAAAACAAAGTAAAAATCCTAAATTTCTTTAAAAACCCCAGTAAAAACAATTCATCCCAACACATTCATATACCTAACCCCAACAAAAGAAACTGAAATAATAAAAATTGTTTTCCCCAAAAGAAAAAAAAAAACTCATGTGGAAGGATAATATTTTATTTTCAAACATTAAAAAATCTACATAACTAGTTTCTCCTCTAGAAATATAAACATGTTTTGGGGACGGGGTGTTTTCCAAACAAATTAAAAATTTGGGAAAAAATTTTTCCTATTCACAAGAGGGGAAAAAAAGTTGTGTTTTCAATTTAGACCCCCTTTACTACCCGTTTTTCTAAAAAATTTTTGAAAAAAAAATTTTCTATGTAGATTTATATCCTTCTTTATAAAAACAATATTCTATCGACCCTCAAAATGGCTTTAGAAAAAAGCGGTCAAACCTGAAAACAAAAAAAATACTATTAAAAAATTAAATTGATGGGTTAGAAAATGGGAAGCAAAATAAGGGAAATTTTTTGTGACCTATCTAAAGCGTTTTTATTTTCATATCCCACAGAAACTCCTACAAAAATTAGAATTTATGGGATAAGGGGAATTCCATAAAATTATAAATATGTAGAAGGCAGAATGCAGCAGGTTCAAAACTCTGCTGTATGTGACAAAAATATAGAGAGTAAATACCTCTCGGATCCAGAACAAATTACCCCCGGATACCCCAAGGTTTTTAATTTGGGACCACTCTTTTCATTGTATTCATGAATACCCCCTGTGAACATATAAGTCTGAAATTTTCGCTGACGTACTACCTTTGTAGTTAAAACGTTTTAAATGAGCTGTCTTCCCAAAGTCGGAAGAAAAGGTAAAAAAATTTCCACTATTGGTTTAAAGACAATTAAATCTACTAAAATCATTAAAAACAAAGTTTTTAAAATTTCAATCATTTCACAGCCAAAACGCTCACCTCCCACAAATATTCAAAATAGGAGATAACGCATTATCAAACAAGCTGAAAATACCGGGTTCCTAGGCATAACCCTAGACCAAACACCTAAATTGGAACCAACGTCAAAATACAGACAAACACAAAAAAAACTAAACTGCTTATTTTGAAACTTTGATCCCACAGCGCTATGGCTCGAATTCTGGGGGAACTCTACTTCGCCAAAAATTTCTGTCTCCGAAAAAAGCGTTACGTGTATTCTTAGCCCGGTTCAAACTAAAGAACTTTCATTAAACCACACTGTAAAAAAACTTTTAAAAACAAAAAAAAACTTACCTTTTACAGTATTTTCAACTACATCCCTTCTGGCAACAAGAAAAACTTTAAAAAATGTATTTTAAATAACGCCAAATTTACCAAAACAACACCAGACAAAATGAAAACATTCATGCAGATTTCATAAAAGAAAATAAACCCCAAAAAAATTTATACACATACAATAAAAATTTTTAACAAACTTCCATTAACATTAAGAAACCTAACCCAAACCCAGATAGATTTAAGCAAAAATCAAAAAGTATACTTCCCAAAAAAAGCATCTACCAATTTCTGAAAACCTTTAAATCAACTTCTCACTCTGAATTCAATCTATAGGGTGAGTTTAAACAAATAAATCAATTTATAAAAAAAAAAAAAGGAAAAACCCAGACCTAACACTGGTAACCTACTTTTTATCCCACTTGTTTTCTAAACTTACAAGTTATTATAATGCGCATGTATTTAACATTACAATTTTGTTTATTCTGTTTGTTTTTGGGCAAATGCTTAAAATTTACAAATGGGCCCACACAGTTTAGTCAGTTTAGTCAGATGACAAAAAATTGTTAATATATGCCTAAAGTAGACTTTTTTATAGACCTTTATAGTTTTATATCTAATTTTATCTTATTGTGTTATTTAATTAATTTTTAGATTCTTTCCATAAACCCTACTAAAACAGGTACCGCACCCCTGCCTATGGGTATTTAAAAAAAATACCCGTTAAAAACATGTCATTTTATGTGGAAAAAAAGCATTATTTCTGAATGCTTCTTTCAGGTTCTCGGGTCGTCTTTTATGAGATGTACATCTCGCACCGAAATTCTTGTCGGGCATTCTTTCTTGTGACTTCCTTGGCTCGAAAACGGTTTCTTGTTCTTCTCAATCGGCATCCTCTTCTTATCTTCTGCGTTGGCTTAGCATCATCTTCGTCATTTACATAAAAATAGCTTGCTCCACTTGATCGGCGAGACATCGTATTCTTTTCACCATCTTCAATGAAGATCACGTCTCTTGAATGATCAGCTTTTTTGATTCTTGTTGATCAATCGGTGCCCTTGCTTGTGTCAGAGTCCCGACAAAGATGTCTCGGAAAAACTTGGGGTCAAACTTCCCTTTTATTCTCTTTTTGGAATGTGAACAATGCCTTGCAGCCCAAAAGTTTCAGATAGCCAGGTCCGGTTTTTGTCCCTTTCCCTGCTTCTTGTGGTGTGATACCGTTCACAGCTACTGTCGGTGTCGATTTTTTGGAGGTTGCAGTGTTTACTGCCTCCCCCAGAAGCGTTTAGGTAATTTTGCTTTCCCCAAGCACAACTACCTTTTACTTCGTTTGTTTGCTCTCTCAGCAACGCCATTTTGTTCTAGGTTTTCCGCGGCACAGTAGTTAGAGCGTACCCCCATTTTCTTTTGATGGTCTATTTAATTTATTTAAAGTCTCACCCCCATTTTTGAACGCAGGATCTTTATTTCATACCGCTCTGGTTCTCAATTCCGCCTATACTCGAGAAACGTTCAAAGTTTTTCCCCTTTTTCCTTCAAATGAAACTACTTGGGCCCCTTGTTTGTCTCAAAAAATGTTTAAGAAGTATTTCCTCCTCCATTGGGTTCTTCGCTCTTGGTCCGCACAGGGGGTGTGAACAATGCCTAGTTTTTCTTGAGCTCGGACTTCTTAACTTTTGGAAACGGGGTACGATGCTGCTTTCCCAAGCACACCCTACACAAGGTGAAGTAGGAGGCTGTCCCATTACTAGGCCGGTAGCCATACCATCTGCTAGCCGCTTCATTCCGCCTGGACTGAGGTGGCCTAGGCGTTTGTGCCACATTGTGTACTCACGGTTTGTGACCCCTACAGCAGCGATTTTTTGCTAAGGCACGTTAGTCTCCGGAGTGTCTAGCTTATACAAGCCACCAGTTTTGCTCGCAGTTGCTATGACGTTTCCCTCTTCATTATGGATCTGGCAGTTATGTTTTGAAAAACACAACCTTGTAGTCTTTATCTGTGAGTTTAGCCACTGACAAAAATTAGTTTTGAGCGATGGAGCATACAGCACGTCCTTTATTGATGCTTCTCGTATTGATCCATTTACCGAAATGGTTAGAGCAACATTACCATTTCCCGTAGATGGAGCGGTCGTACCATCGGCCATACATAATGAAGTTGCTTGACCTTCTTGGATTGCGTCAAACCATTCAAGTTTATTTGACATGTGCTTGGTCGCCCCTGAGTCAACGCACCAGTCTTCAGCTTTGTGTACATTTCGATTACCTGTTGTCCAAAGAACTGTAGACTTAGGCCTATCCTTTTTGTCTTGCTTGTCACCTTTAGGACCTTGTTTTGATCGTGACTTGCAATCTTTAGCGTAGTGTCCAGCTTTACCACAGTTAAAGCATTTAATCTTCTTGATACTAGGCTTTGTTGCTAGAGCAGATTCATCAGGAATGGACTCACCTCGTTGACGTCTCGTTTCTTCCTGTAGCAATTTAGCTCGGACGACGTCGGCGTTCAGTTCCTGACCACAATTTTCAAGTGCAATTACAAGTGGGTCGAATGAGTCTGGCAAGTTGGATAGTATTATTATTGCCAGCTCTTCATCGGTCACTGCTGCATCAATCGAACTGAGCTGTTGAGCAACAGCCAACATCTTGTTCAGATAGTCCTCCATATTTTTGCAGTGTTGGTAGGCCTACTTGATGCCATTAAGTTCACGGCGTAAGTGAATTTTCCTTACAAGGCCTCTGTCTTCAAAGGCTGCTTCTAATTTAAGCCATGCTTCACGGGCAGTTTTACATGTACTTACATGTATGTAGAGATGAGGCTTCAGCCCTAGGCTTAGAGTGGCAAGTGCACGCTGGTCTATATTCAGATTGGTTTCAACCTGTGGATCAAAGTAACCTGGGTCGATTGCTTTCCACAATTATCAAGGACTAATTGCATTCTCATGCCAAATTTCCATGTATTATAGTTGCTAGCGCCCTCCAGTCTCTCTGGTTGAGATGGGCCTAGGTTAGCCGCCATGTGCTCTAATAACGTAACAGTTTTTGTAGGTTATTTTTAGGCTATCTTTTATCTTTCCGCTTAGATTTAAGCAATATCAATTTAGCAATATCTGGGCACATAACCTGTTATAAAATAACGTTGACATTGAAAGATTAAAGTGGATTTATTGATATTTAAAGATAGATAAACACTAATAGGCTAGGCCTAGCACACAGACATTTGTGACAGGATGACAACACAGGAAGCAATGGTGCACTGTGGGTAATAGAGTTATTTCCTGTTTGTAGTTCATACATCTAGCACCAGGTGGCACTGGCATAAGGCCCTAGATTTAAATTTGAGCGGGCTATGGCACATTTATAACAGGATTCATTGGAACGAGGGGAGGTTCCCACTGCCTGGAGGGAGGCTACAGTGATTCCTGTGCACAATGGAGGGGAGAAGGGGAAACTAGGGAACTATAGACCAATATCACTTACCTCAGTAGGATCGAAGATTATGGAAAGGATAGTTGGAGACTATATTAAGGAGGTTATCAGGGAGAAAGGATGGCTTAAGGAAAGCCAACGTGGGTTCAGGAGAGGGTACTCGTGTGAGACGCAACTGCTAGGGCTTGTTGGGGACATAGGGGAAACATTGGACAAGGGTGAGACTGTGGATGCAGTGTTCATTGATTTTGAAAAGGCGTTTGATAAGGTTCCACATGATAGGTTGTTAGGAAAACTTGAAGAAATTATTGAGGATCAGTGGGTAAACAGATGGGTTAAAGGCTTCCTAAAAGATAGGAGTCAGAGAGTCAGGGTTGGAGATGTGTTATCGGAAGAGGTAGAAGTCACCTCAGGGGTGCCGCAGGGGAGCGTATTGGGACCATTGTTGTTTGCAATATTCATCAATGACATTGCGGACAGAATGGGAGCGAAGGTTAGACTGTTCGCTGATGATTGTGTAATCTATAGGATTGTAAGGAACCAGGGGGACTCAAATGAATTGTTACATGACCTGAATATACTAGGTGAATGGGTGAATGAAAATAAAATGAGTCTTAATGTTGGGAAATGCAAATGGGTTAGATTTACGAGGAGGAGGGTGGAAGTGGATTTGGGCGCAGGCTATTCGTTAATGGGGAAATTACTGGAGAGGGTGGAAAGAATAAAATACCTAGGGGTATGGCTGCAGAGCAAGCTTAGTTGGGTGGATCAAGTAAAAGAAGTATCCAAGAAAGGGTTTAGGTGCCTGAACTTTGTTATGCGTACTTTGAAAGGGGCAAGTAAGGCTCTAAAGGGACATGCATATAAAACCCTAGTTAGACCAGTTGTTGAATATGCTGGGGCAATATGGGATCCATACAGGAAGGGAGAAACTAGAGAAATTGAGGCAGTGCAAGAAAGAGCTGCGAGAAGGGTGCTCAATAAAAATAATGTTACATTTATTTGTGTTTTATAACCTAATGTCTTTTTGAATTTTGCCGGTATATATTCCACCGCCACCTTGATGTATATTCTTTGTTTGTAACTTCCCATTTCCGTTGTATCCCCCCTCTCTTCCTGTTTCTGTGAGCACACTTGACGTGCAGAAAATTTTGTAACATTTTCATACAATAAACCACAATTAATCTATATAAATGTGCAATTCTTTACTTTGCCTAACAGGTTATGGGCCCAGACACGCAAACTAACGTAAGATATCATGTTCTACAATCGTTTTATCTTCGTAAATTGTGATAGTTTGATTGTGAATTCATAAGTGAGGTTAGTTTTCGTAGCGAAATCGACCGTAAACATGTCGTTTCCAGCAGTTTCTTCGCATGTACCTACCATCGAGAAACTAGAGGGTCAAATAAATTACTCAACATGGAAATTTGCTATGAAAATGAGCCTAATGCTCGAGAGCTATGGAATCTCGTGGATGGCAGTGAACCTATAACGGACAAGAACAAGGATAGGGACGCACAGGCACTAGCCAAAATATGCCTGACTGTCCAATCCACTTGTTATGTTCATGTCCAAACTGCGACTTCATCCAAGATGGCATGGGATAGCCTACAATCTGCTTATGAAGGGTCAAGTATGAGTCACGTTTTTGACCTGACTAGACGGTTATTTAACAGTCGTCAGTCCCAATTTTCGGCAATGGAAGAATTTGTGAACAGTGTCATCACAATTCATCGAAAATTAATTGATATGGGTGAGACCATCGAGGACAAATATCTTTCATTTGTGCTCATGAACGGTGTTGACGAGTCTATGAAACGCTCATCATGATGTTGACACGGGACAAAAAGAAGACTCCGCCTTCCGAAGAAGTCAAGATCGCTCTTCTTGAAGAAAGTTCCCGCAGAGTACTAAAGGGTCACGATGAAAATTCGACTGCATTGATGTCTCATGGTGCTACTACTAAGAAAAACCCTTGGAGGAAAAATGTGAATAGTGGGCCTAGGCCTAATCCTACAGGTACTGTTAATAAAGTAGTATGTTACGAATGCAATGAAGAAGGACATAAACGTCCTGATTGTCCTAATAGAAAGAAAAATCAAACATCTAATTCTAAGACTAATGATAATAGTAAATGGAATAAAAATAATTCCGGTAGTGATAGCAATATTGGTGGTGCTTCAAAAAATAAGCCTACTACTATGCTATCAGATTCAGCATTTCTGACCTCCGTGTCAAAAGAATCTTGGGTATTAGATTCGGGAGCAACATGTCACATGTCTCCAAATAAAGAATGGATGACTGATTTTAACTTTCGCAATCAGGATAATTACTGTTGCCGATAACAGTAAAATATCGTCAAATGGTGTTGGCGACATACTCACGAACTTTAAGTGTTCCGATTCCGAGGAAATAGTTCCTAAGATTGTTAAAAATGTTATTCATGTACCTAACTTGGCAACAAATCTTTTATCTGTTTCAAAAATAACTGAAAAAGGATATGTTGTGACATTTGATAAACATGGGTGTAAGGTGTATGATGAACATCTCATATCGTTAGATGTTGCACCTGAACTCACTGGAACTCTCAAAGGAGGTATCTATACATTAGATCAAAGTGAACACAATACAGAGCAAGTGAGGGCTTTGGCAGTAAGTAAGCCTATTTCTGATCATGAATTATGGCATCGGCGATTAGGCCACTTAAATCGTAAGGGATTAAACTCACTCAAGCAAGGCCTTGTAAAAGGGATAATGTTTGATAATGAATGTTTAGATCCATGTACAGTATGTTTAGAAGGTAAGCAGACTGTGACCAAGTTCCCAAAGTCTGGGGGGAAAAGAGCAAAAGATTTGCTTGAACTAATTATGGTGACATAATGGGTCCCATGGAAGAACCCTCTTGGTCCGGCTCTAGATATTGTCTAATATTTGTAGACGACTACAGTCGTAAAACTTTCGGTTATATGCTAAAGGAAACAAGTGAAGCTTTCTCCAAATTTGTAGAGTTTAAAGCAATGACCGAGAAGCATACAGGTAAGTCTATAAAGGTGATTCGTACCGATAACGGTGGGGAATTTACCAGTAATGAGTTTGAAAATTACTTAAAAAATAATGGTATTGTCCATCAAAAAACTATCCCTCATACTCCCCAACAAAATGGAGTAGTGGAACGCACAAATCGTACTCTTATGGAGCGTATTAGATGCATGCTATTTGATTCAGGTTTAGAAAAGAAGTTTTGGGCTGAGGCCATGAACACTTCTATTTACATAAAGAATAGATGTCCAAGCGGCAATAAAGAATGCTGTTCCTGAGGAAGTTTGGACTGGTGAAAAATAGATGTGTCGCACCTTCGAATTTTTGGTAGTAAAGCGCAAGTTCATATTCCGGATGAAAAGCGTAGAAAACTCGACAAAAAATCGGTTGAATGCATCCTTGTAGGGTATGGCGAAACTACTAAGGGTTATCGTCTGGTACGCGCAGACAATCCTAAAACCTTGATTTTTGCTCGTGATATTGTAATCATAGAGTCAGCTGCAGGAAATGTAGTATCAAAATCAGACAGTAAGCATAACTCTGAAGTTGAACCTGTTACCAACATACAGATCCAACAGCAGGGTGCAATCCCATCGACTGATGATGATAATGCAAATGACTTGGAAAGATTATCTTACAATGATAATTCTAGTGATGTTTCAAATGATAGTCATGAGGAAAATAGTGATGTCGAGGAATTTAGAGGTTTTGATTTGGAACCTGTGCAGCCAATTTTATTCGGAAATAGATACCCGACTAGACATAGAAAACCTTTAAAGGACGAAAACTATGAATATGCAGGTTTTTCTTTCTTAATTCAAAATGATAACCATAATCTTGTTGTAATAAACAAACAAGATCCTCAATGTGTAAATGATGCTCTAGAGCGTACTGATAAAGATCTATGGAAACAAGCTATGAATGAGGAAATGCATGCTTTAACCAATAATGAAACCTGGGAATTAGTTGACCGTCCAACTAATAAAAATGTTTTCAAATGTAAATGGGTTTTTAAAAGAAAGGTTAGCACAGATGGCTCTGTACGCCATAAGGCAAGGCTTGTTGCCAGGGGCTTTTCTCAGAAATATGGTGAAGATTTCTTGGATACCTTTGCACCTGTAATTCGATTAACATCGATACGTATTTTGTTCGGACTAGCTGCAAAATTAGATCTTGAAATGGATCATGTAGATATCACCACAGCTTTTTTGAATGGTGAGTTGAATGAGGAAATCTATATGGAACAGCCAGAAGAATTCCTTAAGCTAGGCTATGAAAATAAAGTGTGTAAGCTAAAGAAGGCTATATATATGGCCTTAAACAGGCGGCACGTTCATGGAATGCTAAAATTAATCTTTTCTTGTTGAAACTTAATTTTGTCAAATCAAAATATGATCCATGTGTGTATGTTAGGAAGCAGGATTCCAATCTCATTGTAATAGGCCTTCATGTTGATGATTTTTTAATTTTCTCTAATAACAAGTCAGAAACTGAGGAACTCAAAAACAAATCAGCCACAGCTTCAAAATGAAGGACCTAGGAGAATTGCAGGAATGTTTGGGATGAAGGTGATCAGAGATAGAAAATCTGGTACAATCAAACTAAATCAATCAAAGTATGCAGAAGAAGTTCTTGCTAGATTTGGTATGGAGGGTTGTAAGGCTGTAGGATCCCCGATGGAGGCAAACTTAAAACTTGAGAAAGAAGTTGACGGTAAAAAGAATGGTGAATACCAACAAATAATTGGTGCGTTAATGTATCTTTCTGTGTGCACAAGACCTGACATAAGTTTTTCAATTAGTTATTTAAGTCAATTTAATAACTGTCATGGTATGAAGCATTTTCAAGCAGTGAAGCGTGTTCTAAGATACTTAAAGGAACACTAGATTATTGTTTATGTTTTACTAAAGGAGAAGGTAAACTTGTTGCATATGCAGATGCAGGTCGTGGAAACTGTGTAATTGACGGCCACTCATATTCTGGTTGTATTTTAACATACAATGATGGACCAGTAAGCTGGTTAGCTAAGAAACAAAAATCTGTAGCACTTAGTTCAACGAAGCTGAATATATTGCAATTTGTGAAGTCATGTAAAGATATTGCTTTCATAAAAGGATTAATATCAGAATTGCAAAAGGATTTAGGGACGGTAACAATTTTTAATGATAACCAGAGTGCTGGTAAACTTGTTGAAAACCCTGTTTTTCATAATAGAACTAAACATGTTGCAGTCAACTATCATTATGTTAGAGAGTTGGCTGAACAGGGTGAAGTAATTGTAAAGTACATGGCAGGGGAAAAAATGCCAGCAGACATACTTACAAAAGCTCTGTCAAAAGATAAGACACTCAGTTGCGTTAAAGGAATAGGTCTAAATGCCTAAACTTGTGTTGTCACTTAAATGTTTAAAAGTCATTAGATTAAGTGAGGGTGTTACATTTATTTGTGTTTTATAACCTAATGTCTTTTTGAATTTTGCCGGTATATATTCCACCGCCACCTTGATGTATATTCTTTGTTTGTAACTTCCCATTTCCGTTGTATCCCCCCTCTCTTCCTGTTTCTGTGAGCACACTTGACGTGCAGAAAACGTTGTAACATTTTCATACAATAAACCACAATTAATCTATATAAATGTGCAATTCTTTACTTTGCCTAACAAATAAATGGTGGAAGGAGGAAATGATTAATGGACAACTAATAAGGACATATGACAGTGTTAAGGGTATGGTAAGGGAACTTGGATGGGAGACGCTTGAAGATAGGAGAAGAATGGACAGACTGGGTAAGATGTACAGGGTGTCCAGGGCACATGAGGGATGGGGAGAGATGAATGGGCAGTTAAGGAAGGCTAGCTACATAGCCAGAGGTGACCACTCATGGAAGTATGAGAGAGGTATATGGGCCACGGATGTGGGGAAGAACACCTTTCTTGCAAGGGCAGTGGTGGAATGGAATGGCCTTTCTGAGGGGATAGTGGGGGACAAAAAGTTGGCTGGGTTCAAGAAATCTATTAAGCTGCTGCCAAAGGTGAATACAGACTGAGGGGAGAGTGATTGATTGAGAGAGAATCAAACGTCATTTGGACGTAAGTAAGAAGAGGCCTTGCTCGGAAGTGGAACAGTGAAGCAAATGGATGAGGGGAAGAAGGAGAAGAGAAAAGAAGAAGGAAAAGAGAGAAGAGGGAAAAGAGAGAAGGGATTTGAAAGCAAAATATAAATGAAAATGAGAGAATGAGAAGTGAGGGAGATGAAGGAGCTACCTGCCACCGACAATGAGTCAACAGCGGAGGAGATTACTACTACTACTACTACTAAGCTTAGGCCAGGCTGGTCCTAGGCAGTGTTGGGGAAGGAACTTTTAAAAAGAACGCGTTCTCGCGAACGCGTTCTTTTTTTGAGAACTTTTCAGTGAACTTACTCATTTTTAAGTGAATGAACTTGAACTTTTAAAAGTTCTTTTCGAGAACGAACTTTTCAGTTTTAGAAAGTTCATTTGAAAGTTCTTTTCGTGCGTCGAGCAGCCGTCGACTCGCCGCCGTCGACGCTAAAAACAATAACAAATCGTTGTTCCATCGTTTGGCTACGTTGACGTACGTTCAGCTGATTTTGACAAGGTCACGCACGATTCACGAAGTCTAACTTAGTTAAAAAGATGCACGCTAATTAATTTGGAAACAAATAAATTTTAGAAGCCTAAAATGCCAAGACGTATCTGCTGTAATTTTACAAGCTGGTCGACGAGAATGTAATACAAATCATCAACACGATCAAAGACAGCTCAACTATCATCCGACCGCCGTCAGCCGTGGGAAGATCGCGATCTATAACACGCCCCCCCCCCCGTCAAACTCTGCTACTAGACCACCAGCAGAGCTCGAATTTTATATTTAATGCAACTTCTTTGACAAACATGAAGCCCATCTTAGTGCTTCGTGTGCGTAATAATAGTTTTGAAATTTAATCTGGAAGTCGTATTGTTCTTCTTCTTCTTCTTCTTCTTCTTCTTCTTCTTCTTCTTCTTCTTCTTCTTCTTCTTATTATTATTTAATTGGATGTATTTATTATTATTATTATTAATTTTATTATTATTATTATTATTATTATTATTATTATTATTATTATTATTATCATCATAAATCAATTCCAAACAATTTATTACCGAAAACAACATCTGTGAATAGTTTTTCCGGGTGGCTAGCATTTTTTTTTATCTTGCGACTGTCACAGCAGCTGGTCGGTTGGTCTACTTGGTCATGCGCTTTACATCTCAGCTCATCAGTTTAGCCATTGAGAAATAAAGTTTAGCACTGGTAGGCTATCAAGCAAGGTCTCAGCTCGAAGCTTCCAATGTTTATGTTGACACTTGACAGTAGATTACGCGTTAGACTGCAGTGGCATATGCAAGAATATATTTTAGATGGAACTATTAACATCATCAATAGTTGTGTAGCTCGCTCCTTACTTTGTTGGGGGGTGATTGCACTTGTGTAGGATGTAGACAGATTTGAATTTAACTAGCATGTACCTAGTAAAATGGGTAGTATTGGCGAGTTATTTTGGCCACTTGCAAAGGCTATGCTAATGCATTGAAGCAAAAAATAAATTTGGTAATTAGATTGCCTATAGATTGCCTAGATAGGGCCTACATAAATACAAAAGCAACTTATAGATTTGAAGATTTTTGTTAACTACCGGTACCTACTTGAACTCGACTTGAAAAAGTGATACTCGCAGGACCTTAATATTTTTCTTCATTTCTTGCCAACCTATAATAAAATAGTGATTTTTTTACAAAAGAACTTTTAAACGAACTTAGTTCATATTTTAGACGAACTTGAACTTTTCAAAATTTTAGGTTTTAAAAGAACTTGAACTTTTTAAAAGTTCATTATTTGAGCTGTGAACTGAACTTTTAGAAAGTTCATTTAAAAAAAAGAACTGACCCAACTCTGGTCCTAGGGCCTCGTTCCATGTAGAAACGCCAAAATCGTTCGACTTCCAATGTCCAGAGGAATGGCCTAGGTGGTTTAGGCGGTTCGAAAGATTTAGGAAAACCTCGGGGCTTCATACACAGAGCCAGGAAGATCAAGACAACGCTTTAATTTACACTAAGGACGTGTCTGAACTATGTTCTCAGTCTCAGTCTCATTCTCATTCTCAGTCTCATTCTCATTCTCAGTGTCGGTCTCATTACTAGAAGTGTAACTTTCGGTCGTTTCTTGATGGGTGGGAGTATCAACAATTCTATCAAAATCAAAACAAACAGACGAACAGCCGTGGAGTTGACACATGCAGGTGGCCGACTGATTGCGATCATAACAGTACTGTAAAGTGTTTACATTACGTTTCCATATCAAATTTGACTCTGTACTATTAATTACAATATTATTTATTACATTTAATAACTTATTTGGTATTGGTTACTCAACGTGATTTGGAAGTGTTTTAGTTTGATCGTCTCCCGAGGCCGCCATTTTTTTAGTAATAAGAATGAAAACGAGTGTGGCTATTTCGTTACTTGGTTTCATTCCCGTTCTCTGTCTCGATCTGGACCCTTCGTACATTGCTTCTGACGTCACCGATTATTGATGACGTAAAACTGAGAATGAGAATGAGACTGAGCCACGTTTTTCAAGCAATCAGACACGTCCTAAGGGTGATGAAGCAGAAGACATTTTAGCAAGGATAGGCCTCACAGAGGCGGAACAAAACACCTATGCTGAGGTGAGGTAGGGAAGTCTCCTTAACTTTTTTATAATTTTTTTCTAATTCTTCATTGTCTAAAAATAACGTTAACGTGTTTTTTTCTAATTCTATCTTAATTTTTAAGGGTTTTTTCACCAGTCAAAGTTTTGCACGTTTGAATGCGCGCCAAAACGCCTGGCTGCCGGCTGCCTGCCCGCGTACGTCACGATCCGGTAATCGCACGAGAGGGCGGACAGCAGTCTAAGTGCAGCCCATATAAACATCATCGTTTTCTCAAACGGCGCCAGTGATTGTTCCACATGATTCGCGTATTTGAAATTAACATTTTATTCAGACTGTTTTTATGTATTATTCTATTTTCTATGCTTATTAAAAATCGTGGAAACTGTATTCATATGGCTAGGCCTACTCCCATTGAGTTTGTAGAACTACTGGGGAATTGAATATAACCACGAAGCTCTGTTAAAATATATATTTATTTATGTATAAAACCAAATATTCAACTTAAATCAATTTAAAAATCTTAATCCATACCAGCAGTACCCGTAGGCCTACTGCAAAATTAATGTTATAAAAATTAAAAATAAACAATCGTTTTGTTAATGATTTACTAGGGTGCTTGATTCTGTTCTACGTGCCCCACTCATACACTGTTAGTGTTATGTAGGCCTATAGTATAGCTTATGATGATATTTTGTTTGTTTCTAACATAGGCCTACATTGCAAAGTGTACATACAATAAAATAAATTAGTGAACCATCTGCATAAAATAAGACAATTCATACCAAAGGCACACAAAATAATATTACAGACGCATATTAATTATTTCGATTCTTCAGTCATCACAGTATCCACAAGAAATGTGATATTGAGAAAATTAAAAATATGGAACAAATAATCCGGACAATATAAAATTAACCGGCCGCATTAAATAATCACGGAAAGCGTAGCAAATGTATAGGGTAATGCTTTTATCACCAACAGTGTTGACTGTTCGTTCGTTCGTCTGCACTATAATATCTATTAGACTATAACTGATGATATTTTGCGTGTAATAATAGTGGCATTAGGCCTTCGTTATTGTGAACGTCAACGGGTCACGCGACACACAAGCCAAACCCCCATTAGCAACATTCCTTTCAACATTATATAATTTTGGCCTGGTTGGTTGATTATACACAGCTGGTTTAGGTTACCACTAATTAGTAATTAAGTTACCACTGTGATTTAAACGTGTTTATACATCTTAAAGGCAGCCGAAGCATTTTTAAAGGGTAATTATAATTTTTGTATGTTTATACAACACGGGTCTTAATGACACTTCTTTATGGAATATTTTTACAACGAATTTAACTCATTCATAATTAGGTAACTCAATTGTTTTCGCGCAACCACGTAAACGTATAATATTGTTTAAATTATGTGTAGGTCTGAAGTCATCATAATTATATATATGAATAATTATTAGGGCCTAGTGATTATTTTCGTTTGGCTTGCATTTTGTAAAATCGCTTCTGTCTAATTTTGTGTTTTTCGTGAGTAGAAGAAAAATGCAATCAAATCTGTCCGGTACATTTTAATGTGTTTTAGTTTATCCACAAAACAAAAATCTGCAAAGCTTCAAAGCAATAATTGCCACAACATTGGAATATTTGCAAAATTCTTATGCTCTGTCTGTATTAAAATATTCATTGGTGAAAAGTAAAAAATGTCACCTTGCTAGATACGGTACCTAGTAATAAGAAATAATAATTATAGCCACTTTGTGTAGGCCGTATGCGTGCATATTGTATATTTTGTAGTTGTTGAGTAAATAAATTACACAACTTAGAAAAATAAGTTCTTAGCAAAATAAGTCTTAGCAAACAATTTTTAGCTTATGATCAAGTGCCTCAATAAGCCTGCGTTGTTATGAATGTCAAACAAGTACAAAATATGTAGAACATGCAGGAGCTTCAAGTAGAGCAAGTTTTATATTTAATAATTGTCTCAAACGATATAAATAATACATCCAAACACTTCTGCACCCTCCGCGCGGCGAGCCTCAGCCGGTATTACCGGAACGTGACGTAGAATCACGGCCGACCAATCAGGTGGCGTTCCCAGCGCACGAGAAATATTTTGAATTTTGCGATATTTTAAAGTGATGTACATCATGAAATAAATTTTTCCCAGCGGAAAAGTGGATATATTTAGAATGCAGAGCAAAATCTACGTTTAATGGCACTATTTATTTTGCGATTCCAGACGAAGGAGACTTCCCTATTTGAAAATCACTTTGTGGCAAGGAGGAATGTAATTTACGAACGGGCGCGTTTCAATAAACGCCGACAACAGGTATAGGCGAAAACATAGAGACTTTTGTCACAGACCTTCATCGTCTGGCAAAGCATTGTCAGTATGGGCAACTTGCTGATGAATTAATTAGGGACCGGGTAGTCATTGGTATAATAGATAACAAGCTGTCCGAGATCCTACAACTGGACCCCGATCTTACGTTGGAGAAGGCAGGCTGTTGCCAAGGTCAGAGCCTGATTTGAGTGATTTGAGTAAGAAGACATTACCAGTAAATAATTTCAAAATTCTCACTAGATCACATGGATTGGTACAATTGATAAAGTCTGTTACTAGGGTTAATAATAGGTCATGCAAATCGCAATGAAAATATTATTCAGTCAGGTCTTATAAGTGTAGGATTAGGCTAAATGATCATGAATTAATTTATTGTGTTCGTAAGATTAATAAGCAAAAATTTCTTCCTAAATTTGTAAATACTAGAAATTATAAGAATGTTGATTGGAAGCAAGTAGATGAAGATATCTTAAGTGGTCCCATTGACCAAATTGGTATGGCGGTAAGTGCAGATGATAAATTAGAAATGTTTGTTAAGGTCAGGATATAGCTAGCACTAGGGCCCTCTAGAGGGGTAAGGGGGAATGGAATATTATTTGGCGTGCTTTGCAGGAAAATAGCCCTATCTTCGGAACTAATAAAGCTAAGAAGGTGATTTCGGACTTTTTAGAAAGCATAAATATTCAGCTTCAATCGTGCCTAACATTCCTCACTAAAATGTATAATTACATCATAACAATGCACTTTTAATTAGCATCTGCACAATTGACTATTCCAGCGATAAACAGAGCAAATATCAACTTAGAAACGAAATTCAAACGTTTTAATATAATACGGAAAAATCGTAATGTCTGAATGATGCCGTATTTTCAAAATTTCCAATTATAAATCCTTTAAAATAAAATTAATTACATTTGATTAAATTACCAATTGTTTCTGTTATGACAAAACATTACTAAAAGGGCTTTACTTAGACATTGCATTTACTTGTTGTAGTTGATTGCTTTTTAAATTTTTAAGATATCTTTCACCGTTTCAAATTATGACTGGAATTAGTTTATAAACATTGAACAAAATTTCGTCCGACAAGGAGCGCTCAGAGTGGCAGTGTTTGGAACTCGGTAGTAAGTTACCAGTCGCCTGCGGGAAGGACAAAATTCAACTTTGAAACAAATTGATGCATGTCACCTCAGCACCTGTCACATACATCTAATTACTAATTACACTATACTGAAATGTGTATTAGTGGATTGAAGGCGCGGGAACTAGGCGATTGTCCCCTCACCTGCATACGCTTACAATTATCTCGAAAATGCCACTCGTGGTTAAATTTAATTTACAAATAATCCACGACACACCTTGAAGTTCGTAATGATTATCATTTGAGACCATTGAGTAGGCGACCAGGCATTGAACTATGTATGCGGCGACGAAAGGGCGTCTTGTTGTTTTATTGGCATATAATGATATGGAGTGTATATCCACTGGGTTCTGCAGTGGCTTATAAACATTTGAAAGGTACTTCATTATTCGTGTAGCATACCGCTAGGTACTATAATACTTTAAAGCTAATAATTAGTTTATTATGTCATTCATCGAATAATCAATACACACACTAATTGAATGAAACTAAAGCTAAAATCGCCTCTCAAAAACTCAAATAACCGGGAAAAGCAGGCTAGGCAGGTGTGTAGTATAAATTTTGTCTCGACTCATCAAATAAATGACAAGATTGAAATAATATTAGTTTCATTACTGGCCAGTGATTGAGTTTTGCACTCTGCAAACCTTTTACAAAATGACAACAAACCAACCCTTTCCAAAAGTATTTGGCTTGAAGAAAGGATGGAGAGATGCATGACGAATACAATAGGGCGATTTTACGACCTGTGAAAGGGCCTGATAGCAATAAAAGGAATGGTTGAAAGGTGGGCATTCTTGTATAAGTGATAGTTAAATCGTGTAATTTTTCTCATTAAGTGATTATATATATAGTTCATTCAATTCATCAAGTCAAAACCAGACCGAACATGTTTTTCAATCAAAATCGTAGCTCAATTCTAAGAGGAATTGTAAAACAAATAATATAACCAATTGATAAGATTTAATCGGTTATTTCCTTAAATATGAGGCTAAACACTTCGCAAAAAAAACGAAAATGCTTAGAAAAATGTAAATAAGACAATGAATTCATTAAAACAGATATGAGGCTTATCAAATCTACTTTTAGTTAGAGATGGTATTTGTTTTTTGCACAATAGGTTCCTCTTTTCCCATTTCTCAGTTTTTTCTTATGCGATGTCGAAATGTTGATTGTTCTGCCTCATGGAGGGATCGTCCATTCATTCATCTTTGGCGGTCGGAACTCGCCTTTCAATTTTTTAAGTTATCTGACAGTGGCACACCTGTCACTGTTAGTCTACAAAGATCTCGACCAATATTGGTGTCTTTTCTGTGAAACAAATTTACTATTTTGCTCGATTCAGTATAAGCTCACATAATTTTCGTGTACGAGATAAAGCACATTTTGCGAATATTTTTTACATGATATTGACAAAATATATGTTGAAACACGCGTTTCACATCAATTGTCATGACTATAAATCACTTTTGACCGTAATAATAGCTACTTGTATTTTGAAGCTGATGGGGAGTTGTTGGGGAGTGGGAAGAAGTAAATAGAAACGAATAAATATATCAAGCAAAATAATTCAATGCGTAGCCCTACTTCAGAGAGTTAGCCTATAAGAAAAAACAATCTATCTGTGAACACTCCTCAACTGACAAAACAAAACTAAAATACTGAATTGTCGCTATCACCGTAGTGAGCAAAATGATAAAATGTTTGTGAGAAATAGATTCTTTGATTTAGTTCAATGTATACTTTTTTTTAGATAGGTATTTATTTATTAATTTGATTTATTTATATAAAGTCTATCCTATCCAGTTAAAAAACTGATTTTACAAAAGAGGACAACTAAATAAATCTGATTACATAGATGCAGACACGACAATGAACTATAGTAAAGTAAAGTTTTAGATAGTAATATTACAACAACAATGTATTAATAACACAACAATTTGTAACAAATAATTCCAATTGATATTTTAAAGAAATTTATTAATGAACCCAAGGGCAAAAAAATAAAAGAAAAAGAAAAGAAAGATTGAAAGAAAAGAAAAGAAAGAAAAGGGGAAAATCAAAACAGAAAAAACGAAAAGGAAAAACTTATTTATTAGACGATACCCCACGATTATCATTGAGTATAGTTTTATGAGGATATGATTTTCATCGACTTCCGTAATGGGCTATAATATTGGTTAGTGTCATTGATAGCAATTGGATAAATTATTGAAATATTGCACTGGTTTTGTATAATTTATATATTATTTTATTGCATGCATATCATATTGCTCGTTTGTGTTATTATAATCTATAAGAGCGTGCAACGCATAATATGCTATGGCGGGTGGCCATTAGCATGGCACTGGCATGGTGCTAATTTTCAAAATATCAACAACAACAAGAAGTAAGCACGTAAAAACAACACATTATCTGAACCCTTGTAGATGGTCTGCTTCGAATGTGTTTGGAAGAGGAGGTATACTCAGACATCATATTGTTCCCTTTCAAAACATTGCAACATAAAAACAAAATCCACCTTGATTCCTAGAACTGGCTTGAGCACTGGGCAGATAAGGAGACCATTGCTTTGTCAAGTCAGACGGTTCTGAATTCGGTTCTAGCTTGGGAAAATATTTCAAAACTGCTATACCACGACAATATTGTAGTTTCGAATTGTAGTTTGATTTATTGGGAACATAACGTGGACATGTGTAAATGAGGTAAATTACACTTTATTTGCTGTAGCAAAGATGTAAACACACACACACAAATTGAATTAGCCCTTCCTTTTTTTTCACAATTATTTACTGTAATATTCATGCTGTAGAAATAAATGTTTGTTCATTACAAAAAATATTTGAATTATAATTATTCAAATGTAATTATAATTTAAATTGACGACATTTTGAGGTTGAAAATTGACATAACTGGGGAAGGAAGCCGTGTGGCGAGTGGCGGACCACCTAAATGGTTGTAAACGAAATTGGCTGTTCACACAAAAAATATATTCGGCGACCTTTCCTTCAGAATCGAAATGGATATTTGGCCGTCGTGGGGGGGGGGGGGGGGGGGGGGGGGGGAGTTTTTACACACAAGTTGCTACCTGCCCCTGTAATGACATATAGGTGTCATTGGTTTTGAGGTTTCTTGTGTATCTTATTTTTGATCGCGAGCAACAGGCTATAATGACATGATAGCAAAGATTGATGATAGTGTCTTAGATTTTGTGGTGTGTGTTCATTATTTTTGATCGAATCCTCAACGGGGTTTATTTTGCATAAGCACATAAATGTGACATAGCTTTTTTTTTAATATATGCAATTTAAAGTAATCGTCTCACATCAAATCTCATCGGAGCGGATCGGGTAGTCACTAGAAAGGTATACAAGATTGAACATAATTTATATTGGTATCAATTTTTGTATTTTGATTCTTACACTAGAATTATTTGTGACACCTGATTGCATTATTCACTTTCTGGAGAGTTTGTTTATCTGCGCCAAATAGTAAATGAACGCGACAGCTTGGGCTGTGGAACGATTATGTTAGTGATTGTCTGTGGTATACATATCGTGAGCCGTCAAGTAAAATCAAATTACATCACGTAATCAGTTTTGTGACCGAGAAGGTGGATTCTAAGTACGATTATTTTAAATATTTAATTTAATTTTTTTTTTTTACTAATATTCACGTTACTTTTTACTAATAACAATTAGCATCTTATTATTAGTTTCCACTGACCAAAGTGCTGATTGTGGTAATAAAATGCGGAATTGTAGGCCTAAATGTTTAGAGGTATTTTCTTTCATCTTCTTCCCGAATCTGCTACTAATGTTGACAATAACGCGCCATATTATGATACGACTGAGTTGAAAACCTTCGCATACAAAGAAGGTTACATTTTGTGCGAAACCCTTTTCAGGGGATACAACTCATTCACTTGAGAGAAGTATTTGAGTCCAACACGTTAGAAAAATTATTCAAACAATAAAATAATATTTTTGAGTGCAATATTAGCTCATCAAACTCACACTCGGGCTCTTGTTGAGAGGATTTGTCATAACTGGTACAATTTGACAGGCAAAGTTCTAATCAATCGACAAAAGTATTATGGTGATTATGATAAGGAATTTTCTATCATTATGTGTGTAAAAAAATCCTACCAAATATAATCATCCAGTTACATATTCCAGTTACATATTTTGTAATGAAGATGCAAAAAGTAAACGGGATAACAATTGATCAACTAATTAATATTCCTCTATCCTGATTCAAATGTGTAAACATAGCAAGACGTAATTCAAACAAAATTTATTTGTTTTCAGAAAATATAATGTATATTAAAAATTATGTTTATGTTTATTAGACCCCAACGAGACGAGACTATGTCTCAATAAAAGTGTAACGTTTATATTACAATAAATATTTATTCATATAAATGCGGTAGGAATCAATATTTTGTCCGTTACAAAAGAAGACTTTTCAATAATTATTTAAATTCGTCGTGATTGTCGATTGACAGATCTGATGAAGGTATAAAACGGTTGTAAACTAAATTGGTGTGTTGTAAAGCTTGGCACACAAAGATATATTTATAATGGCCGGACCCTTCTTCCGAATCTGTTATTCTTTTATGTCAATACTTTAATACCTAGAAGAAGACCCTTTTTTGCTCTAAACTGCTCGCCCCTCGCCCCACTCCCCCGCAACCCCTAAAGAGTTGCAGCCTTCCATTCACAGACGTCTGAGAAGTTGCCTACCTTTACGGGGCACTTTCAACCAAACCACATTCAAACGCCTGCGTAGTTTTGACCAGTAGCGCCCAACTAGCGGATTTGCTTGAAACTAACCAAAGGGAAAACCTGGCCTTAACGTGACAATCTATGGTCGTCCATTACCAAGCAAATCCGCTAGTTGGGCGCCACTGGTCAAAACTACGCGGGCGTTTGAATGTGGTTGGGTTGAAAGTACCCCGTGCAGGTAGGCAACTTCTCAGACGTCTGTGAATGGAAGGCTGCCTCTCTTCGGGGTGTTGTTGAGGCGGGGGGGCGAGGGGTTTTAGAGCAAAAAGGGTCTTCTTCTATAGGCTAGGTATTGAAGATTCAAAGAAAAGGTCCGGCCATTAAAAAATATCTCTTTTGTGTGCGAAACTTTTCAACACACTAATTTAGTTTACAATTGTTGTCCTCCACACACAACGTCGTTCCTTCTCAGTTTTGTCTACCTCACAATCACAACGAATCTAAAATTGTTGAAAACTTTTCGTTTGTAACTGACAAAATATTGATTTGTACAGCATTTATATTTGGAATATGTTTTTGTTTTTACACGTTAGGCCTACACTTGTAATGAGACACAATCTCGTCCCATTGGGCTATAATACACACAATGATATTTGTAATTATACATTGCATTTTTTAAACAACGAGATCTGATTTGATTAACGTTTTGATATAGTAGTTTACACATTTGCATCAGGATTCCGTTAACTTTTCGCATCTTTATGGACAAATACAATTGGAATGTTTCGAGAATGCCTTGTATACTTTTTTTAAAATGCGTACTAAGCATCCGAACGAAGCCAAGTGCATGTGACAGCCGAGAAGATAAAATAAATAATGAAAATTTATAATTCATTATTATACATGTGATTGTAAAGTTTGTTCGGTCTACCGGTAAAATACCCATGAAGATCTAGAATTCCTCCGACGGCTGTCTTTTTGTGCGACACATACAATAGTATGAATTCTGGGAAGTAAATTACTCCACGTGGAGTTGTAAACCTAGTTGACCAACCACAATCCGTGTTTCGAAGATTCAGCCAATGGTGCTAAAGAAATCGGAACTACAAAATATAGAAAGGGGTTTCCTGAGATAATTGGCAGCCGATACAAGAAAATATGAATGGAAACCACAACGTATTGCGACCAACAAAGGAGACAATGTTGTAAAGGGATGAGTGTTTTCTTTCGATGGGTAGCGTTAGACCAAAGGTGATGGAATGACACAACTGCGATTGATTCGGAAAATGGAAATGAGCCTATAGGTAATATCATTAGAAGACAGTGCTCGAAAAATGTAGTTTTCTGTTTGAACATTGATTTACATCCGTCTTCGAGTGTGCGTTCACCTCAATTCACCTTCAATTCCACGGAAACGGAAAGTCATAAGTCCCCACAAGTCCGCACTAAAACATTACGGTATAACAAACACGTTTTATGCTCGATTCTTATTTGTATGATATATTGGAAAGAACATTTATGAGTGAAAACCTAATTTTCTTTATATTTTTATGTTTTTTTTTATATGTTTATTCATGTGGGTTAGAGCTAATGTTGTCTAAACATGTTGTCTTATAATGTTCGATTAGTTTTACTTTTACTAAAGTGTTGGACTCAAAGACATCGCTCAGGCGAATGAGTTGTGGCTATACGCTCCACAGGGGTTCACAAAATCACATACTTTGGGTTGTCTATAATATGCTAGATATAATGGGCGAAGCTTTTCAACATCAGCCTGTGATATTCGCAGAATATGATGCGTTACTGTCAATGGTTCAAAGCAGATCCTCATAAAAAGAATGGTCAACATTTCCTCTATTTGTAAACACAATCAGACAGAACCTTGTCAGTGGAAACTAAAACGTAATACTACGCTCATTGGTATGATAAAATACCAACGAGAATATTTTCTCGAACCCCACTAAGCCCCTTTGAGGGTTCGAGTATAAGAATAATGTATAGACGCACTTAAATCAATGAATATGTATAATCTATTATAAACTATTTCATAAGATCAATCCTACGTAAGAATGTTCAATCCAATGGGACAGAAAATTTACGTGAATCTATAACTGTTTTTTCTGCAACATATTGTGACAGCACTCGGTATATTATTTGAGGATATGAGGACACAAACGCGCTTTTTACGGGAAATGCCAACAAAAAAGCCGCATGTCAATCGAAGGTCATGTCCGGTTTTTATCGTGATATGTTGATCATTCTCGCTATGTATTATACAAGAAAATGTAGTGTACACAGATGTCTTGTGGTCGCTACAGTAAGGAGGGTTTGTCAGTCGCTCATAGAAAACTAAGGGGGAAATTCCCTTTATATCATTGAGAGTCGGACCAAATCGTGACATGATAACAGTGGTGAAATGACTGAAATCACATTATTTCATTATGTAAACACTTTATTTTTGTTGTAAAAGCCTTTCAAATAATATGCATAATATTTTAAAATAGACTGTAGATAATTCATGAAGAATTATAAGTTATCAAGCTTCAAATTAATATAAATAATATAGCACAATAGCACACTATTTACAATGAGTGCATCGTTAATTTAACCAATAAAACAAACCTGAAATATATAGTAAGTTATAAATAAATATATAAAAAATAAAAAATAAAAGTTATAAAACTTGGTGTAATTGAAAATTCTTGACGCTATGGTGGGTTCAAGTCTAACAATTATGTATATTCCACCTCGCAAACACACACACAAAACAGCAAGTAAGAATGGTAGTATATTACTCCCTGACTCGCGAGGCGAGCTCTGGCAATCGTCGTCGAGACATTGCCCCCTTCCCTTGACGACATCCCCGACGACGATGACAATGACACAACGAACGATGACTAAGACGATGACGACCGCGACGTGAGAAAACCCCTTTTCCTCCCCTGACCCGTGACTGGTTCTGACCAGCATGCCCCCCCCCCTCCCCCTAGAGTAGTGCATTAGTAGAGTGGTGCATTATGACCTAACGGTTGACGCGTCCTTAATCCAAATAAACCAAAACATAAAAAGTGCGGAAACGAAAGTACCCAAAAAAGGGAGCGAAGTTACTTTTGCATAAGAATACACAATCAATAATAATAGATTTCGTTTCACCGTTTTATTATAATGGTGGTAGAGGTGCCGGGTAATAAGAGGTCTAGCCAATTCGCGGAGGAGCCGGGGGCGGGGGGAGGGGGACTTACTATACCCTAAACCGCCCTAAAGCCTAGTGTCACCAAAAACAGTCTGTATCATCCTTATTGAAGGACAAAATAAAATAAAAATTATGATTGTGTGGTAGAACTTTGCCCGACAGGGAGATACGAATCACCGCTCGGGGCAACAATACTCAGCCAGTCAGCTTTTTGCGTCACTCGGCAGGTCGGTTATGTTGTCCGGTTGAAATGTATCAACAAATGGACTCCCCCCCCCGGACCCAGACCCAAAATTACATGAATAAACCTAAACGTATTTCTCAATAGTAGAATAGACTTCATTGACACTTCACAACAACCGCACCTAACCCGATGTATCGCAAGTGGTAACCAATGAATGTGTAGTTGTGTTTATCCATGGAACATATTATTATGTTTATTGCTTGGAAAGTAAATTAACAAACTAAGTAAGTTTCTTTCATTATGACTAACATATTTTAAATTTTACTTTTTTTATACATATTTTAAATTTTACTTTTTTATACAAACAGCAAATTCAATGTATTAACTTACAATATCACAAGCGGTGCAATATGACTGAACCGGTTAAAGCCAAAGATGTTGGAATAGTATATAGTAGAGCCAGTTGAAGCGCCCTAGATTCTCACGTCATTCGTTGTTTAGGGTATTATGACCATTTTCGCTTGGCCAGCTAGTAACGACCATGTTACGTTACATTGAACTTGAACATGAACAACAACAAGAAAACGAAATCTAAAACTACGGGATAACGGGATAAGGTTATTTACAATTTCCCTATATATGGACAAAGTCACAAAACTTTTGTAGCTACTATATAATAAAGGTTTGTACACAAGTTATAAGCTGTGTTCTCATTCGGCCGAGGAAACAAAAACGATCCAATCTAGCGTATGTGAAAAATAATTTAGGGGCCTAATAATATCGAACTAAAGTAAAATTAATTATTATCAAAATCGTCCATGGCCGTTACACAAAATGAGTGGTACATATGCCCTGTGTCCCTGTGATATAATTAAAGAAAAGGAGAGTAATCAACACCCCCACCAACTCGAACCTTGCAATAAAGCAAATACAATTTTCAAAAAAATAATAGAAATTCAAGCCCCAAACCAGTTTACTATGCAAATACAACGTATGTGAAAAATAATTTAGGACTAATACCGTCAACGCTAATACGAAGCATTTTGTTGACTATGGTGATGTGGTTGGTCACCACAATCCTGTATTGTAGTTTAGTTACGTCAGTTGAGACCGTTTGTTTATTATTGTTTGTTTCCATTTCCTTCTTCTCACTCCTAGACTACCACAACACAATGTCAAACACGAAGACGTTGAGGTGACACTGAAGAGAGCAAAACAGTGATTGCTTTCGTTGGAAGACCCACATTGTCAAAATCTTTGCAGACAGAGAAATGACAGGTGGTGCCGCGGTCTTATAACTTGGGGATTCTGAACACCAACCCAAGGATGAATGTAGGATGAATACCTCCATTAGGCGGTGGAATAGACAGGTCCATCTTTGGATAGGTCATTGCAAAATACTGAGAAACCGGCTCGTAGAAATTCGCTTTCAAAACAAGACAACTGAGGATCCCGTATTTTTTAGTAGCCTATTTGTACTGAATACGTTATTACGTATATTCGCTGAATGGCATTATAATTATAACCTATTAAATAACAGTTAGATATAGCGGTGCATTTGCAATGATATAATTAATTAACACGAGTTTCAATAAACACGAAACCACCTTAATGTAACTAATTAAATGAGACCATTCTGAATATTATTGTATATCAATAAATTACTAACGACGCCTTTTTGTCCCCGATGCCCAAGTAGATATAGATCCACGAATCATTGATTATTTTCAAACACTATGTATAAACTACAACGTGTAACAAAACAATAGATTATCATATCTCATTCGATAATTGAAGTACTGGTATACACTCCTGAATGTCTGCTTCAATTGTTTATAGATTATTTAATCTCACGTTACATTTTCACAATAATTGCGAGCAAGTGCAGGGGAGCATTGTTGAGTTGCCGCGCCTTCAGATTCACGCTTATACACATTTGAGTATTGAACTACGGTATCCTCGTAGAACGTCCACACAATGTAATTAATGTGATTGCATATCTGTAACATGTAACAATTGCTTCAATCTGTTTCAAAGTTGCATTTTGTCTTTCCCGGGGTTGACTGGTGGACTGAGTTCCAAACACTGCCACTCCAAGCGGCGAAGCGCTCCTTGACGGACGATTTTTTTTCTTCCAAGTTTGAGAACGAACTTAAGTTGTACCACCCAAACGGTTAAAGATATCATAAAATTTAAAAAGCATTCAACTACTACAACTAAATGCAATGCCTGACCAAGCGTCTTTTTTCTAATTTATGTCATGAAAAGGAACAAACTGTTAATAAATAAAATGTAATTAATTATTTTTTAATTGCATTTACAATAAAAAATTTGAAAAAATATCTTTTGTCAGACACTAAGATTTATACGTTTTTTTAAAAATACGTTTGAATCTCGTTTCTGAATTGATATTTGCTCTTGTTATCGTCAAAGTAGTCAATTGTGCAGATGTTAATTAAAAGTGAATTATTATGGGCTAATTATGAATTCTAATAATTCATGTTATGACAGATGAAAGGTTAACATTTTTGCTTTCTAAAAAGCCAAAAATCGGACTTATATCTTTATTAATTCCGAAAATACAGCAATTTTAATCCAATGCAAGACAAACTATGTTGCATTTCCCCTTACCCCTCTAGCGGGCCCTAGTGCTCGCTATAGCGTCACCTTAATACCTAGAAGACCCTTTTTTGCTCTAAACTGCTCGCCCCTCGCCCCACTCCCCCGCAACCCCTAAAGAGTTGCAGCCTTCCATTCACAGACGTCTGAGAAGTTGCCTACCTTTACGGGGCACTTTCAACCAAACCACATTCAAACGCCCGCGTAGTTTTGACCAGTAGCGCCCAACTAGCGGATTTGCTTGAAACTAACCAAAGGGAAAACCTGGCCTTAAAGTAGTCGTACAACCAAGTAGAACCTCTAAATGAGCATGCACACCCCTTGAAATCTTAGACCATATAGGGCCAAAGCTTGAAATTAAGAGTTAAAGGTAAGCCAGCCCCATGGTTAACAGCAGAGATTAGGAAATCCATGCATAGGAGAGACCACTTGCGCAAAGAATTCAGAATTTTTAGAAGGCAGTCAACGTGGGAGGAATACAAGAAAGTTAGAAATAAGATAAATAATCAGATTCGTTTTTCTAAGCGTGAGCATTTTAAGTCTTCTTTTGATAACTAGGAAAACGCGTAAGTCCCGCCGCGTTGTTGGATGAGCGTAATTGGTGCATTGAGCTGCCATGTGTCATGCGGATTTTTTGTTGTTCTGTGAAAAAATCATTACAAAGTCGATTTAAAAAAAAATTAAATCAAGTAAAATAAAAAAATAACTTTATTTTTTTTATTTTTTTATTAATCGTAATTTAAAAAAAAAATCGTAAAATCGCGACTTTCATAAGAAATAATTATTCGATTGCGCTCAAATTTTACACGAATATATTAATTTATTAAATTAAGGTTCTGTGAAAAAATCATTGCAATAGGATAAAGAATGTAGCTGTGTTATAAGTCAAAGAATTGTTTTAAAAAAGAAAAAAACATGTAAAATTTTGATTTTCATGAGAAATAATTTTTCGATTGCGCTCAAATTTCACACGAATATCAATAAGGTTCTGTGAAAAATCATTAAAATCGGAAAAAGTATGTAGGTGTTATTATAAGTCGAAGAATTTCTTTAAAAATCGAAAAAAATCGTAAAATTGCGATTTTCATGAGAAATAATTTTCCGATTGCGCTCAAAAACGTGGCAGTTCTAAGTTCAGAGATTTTGAAGACCTCGAGAAAATTTCATTGCAATTATTGGAGTATTGGTTTAGCCGGAATCGTGTTAACAAACACAAAAAAAAAAAAATCCGGATTTTTTTCTCTAGTAGTGTAGTGAAATGGAATCTTCGCTTCGCTCGCTACGCTCATCCAATAATAAAATTGTGTGAAAGGGTTTTGGCTCCTCGGCTGGCATCATTGAATTAAATACACATTGCGCAAGCGCCGTGACAGTTCGACGTCCGTCTCCGCCCTCTGTAGGTAGACGATGTGTTGTTGGTTGGCTAGCTAGGCCTCCCTAGGCTAGGCTACTCGCGTTCGCTCGTTCTGAGCAGGCTCAGGCCTACATTTCCTTGTTAACAAATTTTTTTGTAGTTCACACGTTACGGATTTATCTATAATTTTCTTCAATTAATAGAGGCGAGTGGGGGATTTTGTTGTGTCAAAAGCTGTGCTAGCTAGCCCCTAGGCCTAGCCTAGGCCTAGATCCAGTTGAAGGCTAGGGCTAGTAGGGCTTAGGTAGCAGCTAGGGCCTAGTAGGCCTAGAATTTAAAGTGCATTTTATTTCATAGGTCTGGCCTGTTAGCCCTCTGGCTTCACATATCATTCCGCTAGCTAGGCCTAGGCCCTTGTAGCCTAGCCTAGCATACCTTGGCTAACTTGAAAAGATAATAGGGATCAGCAGAACATCGTCTTAAATTTGGACTTCCGATTAGGGCCTAGGCTAGGTCTACCCTACCTACGTAGCCCAGCCCTAGGAAACATTAAGGTCTTCATCAATGCGTGATGTGTGGCTTTCCATAAAGTATTGAGATTTCTCAGATTTCTGTCAAGAGATTGAAGGCCTTGGTCTAGGTCTAGGCCTAAATCAAAATAGGTAGGCCTAGTGTATGGCTAGGTAGCCTAGGCTTGGGCCTACTACCAAAGTTATTACATGGCTGCAAGCAGGCACAGGCTAAGCCCCATCGTCCGTCGGCACCCCGTATCTTGGCCTAGGCCCATAGGCCTACTTGTGACAAGAGCAGCCATTTGCAGTGCTAATCCGTTTAGTTAAGTTAGTGTTTGGCACAGTATGCAGAAGCGTGATACTACTAGAGAAAGAGAAAAGGATCTTGCTAGAGAAGACGTTACGAAAAGAGTTTCACGATCAAGTGGTGCTGGTGGTGCTACCAGTGGTACAAGAACTAACATGCACACGAGTCGGCACAGTGTATCCAGTAGTTCGGGCGTGTTGATGGTTGGCCCCAACTTTAGGGTAGGGAAGAAAATAGGATGTGGCAATTTCGGGGAACTGAGACTAGGTATGTATTGCATTCAAGTTTACTAGCCTAGGCCTACCTCAGCCTACTTTACTGTAGGCTAGGCCTAATTTTCTGTGAGGGCTCTATGGCCCCCTATCATCTAAATTTATGGACACAATACCGATTAATTACCAGAACTTGTAGAACTTCTTCGGTTGGAGGAGTCAAAAAAGGTAATTATGCCCTATAGCGCCTCACCCCAAAAGTAGGTTAGTGGGTGGTGGTGAAGCGCTATAGGTCTAGGCCTACGGCATTTTTACCGGCCTATAATAGGCCTAGCCCTACTAGGCCTAGCCCCCTACTAGCCTAGGCCTAGCTAAGGGCCTAGGCCTAGGTAGGCCTATTTTAAATATAAAAGACTTTCAACCGAAAAGGAGTTTCATAAAAAATGGAAACGTTGAAGGGTTTCGGAGTGTATTATGTTCGCACTACTTTGGATCCTCAAATGTAGGGTGGGCCTCGGCCCTAGATAGACCTAGGCCTTAGGCTACACTGGACTCGTGTCCTGAATTTGCTGTGTAAATCGTACGTTGGGCGCGGCCAATCTCCCTCCTTGTTTTACTTTTGCCAAAACTCCTTTTTGGTTGAAAGTCTGGTTCTTCTTCGGTTGGTATGCACCAACCCAGTGTTGGGGAAGGAACTTTTAAAAAGAACGCGTTCTTTTTTAGCCTACTCATTTTTTAAATGAATGAACTTGAACTTTTGGAAGTTCTTTCTGTGCTTCGAGCAGCGCCGTCGACGCTTAAAAACAATAACAAATCGTTGTTCCATCGTAGGCCTACGTTGACGCACGTTCAGCTGATTTTGACAAGGTCACGCACGATTCACAAAGTTAAAACGATGCACACTAACTAATTCGGCAAAAAATCTTGGAAGCCTAAAATGCTAAGTACCATCTGCCTTAATTTTACAAGCTGGTTGACGAGAATGTAGTACCTACAAATCACCAACACGATCAAAGACAGCTCAACCCTTTCGTCCGACTCAAACTCGCAAAAGTTTGGTACTCGAACACCCCTAATGTTTTTCCACGTGTTTTTCTGCGTTTTGCGCCAGCCTTTAGTAAAATAGGCCTAGTGATTTTTTTTACAAAATAACTTTTAAAAGAACGAACATATTTTAGACGAACTTGAACTTTTCAATACCGGTATTCTAGGTCTTTTTAAAAAGAACTTGGAACTTTTTAAAAGCTTTCATTATTTGAGCTGTGAACTTTTAAAACCTTTTTAACACTGTAGGCCCTAATGTTAGGGGAAAAGTAGGTTAGGTGGGGGGGGGGGGGGGGGGGCGCAAAGAGCGTATGTTTTACAATATATAATGTTATTACTACAAGGCCACTTCTTTTAGTCGCGTTGATGTAGGCTACAGGCATGCTTTTTTTTGGATTTTAGTAGGCTATGCGTGGGATCTCTTTAGGCCTACTTCTTCAAGTTCCATTGCAAAATCATTTTGGTTAAATTACCTACGATAATTTTTATAAAGTAGCATAGTAGGCCTAGGCCTACTAATTGCTAGGCCTATGGTCATAGCCTACCAATTAATATAATGTACGGTAGCCCTATGAGTCAACTGCAATTTGAATCGCTAATAGGCCTAGAGATATAGGCCCTACCCCACTAATAGATCGTTTTTAGACTAGGGCAGAGTGAACACCATGGCCTATTTAAGATGAATAGCCCTATTAGGCCTAGACCTAGCCTATGTTTTATTATTATTGATTTTTGGTGTTTAGGTACCTAGGCCTACCATGTTATTTAAGAATTACTTTGAGAATAATGCACAATAAACAAATGCTAAGTCACCTGCAAATACTATTAAAATAGGCCTAGGCATAAAAAAACCATGTGCTTACATATTGATTAGGTAGGCCGGTACTTGTTCATTAACGGTACTCTCCTCAATTTTTTGTTAATGCGAGATTTCGAAGGGTCTCTCAAATTTTTATCAAGATCGCATAGGCCTAGGGGCCTATATGCCGTTTGACCGGTGGAGAGCGGAAAAAACCCAAAACCAAAACACTTGAGGTAATTTTTTTGGTGGTCCGTGAAATTGAAGTCTTCGCTTCGTTCATCCAAAGAGGTTATGATAAACTTACATTTAAATACATTTATACTGGTACCCCCAAATAGGCCCGCAGGGTGTTTTTTCAATAATATTTAACCAAATTTGTTTTGCTAAAATAGGGTATGAAAATTTTTAATTCAAACATATTTCAGCCACTCCGGCTAGTCACGGATGTTACATTTCACTCTTTATAGAGCTAAAAATCTTAAATTAACTAATTAATTGTAATGTTTTATACTGAGACAATTGTGTTTACACACTACCTACCATAAGGTGAAAAAGATTTTTAAATGAATTGTTGTTTCGATATATTGAGTGAAATGTGGTGTCACGGATGTTACATTGTTTGGGAAGTGGATCCCGGATCATCATCGATAGATAGAAAGTTCAGGTCCCCGACCCAGACAGCTACATTTCCATATACATAGCCTAGAGCTTATATCCATGAAAGATGAACCCTTATAATCACCCATTCATTGTTTTAAAAATAAATTATATTAATTGTTATGATTTTTTGTGTGCGTCACGGATGTTACAATGATTTTTGTCACGGCCATGTTACACACACTTTGCCTTGCCAGTTTCTAGCCATTTTCAATTTATATTACTATGTTATTCTTAGTTACAAATTCAAGCATTCCTTATCTATACTATCTAAATTTTTTGGGTTCAAAATAAAATTGTAAAATAAAATAAATGCGATGTTAAAGTCGATCGATGAAGTGAACTACCCTATCAAAACAACAATTTCTTTAACATTAAATAAACTTAAAACACCTTAAAATAATACTTTTATCTATATTATCATCATCTAGGCCCTAGTAAATTATTTAAAACGGTATTCAACACAACTTCATCAATTTATGTATTTTATACAAAGTAAATAATAATATTGTTCTGTTCTAAATACGCGTGTTGTTGTATTTTGACTCGCAGTAGTATATCATGCTAGGCACAATCATAAACAGCCACTCCGGCTCAAAAGGGGAAAAGTACAAAAAATCAAAAAAATTAAATTTAAAAAAAATGTTTTTACCATTAGAAAGATGATGCATGTAATTTTACTAGGAAACGCTCAGTTGGACGCGTTGATAAGCGAGCACGTGCTATAGTGTTGTATTTTGACTCGCAGTAGTATATCATGCTAGGCACAATCATAAACAGCCACTCCGGCTCAAAAGGGGAAAAGTACAAAAAATCAAAAAAATTAAATTTAAAAAAAATGTTTTTACCATTAGAAAGATGATGCATGTAATTTTACTAGGAAACGCTCAGTTGGACGCGTTGATAAGCGAGCACGTGCTATAGCTAGACCCACATTGCACATTTTTATAAATTTTCAATTTACGACGTTCGCGTTTCCAGTATTATTTATTATTGCCAAGGTATTTGGGTAAACCCGTATGTAAATCTTTACTTTGTGGATAAAATCCACCGCCATCTAGAGGACCTTGACTCATTGGGAAAAATATTTAAACTCTTTGGTGACAAATAATAGACTGCTTCCTCGAAAGTATTTTGGTTACTTCTAGGTGGCAGTGCATTTGAAACTTCGCGCGTCTTTTCGTTGCCATGGCAACGTACTTTTTGTTATAATGTAATTTCCATCTACACTACTTATCGGATCAAACTAAAATTAACATATTCGTGACCGGACGGACATTCTAATGATTGGCTATCTCAGATTTGTCGCCGGTTAGTTTGAAAAAAAAAACTTTCGATTAACTTAATGTAACTTTTTAACTTTTTGAACAATTTTGCCACAAAACTAATGGCATTCAATCGAGAACAAAGCTTGCGGATGGTCAAAATTTCAACTCGATCCGAGCCTCCGTTCGAACGTTATGGCGAGACATACAAACAAAAAAAAAAACAAACAAACAAACAAAAAAACAAAAAAAAAAACAAAACGAGTGACAAATTTTTCCGGCAGAGTCAAATGGAAACGCTCGCTTCGCTCGCTTAATGAAACCAAAAATAGTTTTTTTTGTAAAATAACTATTAGTCTGTATTTGCCATTGAAATTATAGCTTTTGTTGGTGTAAGTGGAAGGTGATTTTTTTACAAAAAGTTGACAGACTGGTATTCTAAAGAATAAGCTGGTACCTCCATTTTAAGCAGTTCATAAGTTAAGGTTATGTGTGAAGAATCTAAACTGTGAATTTCAAGTCTTTATGTAATTATATCACACTATTTATTAATGAATATTGAATATATGTAATCATGTTTGTGATGTAACATCCGTGACAATAAAGGCAAATAAGTTGTTTTTTGGTGTATAATAGTTCAAATTTTGCTACAAGTTGGTGATGTTGACAATGTACTTGAAGGCTAACCTTTAACATTTTTTAAGTGTTCATAGCTTTAAACATTTCTGAGAAATAGTGTCACGGATGTTACATGTCACGGATGTTACGTGTCACGGATGTTACATGTCGCGGATGTTGTTCAAAGATTGTGATGTGATTACACACTTGAAATATGATCAATCAATTGGATTGAAGGGGTTTATTTAAAAATAAAATTGCTGATGTGTAGCCTAATCTTTTTCTTGTCTAGATTTTTAATACGGGAAATGTTTGGTCCTTGTCATTGTTATTTCAAACTTCGATAGTATTTGTAGCCTATTACATGTTTGTAAAAGTTTGTATTATTATAAAAACAACACTACCCTACCTTTTTCTAAGTTTATGTAAACATTTATAAAACATAACATATTGGAAAACTATAATTATATTATACAACAAAGGAAATACGTTAAAGAGTTAAGAGCCGAGCTTGGCCCAACTCAGGTGTTCATGATTTCTGCTGAACGGTTGGTAATATCATTACCAAATTTTGCATGGATGTTATTAAAGTACCCGCAATTGGTTGCAATAATTAAGCCTTAAAAATCCATTGCCAGACATAAGCCAAAGTCCAAAACATGAAAAAAAAGAAATCCAAAACAAGGATTCCAATTCTGGAAATTCCCACCAAACCGTTTATCTAAGATAAAAACAAGTTAACCTACGCGTTCACATTGATTTAAACGTTGATATTCAGTATGCATATTTGAGTTAAAAAAATCTGTTTACTTGGAATAAATGACCAAAATGGAGTAAATTTCGGTGATTTCACTAAATTTTAATTCAAAATCAATTAATTGGGTAATTTAGAAATACGCGTAGGCCTACTGGATGGCATAGATTTATTCTTTATTACCAATAGTGTGAAATTTGATAACAGTGTTATAAACCGTTTACCCAGAAAAACCAGAATGCTAGCGTCTAAACTTGTCTCCGCACCAGCCTCAGCAATTCCTTAACATTGCATTTATTTTATTTTACAATTTTATTTTGAACCCAAAAATTTTAGATAGGCTACTATAGATAAGGAGTGCTTGAATTTGTAACTAAGAACAACATATTAATATAAATTGAAAATGGTTAGAAACTGGCACGGCAAAGTGTGTGTAACATCCGTGACAAAAACCATTGTAACATCCGTGACGCACACAAAAAATCATAACAATTAATATCATTTATTTTTTAAACAATGAATGGGTGATTATAAGGGTTCATCTTTCATGGATAAGCTATGTATATGGAAATGTAGCTGTCTGGGCCAGGGACCTGAATTTTCTATCTTTTGATGATGATCCGGGATCCACTTCCCAAACAATGTAACATCCGTGACACCACATTTCACTCAATATATCTAAAAATTACAATTCATTTAAAAATCTTTTTCACCTTATGGTAGGTAGTGTGTAAACACAATTGGTTCAGTATAAAACATTACAATTAATTAGTTAATATAAGATTCTTAGCTCTATAAAGAGTGAAATGTAACATCCGTGACAAGCCGGAGTGGCTGTAAAACTAAATATTATACAATAATCGATGTATAAATATTTGTAGCAATTGAGTAAGAAATGGTGAAGAAATGCAAAACAAACATAAATTCTCTATAGGCCTATAGGCCTATATGTATTTCATCGACATTAAGATAGTCAAAACCACAAATTAAGATTTAAATTCTACCTTTCTTGTAGCAAATAACCACATGTTGACTTGGCAACATAGCACTGGTTTGTTATGATGGTAGTTCTGAATGTCCCAAAGGATGTAGCAAGCTACCAGCGTCCACCTCGAACTTATATTATATACAAATAAATAGTAGTTGCGTACATCTGCAGAATATGGCTGTGTATTACGACAAAGAAACATTGGCTGATTGATTTGCAAGTGTAAACAGCGCCCGCATTGCAAACAATGAGCTTTTATGCTCGTTTTTTCTTAGCGTCCCTCAAACGCCCCGTGTCTGTCTGCAGGAGTATTTATCTGAGCCGCCCCAAAGCCGTGGACACAAGTGGCATGCGCGCAGCGTGTTCGCGTAGCATGCAAGAGGTACCCGGTTCGAGACCTGGCCTGTGCGTTTTTTTTTCCTTTAGTTTTTCCGGAAATATTAATTATTTATATCTTTATCCTTGATAGATTTAATTTTTGTAATCTTTTCGTGGAAGTTACTCTTTTCTTTTCTTTTTATATTTTATGTATATTTGCCACAGCCTCTGTTGGTAATCTCTTGGTAAGAACAGGTGGATTTGAAAGTGGTCTCATCTAGGCCTAATTTAGCAAATGTACCAAGGCCCCAAGCATGTCTTGCAATCTCCCGTGCACGCTCTTAGATTTATAGCCTAGATGAAATGGAATAAATAAATAATATAAACAAATAAAATATAAATATAAATAAATGAACAATAAGTATGTATACATAATTGTCTACAAGTCTACCGCCTAATCTATTTGGTTTACAAATTAGAGCAGCAGATAACTAAATATTGGATTGATATGAATGCTGAGCCGCGAGCAGAATAGGCATTGAAGGTGTAGGCCACACCCACCCCTGTCTCTCGTCATTGACAGCCGACTACAGCGTGCGACGTCAAGGCGCTGTTGCCGGATTTATTGTAACGTTCGCCGGGCACGGGAGATATTACGACATAACATCTCAAATATCTCGAAAACGAACCCCGTTTGACCACAATTTCCAAAGCAAATAATGTTAGTCGTGAAATTATCTACATTTTGCACCTAAATTTGTTAATATTCATTAACAGGTCACGATGTTACGCAACGATATGCGATTGAAAGTGTAGGTTTTCGTTCAGCTACAATGCATAAGATAGGGAATTCCAGCGCATTTCAAAACGCAATAGATAAAAAACTAGTACCGTTAGGCCAAAAAAGTTTTTTGCTATACTCACAAGTTCAATCTCATCTTGCAGTACCTGGAATCTGAAGGATATCTATTACATGCGCAGTTATCATCGATCGACTTTAAGGAGTTGCTGAGGCTGGCGGGGAGACAAGTTTAGACGCTAGCATTCTGTTTTTTTCGGGTAAACGGTTTATAACACTTATCAAATTTCACGCTATTGGTAATAAAGAATAAATCTATGCTATCCAGTAGGCCTACGTGTATTTCTAAATTACCTAATTCATTGATTTTGAATTAAAATTTAGTGAAATCACCGAAATTTTCTCCATTTTGGTCAACTTTGAGAATTTATTCCAAGTAAACAGATTTTTTAAACTCAAATTTGCAAACTGGATATCAACGTTTAAATCAATGTGAATGCGTAGATTAATTTGTTTTTATCCTAAGATATACGGTTTGGTGGGAATTTCCAGAATTGGAGTCCTTGTTTTGGATTTCTTTTTTTCACATTTTGGACTTAGGCCTATGCCTCGCAATGGATCTTTAAGGCTTAATTATTGCAACCAATTGCGGATATAAATATAAATGTACTTAAATAACATCCATGCAAAATTTGGTAGGGGAACATGCTGTACCTTGGACATAGTTGTACCTTGGACCATTCAAGATATCTCTGCTATCTTGTGGTAAAAAAATAGCTTAAATTTCTAGTTGTCAATTATGCCACTAGGTGTCAGACTATACCAAACTGGAATGGTGGTAGAAAACCTAGCATCATTAAAAAAATAATTTGTGTTTTCAACCATTCAAAGTAAATATTTTGCATGTTACTATTTTGCTTTTTAAAGCCTTGAATGATATTTTACTGCTAAAACACTTTATTAAGTCTGAGAACCATGTTTTGATGTATATTTATACCAATTACATAAAACAGGCAACTTAACCTCAAACTAAATTGGAGGGAAATCAAAAAGTTACGTGCTTGGTTGTACCTTGGGTCACCTTATAGTAATGTACCTTGGACCATGTCCAAGGTACATTTAACATGGCATTTCCTTTACCATGGTAGGCCAATTCGTTTTGTTTCTTTAGATAATGCCACGAAGTAAAGAGGGCAAGGTAAGGGTGAAATTGAGTGGAGTTGGGGGGGGGGGGGCCGCAAAGCGCCGTGGGGGAAGCATAAAATGCATACCGTTGTCAGCTAGGTCCCCCCTCACGGCACTTCGCCCCCCCCCCAACCCCACTAACCTATTATCCACTTTTAGGGGGGGGGGGCTAGCTGACTACGGCAACGCACTTCATGCTTCCCCCCCCCCAACCCCCTAACCTACTTTTCTTTTCGGGGGGGGGGGGGGGGGGGGGGGGGTCTAAGTACCGAATTTTCTTTTTTATATTCTATAATTCAAAATGGCTGGCCTTAATAATATTTTTAGTCAATAGAAATATAACTATACACTCCCACTCTTTAAATATGAAGTACTAACAAGAAAGAAAACATTAAGTGTAGGCCTATAGGCCTATCCTTCAATTTTCTATGTAATTTATGTACATAATTCAAGGCATAAATTACATGGTCCAAGGTACGAATTACATGGTCCAAGGTACATCGCTATGCTGTACCTTGGACCACTTTGCACTAATTATTAAAATGGTTAATTTATAGCAATAATTGTAAAGTGCCATATACAATAAAATCAACAAAGTTTGTACAAGACATGTTCTAGCAAATACAAAAAAAATAAACCAAAATCATCATCTCATTTCTCCAGAAACCATATCAAATGTAAAACGTGGTCCAAGGTACAGCATGTTCCCCTAATGATATTACCAACCGTTCAGCAGAAATCATCAACACCTGTGTGCGCGCATTTGAGTTGGGCAAAGCTCGGCTCTTAACTCTTTAACGTATTTCCTTTATTGTATAATATAATTATAGTTTTCCAATGTGTTATGTTTTATAAATGTTAACATAAACTTACAAATAGGTAGGATAGTGTTGTTTTAATAATAATACAAACTTTTACAAACATGTAATAGGCTACAGATACTATCGAAGTTTTGAAATAACAGTGACAAGGACCACACATTTCCCGTATTAAAAATCTAGACAAAAAAAGATTTGGCTACACATCAGCAATATTATTTTTAAATAAACCCCTTCAATACAATTGATTTTTCATATATTTGATTGATCATATTTCAAGTGAGTAATCACATCGCAATCTTTCAACAACATCCGCGACATGTAACATCCGCGACATGTAACATCCGTGACACGTAACATCCGTGGCAATGTAACATCCGTGACACTATTTCTCAGAAATGTTTAAAGTTATGAACACTTAAAAAATGTTAAAGGTTAGCCTACACGTACATTGTCAACATCACCAACTTGTAGCAAAATATAAGAACTATTATACCAAAAAACAACTTATTTGCCTTTATTGTCACGGTCACGGATGTTACATCACAAACATGATTACATTATTCATTAATAGGCCTAAATGGTGTGATATAATTACTTAAAGACTTGAAATTCACAGTTTAGATTCTTCACACATGACCTTAACTTATGAACTGCTTAAAATGGAGGTACCAGCTGATTCTTTAGAACACCAGGCTGCCAACTTTTTGTAAAAAATCATCTTCCACTTACACCAACAAAAGCTATAATTTCAATGGCAAATACAGATTATAGTTATTTAACAAAAAAACAAACTATTTTTGGTTTCATAAAATTACATGCATTATCTTTCAAATAGTAAAAACATTTTTTTTAAATTAAATTTTTTAAATTTTTTGTACTTTTCCCCTTTTGAGCCGGAGTGGCTGATTTATCCTGGTGCGAGGAGAGTCCGTGAACGAATAGAACACCTCAAATGGCCCCGCAGTCCACTTTTAATCAGATTTTGGGTTGTTAATATAGGTTTTGGGTTATTAAAATAAGTTATGAATAAATTAAAATGAAACATTTACTCTGATGCAAAATTTATAATTTTCCCTAACATCCAGGAGAGGGGGGGGGGGGCTAGCCCCATTTGCTGTTCCCCCCTTCCGACGCCCATGAAAGCAACGGAAATTTGCATGTGTAGGTTTTATATGGAATGCTATTGCCCGAGCTTATTGAAGCGCAATTTGCAAAGAGGCTCGTGCTCGGCGAGATCAAAGAATCCACGTACATAACATCGTCCTTGCACAAGTTGCAGCATCTGTGGCCAAGATACTCTTACAACAACCGAAACGAGTAAAGAAATCAAGAAAGCAAAGCCTTCTCTAAAGCCGCAAAATAATATGCATTTATATCGGCAATTAGGCCTACATATTTGAACAGAGGCAGAAGTACATCAAGGGTAGGACGAAAACGTCTTATACCTTAGTTACAGTTATAGAAATGAAGGATTCCCGAAGGAAACGTCATTACCATACTAGTTGTAGGCCTACTAGGCCTATAGGCCTAGTTATTGAAATAGAAATTAATATTTTCTTTACCTGGTATGTCTGGAATCAGGGGCGCCGGATTTTGAAAATTCCGAGGGGTGCTCAACTTCGTGGAGAAGGGACCAAGCATGGGGGGTTTGGGGGGCAGAGCCCTCCAACATTAGCGCCGCAGGCGAAAATTTTGAAAATCACGTTTTTAGAGTGCATTTAGTGCGTTTTAGACAAAAATAGGGGGCTGGATGCAATACCAAAATACTGTAGTTTTTGTACCGCAAAAACAAGAAAACTACCAACAAGAGAATTAGAACACTGACGAGATAGATCATCATGTTACCGAAATAATTCAATTTTTTACAGTAAAAACTAGAAAACCGTAAAAAAAATATGGAAGTGCGAGATAGACCATGTTACAACCATCGAATATGCATATCATTACGTTCGCGATCGCGTCTAACAATCATGAGCCTTCCTGCATGACTCAAGTGAGTTTGACGTTTGACTAGCTCTAGCATAGCATATCAGTTCTCAGCGCGAGCACTGTCGAGTGTCGAGCATGGCCACTCTTTTGGTGGGGATTCCGGTTCGAGCATATGGAAGTGGAGAAGGGCATGTGTACAAGTGAAAAATAGAAACCTTTTTTTTTAATACCTCAAAATTTAGATAGTTATAGGCCTAACTTTTATTTTAGTCGGGATTTTTGGAGGGGTGCTGTGCACCCCTCCAAACAATCTGAGGGGTGCTTCAGCCCCTGAGCACCCACATAATCGGCGCCCCTGTCTGGAATATTAAATAATACTATTGATTTTATACCATTCACAATCATATCCTGGGTAAAAATCAATCAATCAAGGGTAGGACGGAAATTTTCTTCACACTTGAGCTTTTGTACATGCAGTACAAAAAGTTGTGTTTTGAGTGTATTAATGGATGTATACTAGGAAAACGCTTAAGTCCCGCCGCGTTGTTGGATGAGCGTATATGGTGCATTGAGCTGCCATGTGTTATGCGAATTTTCTGTTGTTCTGTGGAAAAATCATTATTAAATTGAAATTTTTTAAATTAAATAAAAAATAAAATAAAATTTTTTTTCTTTTTTTTTTTTTTTAATTAATCGTAATTGTTTTAAAAAAATCGTAAAATTGAAATTTTTATAAGAAATAATTTCTCGATTGCGCTCAAATTTAACAATAATATATTTATTCATAAAATTAAGGTTCTGCGAAAAAATCATTTCAATCGGATAAAGCATGTACCTAGGTGTTATAAGTCAAAGAATTGTTTAAAAAAAGAAAAACCCCGTAAAATTTCGATTTTTATGATAAATATTAATAATAAATAATATAGGCCTAATAATAATAAATATGATAAACGTGACAAATTTATTTGCTGGCACTTATATTCTTGGAAAGTATAATTTAAGAGTTTTTGAAGGTTCTCTGAAAATTTAATCTAATTGACGACTAGAATTTTACCCGCCTCCTGACGTCACGAGGCAACATGGCGGAATGAGTTGGGATAAATCCTCATTTCCCAAGTTTACGTCTGTTGAACGGCGCAGCACTAATCACGCTCTAGCTCTTATTCTATTTATTATTTGGACAAAACTTAAGAGGAATATTATTTAGCAAACATCATTGCTTATAATAGCGATAATTGCGAATTTTTTGACTCAGCCGTTAACTTGTTATTACAATGTACGCATCATACATAAAAAATAATCAAAACGACTATAAACTTTCTCAACTTCAATTGACAAAAAACTACTGACCGGATTTTGACAAGACCTCCTTCAAAAAATGCATCTGGCTGTTTAGACAAGAAATAAATCAACTTCCTAGATAGAAAGTGTACTGAACGAAATTTTATAGCATAGGTTCATATGCAGTGTATGTGTTTTTATGACAAATACGCACTTTTGACGTGCGGATGAGCCATGAAAAACTGCACGCTGCATATTAACCCATGCTGTAAAATTTCGTTCAGTGCACTTTCTATCTAGGAAGTTGATTTATTTCTTGTCTAAACAGTCTGATGAATTTTTTGAAAGAGGCCTTGTTGAAATCCGATGAGTAGTTTTTTGTCAATTGAAGTTGAGAAAGTTTATAGTCGTTTTGATTATATTTGATGTATGATGCGTACATTGTAATAACAAGTCAACGGCTGTGTCAAAAAAATCGCAATAATCTCTATTATAAGCAATGATATGTTTGCTAAATAATATTCCTCTTAAGTTTGGTCCAAATAATGAATAGAATAAGAGTTAGAGCGTGATTAGTGTTGCGCCGTTCAACAGACGTAAACTTGGGAAATGAGAATCTATCCCAACTCTCGACACTTGGCCTATCGATCGTTTTAAGCTCCGCCCATCACCAGTCGTCCATTCGGAGCAGTCATTTGTTATGGACAGCAAAGAAATTAACGCAGACATGTTCAAAAAATAAAATACGTCCGAGGAAATGGTGCAACAATTGGAGGTCACAAGCATAAAAATTTGGGAAAAGATACTTTATGACCTAATGAACAATAATTGATACAATGAAGATTTAACTCCATTAACTCACTGGAGGTCAAAAAATTAAAATCTTTATAAAAAACAATTTTACTGAAAGAATTTTATTTTTGGAGTCTGTTTAATCCAAATTATTGGTTTATCATGTAATTATTCACAAAAAGTTTCAATTTTGTAAAAAAAAAAAATATTAGGGCCTAAATATGAAAAATTTTGTCAATTTTTGTAATTTTTTTCTTCTTCTAAATTTGAAACTTTTTGTGAATAAAAACATGATGAACCAATAATTAGGATTAAACAGATTCCAAAAATATAATTTTGACATAAAAATTGTTTTTTTATAAAGATTTTAATTTTTTGACCTCCAGTGAGTTAATGGAGTAAAATCTTCATTGTAATCATATCAATTTTTGTTCATTAGGTCATAAAGTACCTTTTCCCAAATTTTTATGCTTGTGACCTCCAATGAAATATTGTTGCACCATTTCCTCCGACGTTTTTTATTTTTTGAACATGTCTGCGTTAATTTCTTTGCTGTCCATGACAAATGAGTAATGTTTGCTCCGAATTAGATTAAATTTTCAGAGAACCTTCAAAAACTCTTAAATTATACTTTCCAAGAATATAAGTGCCAGCAAATAAATTTGTCACATGAAAATCGCACTTTTCCACTTTTTCCACTTTTGAAACTGAAAATTCCATAAAATCGACTAGGTATTCTGCAAAAATCTTTACATAGCATTTTTAATATCATTCAATTTTACCATTTGCATTGTATTATTTGTTGGAACTACTTTAAAAATGTTATTCTATACTAGCAATGACAAAATGAAGTTGGATGAAAATCATAGTTAAATAGCGTACAATCCACTGAAAATGCTCAGCCTTCAACGCTTATGTACTCAAATGTGCAATAATCCGTATTTTTTATACATGTTGCCCATGAGTTAGTTTTATAAATCCTAATAATGTATAAAAACATTGCGCTAACTGACCAAAATAATTTGTGAACTTCAGCTTGAATCACATTTTAGTTAAATTATTTACACTATTTTCGCCATATTTGCATTTTTTAACAATGAAATCATATGACTTAGAAATTGGTTATAAAAAATAAATAAAACATACAATTACCTACAAATCGGTGTAAGAAAAAATAAAATCGGTCAACTGTGTCACGGGCTATGTACATTTTAAGATAGTACCGACTAAGCTTTTCAATGATCGCACATCCAAAAACAAAATGGCTGCTAAAAAAAACGTATACCACAATTCGAAGTGACATCCTCCCTAAAGATGTTTCAAAATGTGCATACTACCATGTGGTCAAGTCAGATTTGAGATGTTAACTGGGTTGAACGAAACTTTTTCCCAAGGATTCTGGCTCCTGGTCTAATAGCGATTATTTTGAATTTTTAGACAGACGTCAACGTGTTATATCGATGTACGTATTAAAATAACATTTAAGACTTTTACTTGTTTTTTATGAAATTAAATAAAACAACTTCAATTGACAAAAACCTAGTGATTGGATTTTGACAAGACCTCTTTCAAAAAATTCATCGGACTGTTTAGACAAGAAATAAATAGACTTTCTATAGAAAGTGCACAGGACGAAAATTTATTGCATAGGGTAATATGCATGGTATGTGTTTTCATCTAAAATACGTGCTTTTGACGTGCGGATGAGCCGTGAAAAACTGCACGCTATGCTGTAAATTTTCGTTTAGTGCTTTTTTTTTTCGAGAAAGTTAACTATTTCTTGTCTTATTTGTTGGATGCATATTTAGAGAGAATTCTTGTTGAAATCCGATCAGTAGTTTTTTATCAATTGAAGTTGAGAAGACTTAAAGTTGTTGATAAATTTGTCATTTATAATGCTTAACTTATTATAACAAGCTAACGGTTCTGTTAAAAAAATCGAGATAATCACCATTAGAAGAAAATATGATCTGTTTGCTAAATATTATTTCTCTTAAGTTGTGTCCAAATAATGAATAGGATAAAAGTTAGAGCGTGATCTTTGTTGAGCCGTTCACCAGGTGTCAACTTGCGAAATGAGAATGCTTGTCCATCAGTTTGATTCGCGGCCACTTGCCGCCGAGCTGTGACGTCACGTGAGGCTTCCCTATCGCCATGCAATTACGGAATTTAACTTAAAAACACATTATTAAAGACTCGGCACTGACGCCGTCCCCACTAGGAGGTATAACGCCTGGATATACATCCACTCTTTTGGGATACTTCCCATACTTGAGGAAAACACATGCGAATTTGCACTGTTAGTAAAACTCAACTGCCTGCTTCAGTGGTTCCAGTCGTAGTGGCAGAGCCAAAGCTCCGTTGCACTATGAGTAAGGCTCAACTGCCTGCTTCAGTGGTTCCAGTTGTAGTGGCAGAGCCAAAGCTCCGTCGACACACAATTCCCGATTTCCTTCCCCACCTCCAAGTAGAACTTGCTTCTACCCTCTGATTGGGGTTCTGGAGCGTCGCAAACTTTACTTTAAAGCTATTGGTCAAGAGGTCCAGCACACACTCGCGACCCTGGGAGGAAATCTCCTTCTCTGCGCTGGTCACGTGACTGGTATTTCCGCGCTAACCCTTCAACGTTTGCCATTGGCTTAGCCCAAAAGCTAACCCTTCAACGTTTGCCATTGGCTTAGCCCAAAAGTGAAACTCGGCGGAGCATGAAATTTTCTAGCCAGCCTGCACATTCCTGAGCTCACAAATGTAGCAAACTGCAGCTTCCAATCCTCTCAGCTCTCTGCTTGCCGGGTTTTACAGAATGATCCATTACCTCTATTACCAAAAGAAAAAAAACAGTTATCTAGGTCTGACTTGTACCAGCCTGAATAACCAGCTAGTTATTTGGGGATCTCTGATAGATTGTTAATTTGCATGTGATATGCAAATTAACACAACATTTAAAAGCAATTATGAAACTTACAAAATATGACAATTATGCAAATTAGATTAATAAAGACGAAAAAATTACTGGCGGAGGGCCTAAATGAAGGGCAGAGAGCTGTACTGTCACATAACTTTCAAGTACAAGATGTGCATGTGGCCCTTAGGTACCTAAAAGATCTGGGTTTCGTGAAACATTAAATTCTAGTTTGTAGATGAATTGAATATTATCAGTTAGGCCTACCTTACGTGCACAATTAATGAAGGCCTACTTGAACTATTGGCGTATTCGATTAGCATGCACTCTGTTTGAGCTCAATTAGTGCAAATACGTCATAGCATTCCTCCATTGTGAAGCAGTGCGCCTGTCTGCAGTATCTACCCAATCAAACGCAAAAAAAATCCAGTGCCATTCCAGTTATTAACCAATTTTAGCATTACGTTTTGTTTCTTTAGAATTTGTGTTCAAAACTATATTTCAGAGCTATTATTTGTATTTTAAATTATATTTAATATTTATTAGCAGTTATAGAATATTTACATTTTGTTGCAAACATACAATAGTAGGCATAGGCCTAGTGAAAATGTGAGGTTATGTTGCACCTTTGCAAGACTACACCCACCTACATACTGTAGTATTTGTAATAAATACAATATTAATTTAATATGCATAGTTACTTTTATTAATCTTAAGTTCCTTGTTACAATAATTGTCAACCTCTCATGAAGCTTCCTACATGCCAACTGTCTGCTCTCGTGAGGCCACGCCCCCTCCACGCCCTCCTCGAAACATAGCCTTCTAGCCATATGCTACACCCCAACACTAAGTCATGCATAACATTACAAAAAAAACAATATCTCTTAGTAACAACAATAACTAGGAAAACGCTTAAGTCCCGCCAACGCGGCGGGACTTGGATGAGGGTAATTGGTGCATTGAGCTGCCATGTGTTATGCGGATTTTCTGTTGTTCTGTGAAAAAATCATTACTAAGTTGAAGATTTTTTTAAAAATTAAATTAAATAAAATAAAAAATTAACTAAATTTTTAATTTTTTTAATTAATCGTAATAATTTAAAAAAAGGAAAAAATCGGAATATTGAAATTTTCAAAAGAAATAATTATTCGATTGCACACAAATTTCACACGAATATATTAATTCATAAAATTGAGGTTCTGTGAAAATATCATTATAATCGGATAAAGCATGTAGGTATTATAAGTTGAAGAATGTTTTAAAAACACAAAAAAATCGTAAAATTGCGATTTTCATAAGAAATAATTTTTCGATCGCGCTCAAATTTCACACGAATATATTCATAAAATTAAGGTTTTGTGAAAAAATCATAATAATAGGATAAAGCATGTAGGCCTCTAGGTGTTATAAGTCGTTTTTTTTTTAAATAAAAAAAACCCGTAAAATTGCAATTTTCACAAGAAATTATTTTTCGATTGCGCTCAAAAAGGTGGCAGGTCTAAGTTCAGAGATTTCAAAGGTCTCCAAAAAATTTCATAGCATTTGGAGTATCGGTTTAGCCGGAATCGTGTTAACAAACACACAAAAATACAAACAGAAAAAACAAGAAAAACGAAAAAAAATCGTAAAATTGCGATTTTCATGAGAAATGATTTTTCGATTGCGCTCAAAAAAGTGGCAGTTCTAAGTTCAGAGATTTCAAAGGTCTCCTGAAAATTTCATCGCAATTGGAGTACCTATCGGTTTATCCGGAATCGTGTTAACAAACACACAAAAATACAAACAAAAACAAAAAAGAAAAACGAAAAAAATCGTAAAATTGCGATTTTTTTTTTTTTTTTGCGAGAAATAATTTTTTGATCGATTTTTTGTATGGTGCAGTTCTAAGTTCAGAGATTTCGAAGGTCTCCATAAAATTTCATCGCAATCGGAGTATCGGTTTAGCCGGAATCGTGTTCACAGACACACAAAAATACAAAAAAAAAGAAAGAAAGAAAGAAAAAAAATACATTCCGGATTTTTTTCTCCAGTGTAGTGAAATGGAATCTTCGCTTCGCTCGCTACGCTCATCCAACAAGCAAATAACAATAAGCAGCATTTTTTTAACAACAAACACAATAACAATTTAGTACCGTAGTCACTCTGGTAAACTTAACAAGTAGGCCTAACAATAGACAGCAGTTTCCAATAACAAAAGACATAATAATAAAAAAGTTGTATACTTCTATACCTTTAAGAGGTAGGCCTATAGTGCTAACTTTTCCCGCCCTTTTCTGGATAGTTACGCTCTTGCGGGGAGCGTGAAGGGAGGGAGATAGGCGTGAACAACTAGTCATCCCCTCCGCAACTGAACATGGAGCCTAGGAGGGGTAACGCACCGACAAACAGCGCCTTATCTGATTTATTGCGTGCCCAACTCAACTCCGTCGACGATAGCTCTGTCAAGGTCAAGTTACATTGCCGGCAACGTTATAGTGGATGCATGCGAAGATAAATATCAATCCAGTTGTAATTACTATCCAAAAGTTTTTTTCTAGTGTATGGAAATGATTAACATTGTTATAATTTATAATTGTATATTTTACACATAACGCTACCAAAATTTGTTTTTCTCCCGTGACAATGAAATACTTAATTTTATTAGGATTGACAGTCGAATAATGGTTACATGTACAAGTGATGCAATATACAACACAACACAATCAATATAAGTAACGTTATAAAAATATCAACTCTATGTTCTAAACACTAATCATCTCAATACAATACTGGGGGAAATACTCCACGAATCCCGTTTGCGATTAAAACTTATGACTCTAGTTCCATAAAGCTATAACGTCATAAACCCATGACAAGAGTATTCTTTGTTGTATACAGTGTTCTATCGCATCTATTTATTACATACAGAGGCGGAGGTTCTCTGTTCGAACCCTAGTGTTTGTTGTTCATTCAAATGCGTTCAAATGTTTCACTTTAATTCAATTAAACGCTAACATTGCGTAATATATTATTTACACAATCACTCTTTGGGATATAAAAGGCAGAGGGTGCAGCCACAAGCGGCCCAGTCCTCAGAGCCGTTTTTTGAATACCGTCCATGTCCATTATTTCCCGATTTACGAGGTAGCAACTGCGGCTTCGCGATCGTGACACGTTTTCTTAAAAGTATGTATATGAGGTTGTTGTATTCATGATACACTCGTAATTAGCATGGGTAGGTAAAGTAGCCTACTTATAAAACATCTACGAGTTGGACAATAACCAGTAAACACAGCACAGCCATACATAACGCATCAAAAATATCCCCGCGTCTGAGGAAGAGAGCCACTTTAAAAAAATGTAGGCATAATCACTTTTTTGGAGTGTTTTTTATTTAATATATCTTGCGGTCTAAACATCTTTTTTTGATCATGTAATTATATATAATGTCTATCGTATTCAGATATGAAGTGAATTTAATTACTTTAGAGCAAGGCACTCAAACTCAAATGTGTAAGTTATTATGCTTTATGCTACGTGCTCACGTCCATGCAAAATATATAGGCCTACCTCAGAACGTTATTACTAGTAAACAAAGTTATTTTTTACACACAACAAAGATAAATAGAACGTATTTTCACATAAGGATTTCCACATTCAACAGAAATATTAATTGTCAATAAATTATACCGGATACACAAGATAACAATCAATAAAAAAAGTTAGTGGTCGTTTGAGACTCCGGATACATATAGGCTAAAATACATTGCAAATATCGCAAACAAAACCACGAAAAAAACTCTTAGTTTAGAAATGCGTCACGCATATAGGCATGTGCTATACTCGTGAGTTAGGATTTTTACACATTATTTACATTAGAGAATTCTTATTTACACATGTGCACATATAGAATGAGGTACATTGAGTTCAACTATATATATGCACTTTCACGTACACTCGCGACGAAATACGTTAGTAATGTGATGTGTGACATTCTTTACACGCTCGCCTCTAGTGTCTACTATAACAAATAAACGCAGGTCCCAATAATGATATATTAAAAAAACGGGGGAAAACTAAAAGGTAAATGTGATCATGTTCAAGTTTCATTTGTTTTGTTTCTTGAATTCTTGGGCCACACTTTGCAAGTGGAATTCACACGCAATGAAGAGATGAACTGCATTGCAAAACTACGTTGTAGGTTTTTTACTTAGATGATTTTGTCTTTGATTCAGATTGCTTGGTGACTGTGACTTTCTTTTTGGATTTGTTGCCAGCTTGCTTCTGGGCTTCTATTATATAGGCCGGGTCAATGATATCTTCCTTCGACAGTCTTTTTCCGAATTGTGGGTTGATCAATTCCGGGCACAATTGCATGAACAGCTTTTGGCAAATGAAAGGAAAATGGAAATCACTAATTCGAAGTATAAGGTTTCAAGGTTAATCGAGACGATTGGTACATTGGAAGAATAACAAACCCTACGGTGCAGGGAATTAAGGCATATTTTTAGTAATCATAATAACTCAATACATTTTAACGTACTTACCCAAGCAATGATTAGGATACTTTACCCAGAACAATATTAAAACGTATTTTTTTTAAAAAAATGATCTGAACAATTCTTGGAAACATCAAGGTTCATAAGTGACCGTCCATGTGATATTATAATATGCCTCCCACTGTCAGGGGAAAATGGGCTATGTACGAGAAATAAGAATTAAATTATATCAGAGAAAACAACAGAATGAATTATATTCGGATGATTCTCCCTGTAGTTCGTAAAGTACGGAAGAACTGCAATTGAAACGCTCAGCGTGGTGTTTAATCGCGACCAAGCACCTATGCATGATATCATTATCGTACTGGTAATCAAAACAATTGTTACAATGCCAGATTTAAAAAATATACAAATCATAATTGCAAGCAACGAGAGTCTTCCCACACAGTCAAAGATCTCATTTCAGTGACGAACCGACGACGCCATCGATTGACGAAATAATCGGACATTTGAAAAAGTAGTTCACAGATGTCCACGATTCATTCGCGGATGAGTCAGCGTAGATATAACTACTTCGGAACAACCATTTACAACTTGTTATGTGCTTCGTTGCTAAGACGGTTTCAAAGCCACACTCAGTGCAGTGGATGTAATGCGATACCCTGCCTATAGATTATGGGTTGATTCAAGTCGGGAATCGAACCAGCGACCTTCTGCTATATGGAAGCGGGGACGCTATCTTTAGGCAAACAAGACACAAACATTACCACTTAGCAGACTTGCTCGCCCCCATGCAGATTAATGAAATGAAATATTCTGTAATAATAGGTTAAGACGCCTGTCTGGAATGCGGGAGATCCGTGGTTCGATTCCCGGTTGGGGCGGACTTTTTAATTTCTGAATTGTAGTAAATAATAATAATAATTCAACCATTACGTAGTGCATGGGTGATGTCTGTCCTATGGATATGACCTGTCGAAAGGCCCGCCTACCGTGCGTTAGCAAACGATGTTATTTTCTTTATCGTGCTGAAAGAACGCTCTAGCGCTATCTAAAAATAGAATAAAGGTTCAGATATAATATAATAACATAGACTTATCGTAAACAATATTTGCTTAGTTCTTTCAACGCGGGTAATTATGAAGATTGGTTGAATGGGAGCATCACAAACCTTGCATTGCGGAGAATCAAAATTATAATCTACTAATTAAAGAACGCGATAAACATAATATTTATGCAGTTTCAAATTCTGATATCGTCCGTGGTCGCACATATTGTAATAGTATAGGGACGCTGGCGAATTACACTAGAAGGACGCGGATTCGAATCCCGCACAAGGCATACAGTAGGTTATCTTATCTGTAATAATTGTTCTTCACTCTCGTCTATCACCACTCTTAGTCCGAATAGCTAATGGTTATAAAAGTGACGTTGAGCAACAATAATCATAATTAATTTCTGATAGCGAATATTATAGAATTCTCACGACAGCGATGTAAAAAGCTGTAAGCAAACCTCAAAATAACAGATTGTGATCATGTAATCTGATGACAAGCACATCCGGTGTCCAGATCCCGCCCACATTACCTCCCCTACTTGTTTCGAAGCAGACACGATCGAATTTCACTAGAGAGCGCCACCAAATGGAGCCAAAAGTGTGCTTTGCAAGGCGTTCGTACTTTTCAAACTACGTCTACATTTTTCGTCCGATTTCAAATATGTTTTTTTTTATTTTACTCAGAAATGAACTGTTATTCGACGTACATGGCCTGATTTCCCAAATTTACTCCCCTTTGGTCACACAAGAGCAGTAAACTTTGACCGGAAATGAACATTTTCTATGGACTTTGAGGACTCGTGGGGGAAATGTTATGACTAAAATGAACAAAAGGGCTATGTACGAGAAATAAGAATTTAGTTATCTATCAGAGGAAAAAAACAGAATGAAAAAATAATGATTTCCCTGTCCGTAGTTTGAAAAGTACGAAAGTACTGCACATGGCACGATCGGAGTGGTATTTAAATCGCACCCAAGCCTCTTAAATATGTTAATAATACAAATAATTACAGTAGATTTGTTATAACATATACTGGTACATTTAATAATAACATATAATATACTTCTATACCTTTAAATACGTTACTAATACAATAATACAGTAAATTAGTAATACAGTATGTCATCTTAAGTTATACTTCTATTGATCGTAACGCTTAGGTGTTCTAATGGTTCTGCCACTCCGTGTGGTAAAAGAGCTCTTTAGAGTGGCACTGGCTGTATCTGTAGAATGACCAGACACACTTGGAATATAATGCCTAGTATGTGCATTTCCTCTCTCCTTGACAACACTTGAAGAGTGTCTACATTTATGTGATGTGAGACCTTGGGAGCCCTGCAGAGAGAGTTCATCACCTAACTTTTTAACACCTTTGAGCGGGGAAGGATTTGATGATTCTAGGAGATGTCTGCGATTGCGCCTAAGTTCAGTGTTGTTGCTATCTCTAACAGGGGCGGATTGGGCCAACAGACCGGGCCACCGGGCATTCGCCCGGTGGCCCGGTCTGTTGGTAGGGCCGGTTGGCCGAAATGCTTAGTCCGAGTATAAAGACGGCGTCGTATCGGTAATTTTGAAAGGTTGACCTAAATGTTGAATACATGTATATATTTATTATAAAACATAAAGTCTGAGGATTATATTAAATTGACCTAATCCTGTTATACTACCTGTGTCTTCTAGTCAAAACAATGCAGAAAGGATATTCAGATAAGTTGAAACAATACTAGTTGTAATATTATATGTTAGTCGACTACTACTACTTGCTTAGGACAACCATATTTAGGTTATCGGCGCACGCTCTCAAGCCATGAGCTAAGAATTTTTACAAACATCCGTCTTTACATTGAAACTAACAAAATCCACGCTTTTTGATTGTTACAAAAATTTTGGGATATAAAGGCAACACGCTAAAATAGGATAGGATAGGACGCGAATGGGTGCCTGAAGGTATGCAGTGTCAGTGGTATGCAGTGCCAGTGGCATAATTAGGGAGGGGCGGGATAAGGCCCTCAAAATGTATTTTTTGAGCCTAAAAATCGGGAACTAACTAATAATATGTCCAAAAAAATTTCGCCTTTGGCGGCTGGGGCTTTGCCCCAAACCCCGCGGTTTTCCGCTCATAATTTTGGGCCGCTCACAACAGATTGCCTGGGCCGGTTTTCTTCCCCAATCCGCCCCTGATCTCTAACGGTATAGGACCGAGGATTATGGTGAAGACCCACAACTTGAGCCGGTTCCCAATGAGCTGATTTCCTGACAAGTATGCTATTGCCAGGCTCTAGGGGTTTCAAAGGTTTAGCATGTTGGTCATAATAAATCTTTTGTTTCTCCTGTCTTTGTGCTAGCTTGGTATGAATGTCCTCATTAGGCTGTGGATCAAGTAAGTGAGACATTGTGGGTAACTTGGTCTTAATGTTATGGTTAAACATCATTTGTGCAGGAGATAGATCTAACCCTTTTATGGGTGTACTTCTATATTCTAATAAGACTACATACACATCCTTTCCTTCACTAGTTGATTTCCTGAGCATGTTTTTAGCTATCTGTACACCTCTTTCAGCAAGCCCATTTGATTGTGGGTAAGTGGAACTCGATGTAACGAGTTTAAAATCCCAGTTTTTAGCAAAACTTCGGAAGTAACTACTGTTAAATGGCATATTATCCGATACAAAAATATTGGGTATTCCGAACCTGCTAAACATAGACTTTAGTTTAAGAACTACTTCTGTTGCAGTTGTTGTACCAAACTCTAAGATATCAGCTGCAACCTTGGACCATGCCCTACTAGGAATTTCATGTGGCACCATGGGTTCTTTCTGATTTTTACACCTAAAACGTTCACAAATCGAGCATTTTATTACAACGTTTTCTATGCCTGCTGACATACCTGGCCTTACATTATTATTATTGCCTTGGCCTTACATTTCTCAATACCAGCATGTCCTTCATGTATTAAGTTCAACATGAATTGTTGAAGGGAAGCTGGTACTATCAGCCGATTACCTAGAAATACTAAGCCCTCAGCCACATGAATGCTATTTTTAAGATTCCAATAAAATCTAGCTTTATCGGGCACATCCTTCTTATAAGTTGGCCAACCTTGATAGTACAACTGAGTTAGGTGTTGAAGAACTTCATCATTATTGATTTGATTATTCATTGAGTTTGCCCCGACCCCAGTCGGGGCAAACTTTTTCGACAACTGCAATAACTATGTCCTTAAAGCGGGCTTATGCTTAAAAACCTAATATTCAACTTCATCATTATTTGTGGAAATTTGGAATTCTGACTTGCGCTCTGCGGTCATTGGTGAGTGTTTAACTAGGGAGTGAACAATAAACTCCATTTCTGGGTCATGTGGAACAGAATCTTTAAGATAAGCCGTTGATGGGGTGTCAGCAACGTACAGATACTTTCCTGGTTTGTAAATGACATTGATCTGATATTTTAATTACCGTAACAGCAATCTTTGTAACCTTGCAGACACTCTATCAAGCGATTTCTTGCACACTGACTCCAGGGGTTTGTGATCAGTGTGTACAGTGACTACATTACCATAGGTATATTGATGAAACCTTTCCAGTCCAAATACTATGGCTCCTAATTCCTTCTCAATCTGGGCCCACCCTACTTCACCAGGGGTAAGACTACGAGAGGCGTAGGCTATCGGGTGTTCATTTTGGATGAGGCACGCACCTAGACCATCTTTTGAAGCATCGGTTTGCAGTGTTATGGGCTTTTGGCTATCAAAGATGCCTAGCACTGGTGGCTCTACTAGCTGAGACTGAATTCTTTTAAATGATTGTTCATGTTCTGGTCCCCAGTGCCACAGAATATCTTTTTTCATTAACCCACGAAGTGGTGCACTAATCTGAGACAGGTTAGGAATGAATGGAGCCAAGTGCTTGGCCATACCAAGAAATCTCATAAGGTCAGCCTTACTGGTTGGCGTGGCCATGTTGAGTATGGGTTTCGTGTGTCGGGGGGTCAACAGCTACCCCTTTTTTAGAGATAATACGTTCAATATAATTTACTACAGGGACTCTGAACTGAAATTTTGATTCATTGAACTTGACTTTATATTCTCGAGCTCGTTCAAGCACCTTAGAGAGCGCTTCATCATGTTCACTGGCTGTTTCGCCTGAAATAATGAGGTCATCAATAAATACTTCTACATTCTTAATATCACCTGTGAAGGCCGAGGCCTGAGGTAGAAAATAGTGGACTGTTAATTGTAGAAAATAATGAATCAAAGCAAAACTTACCCAGATTGTTGTGTGGGCTTGAGAAAACGTGGCCAGTAAGTGGGCGGCGCAGTGGGCTAAAGTTGGGAGTGCCCACCGCAGGAGATAGAAAAAAGATTAAAGATCTCGAGTTGAAGAAGAAGATAGGAAGAGTAAATGCCTGCGCAAGATGTTGAGCCAGGACAGCAACGGAAGAGAAACTCGAAGGAGGCGTAGCAGACAGCGCAGCAACGGACATGAAGTAATGGAGAATTGACAGATTGAAATAACTGATCACTGTTTGCACTGTTGCACTGAGAAAATGGTAGACTGAAAAGGTTTGAGCTGCTCTCTGAGCAGGCGAGAGACGAACTGAGTCCTACGGAGGTAGGCAGCCAACAACCGACAGACTGACGCAAAGTCAGGGCAAGAACAGATGACGAAAACTGGTTAAGTAGGTGAAAGAGGGGAGACACAGGGTGAAACAACAAGAAGAATGATGCATAGACAATGAAGCGGAAAATACAAAACTAGAACTAACTAATATGAACACTGGCGCTTACATACCGCCCACCAAAAATGAACGAAAACCATTTTTCTAAAACTAATACGAAAACCCAAAACAAAAACCAAACGAAAGAAACGATACGAGAAGCTCTCTTCGTGGTTAAGCAGAAGGAAGCGTTACCAGTTTATTGACTGGTCTGGTATGAACACCAGACGCCGAACGTATTGAGGCGACGCGGGAAACACCATCACGACCGGGGAAGAGATTTTCCACACGCCCGATCGGCCAAGAAAGAGGACTAGTAGAGGGCGAAAAGAAAAAAACTACGTCTCCTACCTTCAGCATGGAGCTTCCACGAACCCACTTGCTACGCTGCATTAGCGTATGCAGATATTCGTTCGACCAGCGGTTCCAGTAGGTCTGGTGAAGCTATCGAACACTATGCCAACGAGCCAAGGGCTTGACGTTGTCGTCCAGGAGACGTTCAGGGGGAGAAAGAAGGGGAGCACCGATTAGAAAGTGACCAGGACTAAGATAATTGATACCTTCAGCAGGGTCACCGGAGTGGGCACATAGAGGACGGCTATTGAGCACGGCCTCAATGCGAGCGAATAATGTGGCATACTCCTCATGAGTGAGGGAGGTGTCTCCAATGAGCCGGTAGAGCAGAGCTATGGCAGATTTAACTACTGCCTCCCAGAGGTCGCCAAAATTAGGTTCATAAGGGGGGTTAAAATGCCAATGGACTTGACGAAAGGCAAGTGCGCTGGAGACGGGAATTTCGGAGTGCGAAAGAAAATCGTAAAGTTCACGGAGCTGCCTAGCTGCTCCTACGTAGTTACGACCGCAATCAGAATAAATGTCTGAGGGTAGGCCTCTCCGAGAAAGAAATCGGTCAAGGCAAGCCAGGAAAGCTTCCGTGGACAGCTCTGAGACCATTTCGAGATGGACTGCTTTCGTGGCCATGCATACGAAAACGCAGAGATACCCTTTGGTGAGAGGTGCGTTCCGACGCATGCTGGATTTTACCATGAAAGGTCCGGCGAAGGCTGTTCCGACATGAGAAAAGACTCGAGAACTTTGCACGCGGGATGCAGGAAGATCAGCCATTTGAGGCTGGAGGGGCTTAATGCGAAACTTGTGGCAAGTAAGACACTGATGTATACGTTGACGAAGCAACCCACGCAGAGAAACAATCCAATAGCACTGTTGTATCAAAGCCTGAACTGTTCTAGGACCGGAATGCAACGAGGACTTGTGATAAGAATCACAAATGAGAGCCGACAAGTGGGCCTCCTTAGGAAGGAGAAGAGGATGGCGCGCTTCTTCATTGAGGGAAGAATGACGCAAACGTCCGCCCACCCTGAGAAACCCAGAGGGGTCCAGGAAAGGCTTGAGAGAGGCGAGCCTGGCAGATACTTGTTGATCCTGAGCTAGCTGGCGGATCTCTTAAGCATAATAATGCTGCTGAGTGATTTTAACGAAGAGGTCCAGAGAGTCCTTTAATTCCTGGGGTCCCACCGTGCCAGTGGGAGGTGAGACCTTCAAGTGTTTTGCTAAAAGGAGTCGAGAGAAACGAAACACCCAGGCAAACACCCGTTGAGCTTTGAGGAGTGTAGAAAACTTTTGAAAGTTCACTAACAGAGTTTCAGGAGCATCGACATGAGCGATAAGAGTGACTGCCTGCGGTTTCAGCTCGGGCAGCTCATAGCTACAGTCCAACGAGGGCGAGGATCCCCGCCAGTGAACAGGAGCATAGTGAAGGAACTCGGGCCCAGAGAGCCATAACGGATGTTCAAGAAGCTGAGCTGGGGTTAAGCCACGAGAGGCGCAGTCGGCGGGGTTTTCCTCGGAAGGTACATGGGCCCAGTCACTAGGTGAAGTGCTCTCAAGGACTTCCACTACGCGATTCACGACGAAAGTCTTGAGGCGATGAGGAGGAGTAGAAAGCCACGAGAGGACGATCTGCGAGTCGGTAAAGAGATGTACCGAGGTGAGATTAAGAGGGGCCAGCGAGGGCAGAGTAACGCGGAGCAACCTAGTGAGGAGAAGTGCAGCTGAAAGCTCCAGTTTAGGAATGGTCATGGGTTTAACGGGAGCAACCTTGCGTGAGAAGTAGAAGGGCTGGTCTGCGTGTGCAGATACAGCACAGCAGCGTAGGCTTTCTCTGAGGCGTCACAGAAGCCGACGATGCAGCGAGAGGTACAATCGCGGGGAAAAGCGCGAGGGACGCGGAAGCTAGAGATTTCCGGGACCTCAGCAACAGTAGAGAGCTAGCTTTGGGAAAGCTGTACGGGGAGCGCATCATCCCTTTGCACCTGAGACAGCCAGAGCTGTTGGAGGAATATTTTCATCCAACAGACGAATGGTGAGAGGAAACCCAGAGGGTCGAAGATGCGTGCTATGTAGGACAATGCCGTTCTTTTCGTAACAACCCCTTCAAAAGGTTGAGTGTGGAATGAGAATGCGTCAGAACAGGAATTCCACAATAACCCGAGAATCTTGATGCCTTCGTCGCTGGTTGAGAAGACAAGGGGGGTTTCTAGATGATCCTCAGGGAGAGCTTTCAAGACAACAGGATTGTTGCTCGCCCATTTACGGAGCTCGAAACCGCCACGAGCGGTGAGAGCCTGTAACTGACTCTGCAGCTCGAGAGTCTCATCGAGAGTTTCAGCACCGGAAACAATGTCGTCAATATACGTGTGGGACTCAAGGGCGTGAGCAGCGAGAGGGAACTGTTCACCTTCATCGTGCACGACTTGCTGAAGCACTCGTTGGGCTTGGAAAGCTGAAGGAGACAACCCATAAGTGACTGTGTTCAGCTCGTATTCTATGACGGGGGAACTGGGATTGGGTCGCCAGAAAATGTGCTGAAACCCGCGATCAGAGGGGTTGATGAGAATCTGGCGATACATTTGACGAATGTCCGCGCAGATCACGATAGTGTGAGTACGGAAGGTAGTGATGACACTGGAGAGCTCACGTTGAAGCTTTGGTTCGCTCAGGATGGGCTGATTGAGAGAAACGTCCTTCTTGTCAGGAGAGGAGGCGTTGAACACAACTCGCAGTTTCGTACTGGAGCTAGTGAGCTTGGGGACGCAATGAAGAGGAATGATGTAGCTCGAAGGAGTAGAGGCGGGCTGCATATGTTGCAGTTGTTCATATTCTTGCATGAACTTCCGATAAGCTTCGTCATGCTCGGGATTGCATTGCAATCGTCGCTTCAAACTAAGATTGTTTCGGAGTGCGACTTCGCGATTGCGCCCGAGAGTAGAACATGATGGCTTGGAGGGGAGAGCCACAGAATGACGTCCACTAGCGTCGCGAGTGTGTGAATCAAGAGGATGACGCTCACACAACTGATCCTCGGGATCTACTTCCGGAGGGCGGGGAACTTCTTCCGACTCCCAAAAGAGGCGCAGGTTGCGCTCAAGAGTAGAGGAGCAAGCGAACAGAGAGACAGGAAAATCGGAAGACGGTTCTACAGAACGACTTGGTCCTAAGACTACTCACCCGAACACGGTGTTGATGGCCGACGGACTACCTTCTCGGACGTGGTCACCTGACCTATTCAGGATCTCTGGGTAGAGGTCGGCACCAATCAAGAAATCGACTTGATCGGGTACATGAAAATTAGTATCAGCAAGGGTCATGCCAGAAAACGTTCGAGAACTTCGCGAGAAATGTGACAGGTCGGGAGGTGATTGGCTATGGTCGGTAAGACGAGAGCTTGAACGTGAAGTCCTTTCTCAGGAACGAGGCGCGATGCAATGGTGCATTGCACATTGCCGCATACCTGTGCGGCTGCGAGACCTATTCCCGAGAGTTCGGCACGGCTAGGTTGAACTTTCAGGCCTAGCTTCTGGACCAGGGAACGAGTGATGGCCGAAACCTGCGAGCCGGGGTCCACCACCGCTCGGATGGGTTGAAAACGTCCATGAGAGTCGCGTATCAACGCGCGTACGGTACCTAACAGCACTGTCTGCTGACTAGGGCGAGTATCACGGAGGTGGCATGAGAGAACTTGGGACGAGACACCAGAGTCCTGAGAGGGGGAATGCACTTCTTGAGAGAGGGAGGTATCGACTTGAGAGTTGCCATGAGAAGTGGAGACTGTAGACGAATGCAACAACGAATTATGGCGATTGCTCCCACATGTAGAGCAAGTGCTCTTTGAAGTGCACTGAGACTTCATGTGCGAGCCCATGCAGTTAAAACAACGCTGCAAGAGACGCAGCGTGCGGTACTTGTCATCGAGGGATTGCTTCCGAAAATTTTTGCACTGATAAAGAGAATGAGCTTGTTTACAAACAGGACAGCAGGACTGCTGCTTGACACTAGAGCGTGAGATATCAGCGCGAACATGCCACGAGGCGGCGGGAGGTGTGGCTTCTTTAGCCGCGAGCAGTGAATTAATCCTCTTGACAGGAGAAGATTTGACAAGATTGGTCGTTTGTTTACTAACTGCACACAGCTCTGTAGTTCGAGACTGTTCCTCGATGAACTCTATGACAGAGCTGTACGTCGGTGTAGCGTGCGATGAGTGCTTATTTTCAAAAGCTTTGCGAGTTGACGGGTCAAGGTTAGATAAAGTCAAAGAGAGCAACAAAAAATCGCCTAAGTCGGGCAAATTCAAAGCTTTTAAAGCATCAACGGAGTTACGATGCACGCTGAGGAAAGTTTGAAGGCTTGCATGAGATGCAGATTTTAGAGGCGTAAATTCTAAAATCTTCTGAACATAGAGGCTAGCTAACGAGCGATTGTTTTGATAGCGAGATACAAGAGCTTTGAAAGCTAGCGGGTTACTATCGTTCGAGATTTGAAATCCCGATATCGTGGCGAGAGCAGCATCAGACAGCGAGGTTCTTAAATAATGAAACTTTTGAACATTATTTAGAGATTGGTTCTCATCGATGAGAGATGTGAAGAGCGATATCACCTGAGAAATTAGGGATTTCGATCGTAGGCAACATAATAGGAGCTTTGGCAACCGTAGGTTCAGCCCTAGCTTGTTGCTGACTTAATTTTTCTGCAGAGAGATAACGAGTCTGAGCGCCGAACAGAATAGTTTCAAAGCTTGCTTGAGGGTCATTCCGTGTCAAATCAACCAAACCGAGGGCCAAAAAAAACTTCACCGACACAGATTTTCATGATTTTTTTTATTTTAGTTAATACCCCCAAAAATACCATAAATCCAAAATTTTAGGTCTCTACCTTAAATACTTTTTGAGTTACAGCCGGTCAAATATTGCCCGTAAACTCAAATTTGGGTTCGCGCGCTTTAGCGATAAATGCAGTAGCTCTGAAACTATTTGTCCTAGAAAGCTCTTCCATATGTCATTTGAAAGCTGTTGCAAAAATCTATCCATAATAACTACTTTCAACATTGTTTTGGGCAATTCATATGCTATTGTGCTACAGTGTATTTTTTGACCTTGAATATTTCCAAAAAGGTATCTTTGAAAAAAAAAGAAAAAAAATTGGCTTGATCTTTGATGTAAGTTCTATGTGTGTGCCAAATTTCAAGATGGGGGTGCAATGGGTTTAGATTCTGTAGCTAAATGAATACTGGAAAATGTTCAAAATTCAGTTTATCCCAACATTAAATTTTCTTTTAACTTTGCTCAATAGTAGGGGCCTAGTGACCAACCCAGGAGACATAAATTTAAAGTACCATCATAGGTTGCATAGATATGTTTATAAAGGTTATGCCTACTCCATTTCAATAAATTATGGTTTCCAACTTGTGAGCTTAATGTCTGCTTGAGATGTTTCACTCTTGCTCAGTGAATTCACTCGTCCTGTCATAGTTGTCGGGTCAATTATTGTTAGTATGTAGCCTAGGGCCACTGTTAGGATATCTTGTATCTACGGGTATGAGGACAATGATGAAGGCCCATGTGGATGAAGAAAGCTTAATGTCACCTATTTCTTATTGTCGTCAGTTGAAATAACACACGACGTCACGAAACCGGGTAGTACTTCAAAATTGACACAGACTCTTCTCTCTAACGTGCGTTGAATAGGAAAATATTTTTGTGGCTACAGTAGTGTTTGAAATTGGTATCAAGCAATGTAATTTCTGAGTGCCAGAGATCGTGCTATAGCAGCCGAAAACCGTTCTTAGAGGAGATGTTCATGGGTGTCATGGTTCTCATTGGTACAATAGAAAAAGGACACATTTGTTAAGGTTGGAATTGCCCATTCTTACAACTGCCTTGGTGTCATTATTTGGTCTTGGTATGCTCTCTGCAGACTTGCCCGTGCTGCCAGCGCTCAAATCATCACAAGCACCTTTCCCGTGGGAAGTGGCCGAAAAATGCCACTCTGCAGCAATACCATGAAAATCCTCTTTATGTAGACAAAGATATACAAAGTTCTTTAGGTTTTTATATTGGGCTGCAGAGTCATCAGAAAAGTAAAATATTTTCTTTACTGCCCCAGGGAACTTGTTTCTTAAACTTCAATTAACTTAGTTTGAAAAAGGTGAACGCCAACGGCCACAGTATCATGGCGAAGACATTCTGAAATTATTACAAAACTTAGGCCTAGGCCTACATATTTTGTCTCACCATTCTCATTGTAGTAGGTATGCCACAAAAGGATTAATTGTGGCTTGGGCATTGTCTCAATGGTATCCTTGGGCTGCATCTTGCAAAACAAATGAGTAATTTTCCGCAGTCACAAATCACTAAAAATTCCCCATCTTCCAGCTGCCTTTTTTTGTGTGTTTGAAATTCTGATTGCTGCCTTACAATGAAAGAGTGTCGATTCAAATTAATCAACTAATCACAAAAAACATCAACAAATTCATCGGCTGATTTAGTTAATGTTTTAAGATTGCAGCGATCTACCGACACCCGCTGTTTGTATGTAATATTTTCAATCATTTCCCGGTCCATGATATCTAGCAAATTCTTCTTCAAAGGTGTTGCACCAGGGCAGTGAGGACAGTCCGATAAATAACACTTAGGCACATGTAGATTGCTCATCATAGTTGCTAAGCAGTCTTGGTAGGATTTTATGACAATATGGCTGACTCACTTGATTTTACATGACACTATTGCCACCTATTGGCAATAAATTGAAACACAATTTCATATTTGAATTCTAAGATGTAAAAACAAATGTTAAAATTAAAGTTTGGGGGAAAAAAATGCATTTTTAACATTTCCAGTATTCATTTAGCTACAGAATCTAAACCCATTGCACCCCCATCTTGAAATTTGGCACATACATAGAACTTACATCAAATATCAAGCCAATTTATTTTTTATTTTTTCAAAGATACCTTTTTGGAAATATTCAAGGTCAAAACATACGCTGTAGCACAATAGCATATGAATTGCTCAAAACAATGTTTAAAGTAGTTACAATGGATAGATTTTTGCAACAGCTTTCAAATGACATATGGAAGAGCTTTCTAGGACAAATAGTTTCAGAGATACTACATTTATCGCTTCAGCGCGCGAACCCAAATTTGAGTTTACGGGCAATATTTGACCGGCTGTAACTAAAAAAGTATTTAAGGTAGAGACCTAAAATTTTGGATTCATGGTATTTTTGGGGGTATTTACTACAAAAAAAAAATCATGAAAATCTGAGACGGTGAAGTTTTTTCATCGGTTGATTTGACATGGAATGACCCTTGAGCTTGCTCAGTATCTATGGGTGTCGTCGGAGCAATGAGTTTTGCGTTCAGGTCTTGAAGAGCTGATTGATAATCTTGGAAGTTCGTTTCCAGGGTCGATAACTTTTCAAAACGAGGCCTGACAGAATACACATCACCAGGAGATAGATTAGCGAATGAGTCATAGGTACGTTGTACACTGGCGTAGACATTCTGGCGCTTAGATACGAGACGTTTTTGTTCAGCAATTTGAGCTTCCATAGCGGAAAAAAATAACAAGTTAATAACAATACGAAGTACAGAAAAATCGAGCGAGAAATGACTAAACAGTATGACACTGTTTATTATACGAACGCGTGAGCGAACGAGAGAGAGAATGTGACATGGAATGTAAACACGAGACAGTGCAACGAACGACAGGTAATGCAAAAATACATTTACAAAACCAGCGAGAGTGATTGAGGAAACAATACGAGTGTGCACTCGATCGAAAAGTATCGACAAGTACCAGAGATGGGCATCGAACCCAGATTCCGAATGGTAATAACAGGAGACAAAATACACGAGGTGAAGAGAATACACGAGAGAGACAAAAGAGGCAATGAACTGACATACGAGGTGAGAAACACAGTGCAAACGCGAATAACCGAGAGAAATGGTTGAAAATCTTGCTCAAGATGACCGAAATGTCTTCAACTGATAAGAATATATTCGGCTCGGATGGACCAAAATGTGAAGGCCGAGGCCTGAGGTAGAAAATAGTGGACTGTAAATTGTAGAAAATAATGAATCAAAGCAAAACTTACCCAGATTGTTGTGTGGGCTTGAGAAAACGTGGCCAGTAAGTGGGCGGCGCAGTGGGCTAAAGTTGGGAGTGCCCACCGCAGGAGATAGAAAAAAGATTAAAGAACTCGAGTTAAAGAAGAAGAAGAAGATAGGAAGAGTAAATGCCTGCGCAAGATGTTGAGCCAGGACAGCAACGGAAGAGAAACTCGAAGGAGGCGTAGCAGACAGCGCAGCAACGGACTTGAAGTAATGGAGAATTGACAGATTGAAATAACTGATCACTGTTTGCACTGTTGCACTGAGAAAATGGTAGACTGAAAAGGTTTGAGCTGCTCTCTGAGCAGGCGAGAAACGAACTTAGTCCTACGGAGGTAGGCAGCCAACAACCGACAGACTGACGCAAAGTCAGGGCAAGAACAGATAACGAAAACTGGTTAAGTAGGGGAAAGAGGGGAAACACAGGGTGAAACATCAAGAAGAATGATGCATAGACAATGAAGCGGAAAATACAAAACTAGAACTAACTAATAAGAACACTGGCGCTTACATCACCAAAGATTTTTTCAAGAGTCTTTTGAAACACCTCCGGAGCCGAGCACACACCGTACGGGAGTTTAAGGAATTTATAGCGTCCGAAGGGTGTATTGAATGTGCATAAATCGGCACTGTCATTGTCCAGGGCTACGTGGAAAAATCCTTCTTTAAGGTCTAGGACTGAGAACACGGTCTTACCTTTCAGTCTTGATATTATGTCATCAGCCTTAGGAATGACATGGTGTTCCCTTTTTATTGCTACATTAAGGTCACGTGGATCTAAACTAGGGAAGACGACGGTTACCCGGGTACGTGTTTCCACTACCCATTTACCCGTAAAACCCGGTTCCTGAATTGAGGTGTCACATTGTAGGCGGAAGGCTAATGTAAACATGAGCTTTCTCATATCTTTTGTGCTTGGCGGCGTTTTTCTTTTGAATTATAATGTCTTTTGTTCATGCCGCCGACTTGTGGCAGTGTGCTGAGTATGCCCCCACCCCCCTCCTGCCTAACCACTTGTGCGATCTTCCAGAGATTATACTGCGTAAATAATTACCACAACATCACTTATGTTTTCAATCTGCTAGAAGTCAAAACTTAAAAGCTATCACCCATGGTGATAAACCTTTCCTTATCTTGTTTACTCTCATTCTGGCTCCAGTTCCCCCCCCCCTCCCGCGCCCCGCGCCAACGCATCGTGAGTCATGACCTTGACTTGACTGTGACAAGATATAAAGCAGATGCAACAAACAGTGAGTGTTATCTTTTTGGCCCGCTGCTGTGCCTCTTTCGTGATTATGAATTACTACTTCATCGGCACGTCATTGTTTATAGAACAGCATTACGTCCGAGATATTACGATAATTGATAAGTGCATTTCTTCACAGTTCATTAGACACCCCACACGATTTTTTTGTGTTACTACCCGGGTAACCCGCGGGTAATGTGAACGGGTACCCGGGTCGTAAAAAAGTCGGGTTTCGTCATCCCTAATCTAAACATAACCTTAAACATACATACATACATACATACATACATACATACATACATACATACATACATACATACATACATACATACATACATACATACAGTAAGATCTCTCTTATCCGATCTCCTCTTATCCGATGTTCCGTGTTAACCGAGCCGCCAAAAAAAAAAAAAATAAAAAAATTAAAGTTTTAAATACGTAAATAAAACATAAAAATAATTACAGACGCCGCGCCGCACTTTTTTAAATGTACTCGCATACATTTGTAGGCATGCCTTACGAGTGAGTGCAAAGAAGATAGATCGGCGATATATCTCGACTTTCGAGCAGTGTGCATCAGTGTACTGAGCGTATAGAGTTCAGTGGTCAGTGTGCGTCGGGCGCATCGCCGGTAAGCGTCAGTGCCACCCACTGAGCATATAGAGGTCAGTGTGCGTCGCGCGCCTGCGCCTGCGCGTGCGCATACGATCCAGCCATCTCACACACAGCTGTTCAAAGATGGTCGTTGTGGAACTAGATGCAATCATGTTTCAACCGATTCACGAAATTCGTAATCACGACGCATTGAATTGTTATTCCTGGGCTTATCTTATTTCTTTCCCAGACTTATCTTGCGTCGTGAGCTTCAGCGCGGGCATAGTAGTGAGAGGTTTTCCCACATGAGAAAGAGCCCTAGAGGCCTATGTTTGCATTGTAGGCCTAGGCCTACTGCGTCGAGTTTAGGCCTAGGGCCTAGGCCTAGGCCTAGACATACGTTTTTATTACGACATGTAGGCCTAATTGTGTACGTGTGTTCGTGAGCTTGAATTACAAGCTATTAAATCATTTAGTATACCCTGTATGAAGTGTATCGTGTGTATTTTATGTTCCTTTATCCATTACATGTGTCATATATCATTTTACCACATCAGGCTATGCTACGAGAGCAAATAAACAATTGATCCGCGCCATCCGAGTTTTTCGCAAATCCGAGGTGCCCCCGGTCTCATCCAACTCGGATAAGAGAGATCTTACTGTACATACATTCATAGACACACTCACGCATAATATGTTACACTTATTTTAGAATATAGTTCTAGTTCTTAGTTTAGTTTTAGTTGAACCAATCTATTATATTGCACTCGTGGGACAAGAGTCCTGTTGTCAATGTATAATAAATAAAATAACTATAAGACACTTTAGTAATGCATTTTATGATAAAAAGTTATTTCATGATTGGAGAAATGAAATCCTTCATCTGCTCTGAAATGAAGGTGGTGTTGTAACAATTAAAAGTAAAAGAATGTCTTCATTGTAAACAAACAGTAGAGTCAAAGAAGTTAGATGTTTGTTGATACAAAGAACATAGTAATGAAAGATGTTATGTGTGCTCACAATCCCCAACAACTTGTCTAGGGCGACGACGAACTCGCGGCCCTGTATACAGCTACCAGAGTTGGGGGGGGTTTGCAGCTATCTGCACACGCCGCCCGAAAGATTTTCAATCTTGAAACTTGGTTTATGACCTGATATGTGGTCCATGACCTACAAAAAAAAAATCAACCCGATCCGGTAACCCGTTCTGTGTTAAAAAAGGCTCTCAACATCGTCGAAAACCTTCCGGCTGGCTGGCTGGCTAGCTAGGTAGCTAATTCTCCGCGGAGCTATATTGAGCCCTTCAGAGAAAACGGTAAATCTTAGAACTATGAAACTTGGACCACACTTAGATGTACCTCGGACGCAGTGCCTTTTGCTTTCAAAGCCAAAACGGGTAACAGGGACCGGAGAAAATCAAAACTTAGATAATAATCAAAACACCACACTAATGCGTGGTAATTTGTACAAACTTGAAATTAAACATGCTCTTAACCATTAAAAATTTCTAGCATCCAAAATACGAGGGGCTAAATTTGGGGAGGACCATGGGCCCAAAAATGACAAATAACATAATATCTGTACTTTAAAAAATGAATCATTCAAAGAAAACGCTATAACTGAGAAGTTTTAAACGTGGAATACACTTTGATATCTCTAATTATTTATCACTTTTGAATATGGAAAGCAAAATTGGGTAACGGGTACCGGAGAAAATCAAAATTAACAAAAGCTAGGTTATTACGTACTCTTATGAATAAGTCACTATACAGAGAAAACGGTTCATCTTAGAACTTTGAAACTTAGGCCTCACTTAGATGTCCCTCATGCGCAATCACTTTAGCTTTCAAAACCAAAACCGGGCAATAGGGACCGGGGAAAATCAAAATGAAAATGAAAACGCGTAATTACTCAGGCGTAGTAATTTGTACAAGCTTCAAATTAAACATGCTCTTAACCATTATAAATATCTAGCGCTTAAAACACAAAGGGGCAAATTTGGGGGGACCGTGGGCCCAAAAATGTTCAAAAACAACTCTGAACTTAACAAATGTAATCATTCAAAGTCCATCATTTGCGCCTTGATAGGAAACAAACAACAAAAAGATGTAATAAAATACAAACATTTGTAAAAAAAAAAAAAAACGGCAGCTAAGCTCTATTTTAAAAGTCTTTGGCTGTGAATGCTGTGAGATATAGAAGTTGAGCCAAGCTATTCATTCTTTCTCCCTAGTTTCGCTTTGAAAAGAAGTAATATCATTTCGCCTGTTGACGAGCGCCAAGCCAACGATGTTTGTGGTAAAAAGTAAAAATTTTAAACATGAAATCATAAAAAATGTCTTGGCCATTGAATTCGGTTCATGGCCAAGCAATATTTTATATTGCTCGTTTGCTTGGCGCTCGTCAACAGGCGAAATGATATTACTTCTTTTCAAAGCGAAACTTGGGAGAAAGAATGAAAAGCTTGGCTCAACTTCTGTATCTCACAGCATTCACAGCCGAAGACTTTTGAAGGAGAGCTTGGCTGCCGTTTTTTTTTTTCCAAATTTTTGTATTTGTGGGGATTAATTATACACCTGTTTAAGGATTATATTAAAACCTTTATTTCTATGAATTTTGAGCAACTTTTTCAACTTTTTCTTTCAAAACGCACTACTTCATTATAATCTTTATGTCAATTTAAAATATTAATGTTGTAGTCCTACCCGTTTGGTCAGAATCGGCCCAAATATCACAAAAATATTGTATTAAAAACCAGGAAAAAAATTGTAAAAGTACAATTTCTATGAGAAATATTTCTTCAAATGTCTCTAAAATCATAACATATATTGTAATTTCAGTGATTTTAAACGTTTCCATAAAGTTTCTTCAAGATGGGAGTAGAAGTTTGCCAAATATCACGAAAATATCTTATTAAGAGGGAATGGGACACATTTGGCTGTTAGCAAATAGCTATTCGCTCGGCCAAGATGCATCCGACGTATATGAAACTTTGCAAAGTTGTCAATAAAGCATGTACATAGACAGCCCTGTAGTCATAGATTTTCCAAATTTTGACTTTATCAGTCAGAAAAAAATCACGAATATGGTCAATTTTGAAGTTTTTAACAAAATCAAAATTCGTGAAAACTAATTTAATTTTTATAAATTATTTAAAAACAAAATTAAAAAATGTGTTACTGCAGAGCCCTATAATTCCACATTTGTGACATATGTTCAAAATTTCAGACACCTGTGGTGTCAGTTGACCGAGCAAACAGCAATTTGCCTAAAACACATGTCCTATTCTCTCTTAAAAATAAAAATAAATCGTAACAGTATGATAATTATTCGAAATATTTGATCGATTGTACCCAAAAACAAGGTAAGTCTTAAGTTCAGAGATTTTGAAGGTCCCCTCAAATTTTCATCAAGATCGCATAGGCCTATATGCCCGGTAGAGCGCAAACAAACAGACAAAAATAATTTTTTTTGGGAGGGGGTCATTAAAATTAAAGTCTTTGCTTTGCTCATCCAATGAGCCTTTTCTTAATTTAAAAATACTAGGAAACGCTCAGTTGGACGCGTTGATAAGCGAGCACGTGGTATAGCTAGACCCACATTGCACATTTTTTTAAATTTTAAAATTTGCGACGATCGATATTATTTATTATTGGCAAGGTATTTGGGTAAACCCGTGGGTAAACCTTTACTTTGTGGATAAACCTTTACTTTGTGGATAAAATCCACCGCCATCTAGAGGACCTTGACATCATTTCTTTAGGAAAACTATTTTAACTCTTTGGTAACAAATAATACACTGCTTCCTCGATAGTATTTTGATTACATCTAGGTGGCAGTGCATAGTGGGCAGCAACCTCATGTGACTTTTCGTTGCCATGGTAACGTTACTTTTGTTAAAATGTAATTTCCATCTACACTACTTATCGGATCAAAATAAAATTAACATATTCGTGACCGGACGGACATTCTAAATGATTTGGCCACCTCAGATTTTGTCGCCGTTTAGTTTGAAAAAAAAACTTTTGATTAACTTTAATGTAACTTTGTAACTTTTTGAACGATTTTGCCACAAAACTAATGGCATTCAATCCAGATCGAAGCTTGCGGATGGTCCAAATTTCAACTCGATCCGAGCCTCCGTTCGAACGTTATGGCGAGACATACAAACTCGTTGCCATGGTAACGTTACTTTTGTTAAAATGTAATTTCCATCTACACTACTTATCGGATCAAAATAAAATTAACATATTCGTGACCAGACGGACATTCTAAATGATTTGGCCCCCTCAGATTTTGTCGCCGTTTAGTTTGAACAAAAATCTTTCGATTAACTTTAATGTAACTTTGTAACTTTTTGAACGATTTTGCCACAAAAGTAATGGCATTCAATCGAGAACGAAGCTTGCGGATGGCCCAAATTTCAACTCGATCCGAGCCTTCGTTCGAACGTTATGGTGAGACATACAAACAAACAAGAAAAAAAAAAAAAAACAGTGACTATTTTTTCCGGCAGAGTCAAATGGAAACGTTCGCTTTGCTCGCTTAATTAAAATAAGGTCTCATAATCTTTGTTCTTTTCCAAATCCTTTAGGACGAATCACTGCCTGACATTCATATTACGCGGGTAAATTCGGCATCGCACTGTGTTGCACTATGGTCGGAGGCCAGTGTGGTCAACTGCTACACTTTTCTAGTGCATTGTCCCAATCGAATACACTGACTCGCACTCAGTGCATATGAAAACTTCCTCTTGAATACGGAAACCGCACTCGAGAGCGCTCTGAGTTGGGGTCTCGTGCGACCAATCGAATATGCCATATGCCCATCTCCGTGTGTGGCTCAGGATACTATATTAGATCACATTCTCCATCAAAATGGCACCCATTCATTAATCTTAAATCCCCTCTCTTGTTACAGGAAAGAACTTGTATAACAATGAGCATGTGGCCATCAAAATGGAGCCCATGAAGTCAAAAGCACCACAGCTTCACTTGGAATACAGGTTTTACAAACTCCTTGGATGCCATGGTGAGTGTACTTCGAACTTGCTCAGTTCACTGAGCACTATTGTACAATTAACTTTTAAGTTGTTGTTGTTTGTTTTTTTTTTTGTTTTTTTTCTTCCACCTAAAGATGATTTTTTGCACGTACTTATTAGGCCCTACCTATAATTCGTTGTAAACATTTACACAGAGTTCCTAAAATTACAGACGTTGCTTTCTTGCTATAGCGGAGAATTTCTGTTCTAGGCCTATATCACTTGAGATTTAACCTTGAAACTTTACATTCCTCGTTTTGGCCTACATAGCTTTCGTGCAACTTTTTGTTGTTTTTTATTACGTATTTAATTTTGATCAACGGAGATATCATCTGCCATGTAGTAGGCATGTACAAGTAGCAGGCAAGTAGTAGCCAAGTACACCATCAATCATAAGTTAATCAAGGGGTCTGGAAAATATGTACTGTTATTTGCCTTGCTCGTAAATATTCGGTTCGTTCTTGCGTCGCTATATTCACAGCGCTATCACTTGCTGACATCATCTAGCACAGTGGTTCCCAACCTTTTTCATCTCACGGACCGGCAAAATGATAAAGTCACTTACATGGACTGGTGCGGCAACAAGGGGTCTGGGGCGCAGCCCCAGCCGCCGGAGGCAAATTTTTTTTGGGTGTTTTTATACCCCTAGACGGCCTGTACAGCGATCTGAGCAAAAGGTAGACGAAGGGAAGAGGCAACCGGAAGACAGTGTACACACGAAACATCATTCAAATTATCGTTAAAAAAAATATAGTAATAAATTACTAATTATCGATTTTTAAACTTTTTTAGTGATGTTGATTATTCTTATGTACGTATCACTAATAATGATTTAACTTAGGATTGCGCGTTTACAATCGTGGTTGTTTCTACGCTCAAGTTTCCGCGCAACATGCCCTCAAAGTGTCCCCTCCTAAGAAAATATTATTTAGTCTCCATCCCGAGTACAGGTAAAATAATAAAGTGTAAAACCAAATTTTTGAATTTTTACACATTTCTAAAATATTATCAAAATTACAACAAATAGGTAACAGCACTTCGTGGACCGGTAGCAACCGGTCCGCGGACCACCGGTTGGGAACCACTGATCTAGCAGACTGTGAGGAAACATGGCAGCCCTATTTTACGTAGCATTTGGCCTATTGGGACTTTTAAATACTGGGCCCAGGGCGTAGTTAATACTAACACAAGGTTTGTAAATAGGGTAATTCCATGTCAAATCAACCAGGCCATTTCCATGACCATCTCTGATTTTGATGAAACTTGGCAAATCTACTCTTACTAACATGTAGATTAATCGTGGAAAATTTTGTATTTCTGACGCGCTTAGTTTTCGAGTAATGCCCCGCTCAAAAACTCAAATTTGGCGACGCCGAGCGGCGTACCTGAATTGGTATGTTTTAAACCGTTGGACGTAAAAGGCTAATTTTTTTTAAAATTAAAGAGTTTTTTATTGGCAATTTAATTTAAATGTTTTTGAATGCATTCCTGATTGAGAAATCATGTAAAAAATCCAAATTTGTTTTGAAACCTAGGCCTACCCTACGAGAAAAAGTATCTTTTAAAAATAAAAAAATACGTGTTTTTGTTTAGATGTTTTTTACATGTAGGCCTACAAAAAAATTTGGGATGGGATGGCATTGGGATCATGATATATCACAGGGTCATGCACCAAATGTGTAAAATGTGTCAGTTTTTACCTTCCATTTGTAGTGAAATTCAAATTTGCCACTTAATTTCTTTGAAAAATAAAACGGAAGGTAAAAACTGACACATAACACACATTTGGTGCATTACCCTGTGATATCATGAATCATGATCCCAATGCCATCCCATCCCAATTTTTTTTGTCAAAAAAAAAAACAACAAAACATAAAAATGAACATCTAGGCCTAAACAAAAACTTTTGTTTTTTCAATTTAAAAGATACTTTTTCTCGTAGGGTAGGTTTAAAAACAAATTTAGATTTTTTACATGGTTTTACAATTACGAATGCATTCGAATACATATAAATTAAATTGCCAATAAAAAAACTCTTTAATTAAAAAAAGAAATTAGCCTTTTACGTCCAACGGTTTAAAACTTTCCAATTCAGGTATGCCGCACAGCGTCGCCAAATTTGAGTTTTTGAGCGGCGCGCTACTCAAAAACTAAGAGCCTCAGGAATACAAAATTTTCCACGATTAATCTACATGTTAGTAATGAGGGCAATTCCACCGTGACGTTTGTGACTTTCGCACACTAAATATTGAGTTTGCCTTCACATATGAAGCATAATACGATTTTATTTAATATAATGTAGTTTACATAATGGAAGAACAGACATTTCTTTAATAGTATTCATTCTGAAATGTTACAAAATACTCCCAATTACATTGAAAAAAAAAGAAAAAAAATTGTTACGTTTGTGACGCAGAGAATGTGACACTTTCAAAACATTTAGTTTGTTGTCATTATTCTGTGAAAGTAAGCCACATAAAATTATGAAAAAAATTGGAGTTAACTATTCAACTGTTTGGTAAACAATAGTTTTGGTTTCAACCAAAAAAATAGATAATTGTTTATTGAGACTTAAGTCCCAGCGTCATGTTTGTGACATTTGTATGTGACGTTTGTGACCTTCTGAAATTAACATCAATTGAAATAAGATAATCCTGTTTTAGGGAAGTACTATTACTAAGTACGAACTTGATTAATCAAAATTGAACTGAGGCCCACGTGGATTCACAACTTTTGGAGTAGATAACTTTTAACGATGTTCTGCTCGATACCTGTCAGTGCGTTTGCTATAGGGAACGGCCTCAATATTAAATAATGGGAATAAAATAGTATTTAAGAAGCCTGAAATTAATATGACCTACTCATATGACAACCAAAATTATAATATCTGATCAAATGAAATTCAGAAATGTGCAGCACTGTGCTAAATGTTAATCTTGGATTTGCGGAACAAAAAGTGATGTTTGTGAGTTGTGACCAACTTTAACAAGGCCAGTACTCAAAATTGGTTCACTACATTACAAAAAAAATAAAATAGGGAGCATACTGGAAGTAAACTAGCTTATAAAATAAATTATGAACAATTTCAGTTCAGAAATATGGAGTGTTAATCTATTGTCTTATTTTGTTTGTGACGTTTGTGACGCAAGTTATGCGGTACTTAATTTAGTACTTGACAAATGCATCTTAAAAGGTTTCCAATGAAATGATATGATTGCCATTTCATTTCAAGTGACTTCTTTAGTCACATTATTGCACATATTTTCATTTTATATAGCTTACATTACAATACTAGTTTTCATATTTACAATAAGAAGGAAAGATTTGCGGAACAAAAAGTGACGTTTGTGACCAACTTTAACAAGGCCAGTACTCAAAATTGGTTCACTACATTACAAAAAAAATAAAAAATAAGGAGCATACTGGAAGTAAACTAGCTTATAAAATAAATTATGGACAATTTCAGTTCAGAAATATGGGGTGTTAATCTATTGTCTTATTTTGTTTGTGACGTTTGTGACGCAAGTTATGCGGTACTTAATTTAGTACTTGACAAATGCATCTTAAAAGGTTTCCAATGAAATGATGTAATTGCAATTTCATTTCAAGTGACTTCTTTAGTAACATTATTGCACATATTTTCATTTTATATAACTTACAAGTTACAATACTAGTTTTCATATTTACAATAAGAAGGAAATTTCCGAGACGTTTTTCTCCAGAAACAAACAAACATACATATAATTTCATGATTTACTATGTCAAATAATTGTAAAATTGTACTTTTGTAAGCACCATTAGAAAGAGCATAGTTTTTCCATTAAATAAGACGAATTTCAACACTGTAGCTCAATTTTAAGATTTTTGTATGAAACATAAAAATCTGTGGAATTGCCCAAGAGTAGATCTGCCAAGTTTCATCAAAATCTGAGATGGTCAAGTTTTATTTCAGGCTTGGCTTAGTTGATTTGACATGGAATGACCACCCTATAATTGGATTCACCAAGCACTGCATAACCTTAGCGCAGGCTTATTTCTGGTGTTGAAATCAATTAGGGCCAATTTTTTAGTGACATTAAATAGGGCAAGCCGTCCACACCTTGCCCATTCGCTGGGGCTAGCTTTGTGTATTTAGTGCTAGCTTAGTGTGATTTAAAGGTGCCTTAACCCAGATTTGCTGAGTGAATGTCGTTGGTGTTGGTAAAAGATTACCCTTGATTTACTTCTGACGCCGATCGTACATCTAGTAGTATTGTTACACAATACCCTTAGTCCTTACATTACAAAAAGCGTGGTTTCATTTTTATAGCAGAGGAAGCAAACGTCTGTACGTTAGGAACTTTATGTTAGCCTACATATTGTTAACAATGATAAATACTAACAATATGATAAAAATCAGCAATAACAGTTCTGTATAGTGGGCCTAGGTAGTGCCAACATTTGGTACACAAAAGTAGGTAGCCTAGCTATTTAGTGAAATACAGTCTGTGGTGGGCCCCCCGCCCGCCGCGGGGGGGGGGGGGGGTATGCTTCATTTACGCGACACAAGAAATAAAGCACACTATTTTATCACTACATGTTTGTGTTTAACCTTTAATAGAGGATGCAGGCACTTGATTTACCTAGCTTCTTGATGTAAGATAAGATGATTTTGACTCCATTTACTTCAATTCCATCGTTTTCCATCATTAATAGGCCAATCAAAGGCCTAGTTTTGTTTCACTTTCACCTCTTCCAAAGAGGAATATAAGATCATTTCATTTCTATGTGCATTACAGACAAGTCCGCATGAAAGACGATTACGATCTAAACTGTTAATCCGGCTTCTAATTATCATCAAAACCTCTTTGCCTGATTTTTTGTGAAGAGATTACAACCCTTCAATAGCAGGCAAAATGCACATTAATTTCATAATTGCTGCAATATTTTTGTTAAACTTGGACCTACAAATTCACTATGTGATAGATCGTTATACAATTCGTCACTGGTCATCCTTCCGATGATGCAGAGAGAAAGCTAACGCGGGACAGCAAACGACGTGCATGCTGAGAGACAAGATTACTGGTACCTGGCCTACTCGACATTTGGCACAAGGGTCATTACATTTCAAATCACCCAATGGGTGTGTTGCATGACCATTTTTAATTGGATGAGCAAAGCAAAGACTTCAATTTCACTGACCCCTCAAAAAATTTAGCTCCAATGTTTTTTGTTTTTTTTGTTTGTTTGTTTTTCTGTCTGTTTGTTTGCTCTCTACTGGGCAAACGGCATATGCGATCTGGATGAAAATTGGAGGGGACCTTCGAAATCTCTGAACTTAGACCTGCCACGTTTTTGGGTACAATCGAAGAACTATTTCTAATGAATACCTATCGTACTTTTACGATTTTTTCGATTTTTAGTGCAATATTTTCATGACATTTGGGCCGATTCTGACCAAACGGGTGGAGCTACAAAGTTCATATTTTACATGGACATGATGTAGAAGGTGAAGTTTGAAAGAAAAAGTTGAAAAAGTTAGTCAGAATCCATAGAATAAAGATTTTAATATGAGTTTTTTTAGGCATATAATAACAATAAGTAACACTAGAAACTTGACAACAATCACCTACAATGCATTCAAAAAGCACTTCCAAAGGAAAAGTGGTCCTACGCAAACTAAAAACTTACAAAAGAGCTCATCCATCAACGCGGCGGGACGTCAGCGTTTTCCTAGTTTACACAATGCACTACTTATTAAAGGGGTATTTAACCGCTAAACTCAAAAAATATATTTCATTCAGGCTAACTAGTAATGAATTTAGCCATTAACAGAAAAATTATTGGGGCCACCATGACCTCCCAAATAATTGTCAAACATGACATTTTTCGAGCTAGGTCCCATCGGCAAAAATCTCCCATACGAAATAACATGGGGACGATCTTTATGCCCCGTGACCTTGGAGGATTTTGATCCAAAAAAATAATGGCTATTATTGACGTACTCGACACTCGACAGCCTTTTCTGTAAATTCTCTATATTTTGTTTTGTAATTTGGGCAAGTAGTTGGTCAAAATATGCTGATTACCAAGATGGGGTGTGATTTTGGAATGCATATTTTTGTGTGTTTGAGGGTATATTTGTGCCCAGTTTCAAGACATGATGTTATAAAGGGGCATTTTAGATTGGTACTATGCTCTAGTATCTATGTGGACCAAAAAAGAAGCAGGTTAAAGCCGATTTAGGAAATTTTTCAAAACACCAATTTTCGCCAATTTCTGGATCAAAAAAATAAAAAAAATTGAGTTAAATCACAGTTAAAAGATATAATTTTTTAAACGGTCATTCAAGTGTAGTATTGTGCTATAGATCACGTGGTAAAAAATAATTTTTGGGGTTTTTAGCCCCTTTCACCTGGATATATTACAATAAACATATGTTTAAAACTTGACACAGGTTATGTTATTTTTATATTTGAACGATATTTCAAAGCTACTCCAGCTTTTTCTTCAGGTTCTTGTTACTTTTCTTCTGTTTACAGCCATAGCAACTTCTTTAGGCTATTTAACCCTGCATTATTCGCGCGTTTTTATTTAACGCCAGTACTCGCGTGGGGTATAAAAATACTCCATTTTAACTAGGGGTTATATTATAACCCCATAGTTAAAATACCTGTATTTTGGAGTTGTGATGGTGTTTAGATGTAGGCTTCACATATTTTACTTTATTGTAATGTTCTTGACTAGGCCTACTGTTTTAAGATAGGAACACCAATTAAGGAATGTTTTTGAATGAAATTGGTATTTTATTGAAACTTAACATAATTTGCTTGGAATTTATGTAGTAGGTACGTCCTCCTTTTGAAAAATATTAAATTTCCTTAGTGCGATAATTTTTTTAAATATTTTTTCATTTTAATTTGTTGACATATCTTGTACTATTATAAAGATAAGATAAAATTTTGATACAGATTTTTTTTTTTTTTACTACACCACACCAACTTTAATATTTTTTTCTGCTAAAACTAAGAACCCCAACTAACATGTAGTAAAAAAACCCATCAAAGATAGAGTAACTTGAGAATACATAAAATGGGAGGGCGGTAAGTTTAACTCAGGATTTTGTAGCACTGGGGTATATATTACCCCACACGAGTAATGCAGGGTTAAGATTGTATTCCAAAGCACCGGTAAATCATAGCTTGGTTGACTGATTGAATTTAAATTATTATTTAATACAGCAGCTTCTTTGATTTTCCTCTTTAACATAACGAAAATATACGAAGACTGTTGGAGATGTTGCAACGTTGCCTACATATCAGCTGTTTGACAGTTGGACAACAGCCATTGGTCAGATGAAGACTTCCCTGGGCAACAATACTTTAACTGACACTCTTCTGTCAAGCAGTGATCCATCAAGATGTTTTTCTCAACAAGCCCGTCTTATTAATCACACATTAAGATTGTATTGCTTACCAATTACCTTTGTCTTATATTATGTTTGTCTATTATAAATAAACCATCATTCTAACAGGTTATGGGGCCCAGACATTGCGGAGGTAAGCCATAAAATAATAAATAGTTTAGGCATAGCCTATGTATTGTTTTATGCAAATTTGTGATTGTGTATGCGTGGTCAAGGCCTAGGCCTAGGCGCATAGCGGGAGTTCTGGACGTATTCAAAGTCCAAGTTCAGTACAACGAATTCTGCAATGAGTGAAACTAAGTTTGCTATTGCAAAGCTGAACAGCAGAAATTATCAATTATGGAAGTTCAAGGTTGAAATGGTACTGTCAAAAGACGACTTATGGGAATTGGTTGATGATGAAAAACCAGATCCCTTGCCTGCCGGCTGGGAGAAGAGAGATAGGAGAGCCAAGGCCACTATCAGTCTCCTAGTTGAAGATGATCAACTAATTCATATTAGAAACGAAGAAACCTCCCGCGGGATGTGGCAAGCTCTGAAGAGAATACACAAGAAATCTCATCTTAGTTCTAAGTTGTATTTACTGAGGAAGCTTTACAAAATGAGACTGGGGAAAGACCAGAAAATGGAGTAACACATAAATTCCATGCTAGAGATAGTGGAACAGTTACGTGGTTTAGGGGAAGAATTAAAACAAAACCACGTTGCTGCAATGCTTTTGTGCAATCTTCCAGAGAACTATAGCTCATTAATAACAGCACTAGAATCCCGCCCAGAAGAAGAACTTACCTTGGATTTAGTTTCGGGAAAGTTAAAAGACGAATTTAAAAGAAGGGAAGAGAATCAAGCTACAGAAAGTGACAGGCCTAGTACAGAGTTGGCTCTAAAGACCGATTTTCATAAGCAGAAGTCAAGTGAAAAGAGAATCTTACACTGTTTTTATTGTGAAAAGCCAGGTCATTTTAAGCGTAATTGCAGGAAATTTCAAGCTGACAATTCTAGGGATAAAGCTCACAAGGCAAATAGTGCGGTAAGTGAACCGAAAGAAGAAGCAATTCCTGAAAGTGAATTATGCTTTCAAATTGGTAAGAAGAGACATGTACACTCATGGTATATTGACTCTGGCGCTACTAGTCATATGACTAACGATCCGGATTTTTTCGTGCAACTCGGTAGAAGCAAGACTGATACAATTCATTTGGCAGATGGAAGAAGCCTACTATCGGAAGGTATAGGGGAGGGTTACATCAGTTGCAGAATTTCTGATGGAACAGTGAATAAAATTTTGGTGAAAGACGTGTTTCTGATCCCTAAACTTGAAGGAAACTTGCTGTCTGTACCAAAATTAACTACAATAGGGTACACAGTTTGTTTCAAAGGGAACGATTGTTTCATATACAGGGACAAGAGGACAGTAGCCACAGGAATCATGGATAATCGCCGGTACAAACTTTGTATAGATGAAGAGAGAGCCTGTTTGGCTGAAAATGAGGAGCACCGCGAGTGCATTCACCATTGGCATAGAAGATTAGGACACAGAGATCCTGAAGCCATCAAACTACTAGAAAACGATGATTTGGCTAGCGGAATTAAGATGAAGAAATGCAACAAGACGATGAAGTGCAGTTGTTGCGTAAAAGCCTGACTAGGAAAACTTTTCCGAAGAAGAGTGAGAACCGTGCTACAGAACCTCTGGAATTGATTCATACTGATTTATGTGGACCGATGCAGACTGTAACTCCTGGCGGTAAAAGATATTTAATGACTCTTACAGATGATTACTCAAGATACACAACCGTGTACCTTCTCAAAGAGAAAAATGAAGTCATTGATAAACTCGCCGAGTTCATTCGCATGATAAGCAACATGTTTAACCCGAGAGTAGTCGCGTGTGGTCTTTTAGACCGACTTTTTTTTTTAACAGTTGGTATTTGTACAGCGCGCATGCGTGGCTTGTCTAGTTCCGCCTACCTTCCCAAAATAGATTTGTGAAGCCAGTGTGCAATACGCGATTCAGTGTTCTGCAGAACTTCATCTAAGATAAGAGGTCCTGTTCGGTTGCTTGGTCTTTTCGACCGCTGCGCGACTACTAAGGGAGGCAAAAATATGCATACTCAATCACTATTATGAGACATGTATTTTGTTATTGTAGGTTGATTATTCTTCAACATACAGTGTTGGCATAATATTACTGTCTTGGTTTACTAATAATTCGAGCTACAGGGTGTTTCAAAACATATTTTTAAGCGAGCGAAGCGAGCGTTTCCATTTGACTCTGCCGGAAAAATTAGTCACTGTTTTTTTTTTTTTTTTTTGTTTGTATGTCTCGCCATAACGTTCGAACGGAGGCTCGGATCGAGTTGAAATTTTGACCATCCGCAAGCTTCGTTCTCGATTGAATGCCATTAGTTTTGTGGCAAAATCGTTCAAAAAGTTAAAAAGTTACATTAAAGTTAATCGAAAGTTTTTTTCTAAAACTTAACGGGGACAAAATCTGAGATAGCCAAATCATTTAGAATGTCCGTCCGGTCACGAATATGTTAATTTTATTTTGATCCGATAAGTAGTGTAGATGGAAATTACATTATAACAAAAGTAACGTTGCCATGGCAACGAAAAGACGCGCGAATTTTCTAATGCACTGCCATCTAGAAGTAATCAAAATACTTTCGAGGAAGCAGTCTATTATTTGTCAACAAAGAGTTTAAATAGTTTTCCCAAGGAGTCAAGGTCCTCTAGATGGCGGTGGATTTTATTCACAAAGTAAAGGTTTACACACGGGTTTACCCAAATACCTTGGCAATAATAAATAATATTGGAAACATGGCCCTGTGGACAGCGAACGTCGCAAATTTAAAATTTAAAAAAAATGTGCAATGTGGGTCTAGCTATAGCACGTGCTCGCTTATCAACGCGTCCAACTGAGCGTTTCCTAGTTATACCTTTTTGTAGGTTTGCAACATTCTGTGTTTGATTGATTATTGATTGGTTATTAATTGATTATTGATTGATAATTGATTAATATAACCATGTATGCTGTCACATTTATGATAAATTACCTTATATTCGTTATTTCGTAATCAAAACGTCATCCGAACGTTATTAGCCCATAATAAATAATGCGGTCTAAACGACTGGGCGCGACTACTAACGTTACAAACAGGGGCGCGACTACTCTCGGGTTAACAAGAAAATCAAGAAAATCAGATCGGATAATGGGGGTGAATACACAGGACTAAAAGTAAATAAGCTTCTGCGCAAAGAGGGTATTGTTTCACAGTTCACAGTACCGCATACACCCGAACAAAACAGGATTTCAGAACGAAAGAACCGATCGCTTATTGAAATGACAAGATGCATGCTCATAGATGCCTCTCTCCCACACAAGTTTTGGGGTGAGGTTGTAGTGACGGCGAATTATCTTCAAAATCGCCTACCTACAAGAGCTGCAAACAAGACACCATATGAACTATGGTTTAGTAGGAAGCCTGACATCAGTCATGTCAGAGTATTCGGTAGCAAAGCTTATTCGTACATACCGAAAGTACAAAGAGGTAAATTAGACCCACGTGCAGAAGAAGGTATCCTAGTAGGATATAGCGAACAAGCTAAAGGCTACAGAATATTGAACCCGGCAAACTGTAAGGTGACAATAAGTCACACAGTAACATTTGACGAAGCTGACAGTGGAAATACGTTTCAACAAATTCAAAAACTTGAAACTGACCAGCCTTCTTCCTTCAAGGAAGAAGATGAGAATGAGATAGGCTCAGCCTATTATCCTGACTCGATTCAAGGTGATGACGAGACGGAAGACAATGCGGAAATACTACCTCGACAATCAGAGAGATGCAACAAAGGAATACCTCCAGTTAAGTTAACTTACATAGCCATGCAAAAAGCTACTGATGAACCTTCTGGTTGGGAAGACGTAGTTAATATGAAAAGTCCAATGCAGGAGAAGTGGATAAAAGCTGCAAAAGAAGAGTATGAGTCACTAATCAACAACGAGACCTGGACACTAACGGAGCTACCAGACGGAAAACGCGCCATTGGGAATAAATGGGTTTTCAAGAATAAGATGAACTCAGAAGGGCAAGTTGAGCGACTAAAAGCTCGCCTAGTTGCCAAAGGCTACTCTAAAAAATTTGGAGTTGATTATGACAAGCAGTGAAAAGAGTAGTTCGATACCTAAAAGGGACCTCAAGTAAGAAACTAAAGTTTGCAGTAGGATCTGAACCGATACTTAATGCTTACGTAGACGCCGATTGGGCAAGAGACCGAGATGATCGGAAATCAACAACTGGTTATGTCATTCTATTGGGTAAAAATGTTGTTATTTGGAGTAGTAGAAAACAATCTTCAGTTTCGCTATCTTCAACCGAGGCAGAATATGTGGCAGCATCTACCGCTGTACAAGAAGTGACACGGTGCCGACAACTGTTGGACGACATCGGATTCAAACAGACGGGGCCAACGACAATTTACGAAGACAACCAAGGATGTTCTAAACTAATAAAAATGGACAGATTAACACCAAGGACAAAGCATATAGATATTCATTACCACTATATAAGGGATCTTCAGGATAAAGGTATAATTGATGTTGAATATTGTTCAAGTAAAACCATGACAGCAGACATCCTGACTAAACCATTACCGAGACCGCAATTTGAAGAATTGTCAAGAAAACTTGGTTTTAAGGAATAGGAGTCGACGTTGAGAGGGGGTGTTGGAGATGTTACAACGTTGCCTACATATCAGCTGTTTGACAGTTGGACAACAGCCATTGGTCAGATGAAGACTTCCCTGGGCAACAATACTTTAACTGACACTCTTCTGTCAAGCAGTGATCCATCAAGATGTTTTTCTCAAAAAGCCCGTCTTATTAATCACACATTAAGATTGTATTGCTTACCAATTACCTTTGTCTTATATTATGTTTGTCTATTATAAATAAACCATCATTCTAACAAAGACGTCTAAATAAATTTAACATTAGAACAACTTTCAAATCATCTAATACTTTATCGAGCATATTAACCACAAATAAACCTTTTAATGAGTGTCAAAATTAAAAAAAAAAAATCAGTTTATGCCATTCCGTGCGATTGTGGTAAGACCTTTTTTGGAGAATCAAAGAGACCAAACATTCGTACGCAAGAACACAAAATTAATGTAAACAAGAAATTATCAGCCATTTCATTGCTAGCTAAACATTATGAAAGTCGAGAACATCATTCTATAAAATGGCATGAAACCAAGATTATTTTAAAAGAGGAAAATCAAAGAAGCCGCTGTAATAAATAATAATTTAAATTCACAGTCAACCAAGCTATGATTTACCAGTGCTTTGGAATACAATCTTAAATAAAGAAATTGCTATGGCTGTAAGTAAACAGAAGAAAAGTAACAAGAACCTGAAGAAAAAGCTGAAGTAGCTTTGAAATATCGTTCAAATATAAAAATAAAATATAACCTCTGTCAAGTTTTAAAAATGTGTTTACCATTTTTAATATTGAAAAAAAATAATGTGGATTGTCACTTAAATTCTGAGCTCAGAACACACTTCAGAAAAAATTTGGGACCAACGGTTCTCAAATTTTGGCCTCCGAAGTTTAAGCCGTAGAGCGAATTTGCCCGCTTTAAGCATTAGCGATTAATCTTACCCAGGGTAAAATTGATTGAAATCAAACGATTTAAAATGATTTAAATCAGATTTAAATCAAATGATTTTTATTTAAAAAAATCATTGATTTAAATCAAATATTACAAAAATGATCCAAATGACTCTGAGGCAGTGATCAATGATTTCACAGGTCTTCTAGACCTGGTATAGGCTTTTAAAACTTCATTCCTAGGTCCTAACACACTAGGGCACAGTCATATAGCCCTACAATAATTGTGATAGAATTAAAAATTTAAAAATAAAATTGCTGTTCTGCTTCTGTTGTATTTGATTATATTGTTGGCCAAATTAGTTAGTTTCACGTGCTTCATCAAGGCTCTTCGCGGCACAAGATTTCCACAGATTTTGAGTGTTTTAGCAAGATATTTGCTAGCGTCGACGCCGTTTCTTGTTGCAATTTTAACAAACAAGAATAAACAAATAATAATAATAATAATAATATGAGATATGAAATGAATTCAAGGCCATAACAAGAAGAAGAAGAAGAATTAAATTATTAATTAATTTTTAAAAAAAATTAAAAAATTAAATAATAAAGTAATTAAATACTAGTAGGCCTAAATAACAATTAGTTCCTAGGCCTAGACACTTTCGTGACGAGCCAGTTTATCTTGTGATTTGTGAATGTAGGCCTCTGGCCGCCTAATATCTGTAACTGACTAATCTCATTTTCTATTTCAATTTTCAATAAATCAATACTACCTATGCAAATGCAGTACTAGTTGTATCGATTTAATGGTTACCTATCTCATCTGTAACCTCCAAAGGTAATACCTACCGGTAACCTATATGATGTGATAAATTAAATAATAATAATAAATTAAATAATTAAATATTAATTTTCACCAAATTGACAGATAATATGCCCTAGAAGCTAGCTATTTTTACAGTTACACCCACCCCTCCCTAAAAACTTTTTATTTCATGTTTCTTACGTAGTAGGCCTAGATCCGTACCTGGTTGGCCTAAACAGCCTAAAATTAAACCAAGAGGAAGGGTTTTGCATATAAAATTGTAGGCCTATAGGCCCCTAATACGCCTACACAAGTCTAGAATTTCAATTTGAATAAATAATAGTCCGATTTACATCAAAATTTAAAAAAATAAAAAAAATTGATTTAAATAAAAAAAATCCGATTTAAATAAAAAAAATCAGGAACCCTGATCTTACCACATCTAAACCTTTAGAGATAATTTCAAAATTCAATGAGATAAGTTAAATATAATGCTCTTTACTATAGGTCATGTAAGAAATGGTTACATATGAAATATTCATTGGCTATATAGCTGGTCAAAGGTCAGGTAAGTTATTGGCTTTTTCTTCAGCTGCAGCATCAAAATTTCCCAAGAAGGGTTTAAAACTACTTCTTGAAATTTTGTGTGTGTGTAGGCCTACTATGACGTCTAAAGTTTCTAAATTCAAACACAAATTTTAGTATTTGTATCTCTTTCTTCTGTAAAAAAATCATGAAATCATTCAAAAACTCTAAATGGACCCTATTCTCCCCCATTTTACTCAAATGAGGGGAGTGGAATAGAAGCTACTTGGGGTCAAGTTAAATCCCTGAAAATTTAATTATGTATTTTGAAGTGGTGTGAAAGTGACAATTTTTTCAATGTGACCTAAAATAGTATTTTTACAAGGCATGTTATCAACCACTTGTACATTACAGCCTAGGGTGCTTGAAGGTTTTGAATGTTTCATGTCACAGAGGAATAAGAATTAAGTAGAACCTAAGTTTCTGTACCTTAGCCTACCTATATCAGATTGACATCATGTGAGTTATCTCATTACTCAGTCTGCTGCTGATGTTGTACGACCTTTCAGTCGCAGTCATCAATTCAAGTGGCGATAACACTCGCAAGATGTTAAAGTGCGGGACCCACGTTGTATTTTATTTTTTATTTTTTTTTGTAAATTTGGTATCTGGTCCACCTGGATGGAAGAAGTTCACCAAATAGTCCATTTTCTCCACTGATATCTTCACTATCTTATCCAGCCACCAGTTGGCATCGTAAATGCATGCAACGTACCGGTAATCGTTTACTTGTTTTAAGATATGTCCACTGTTTGATTTTACTTTTGTGATCAGGACCTTATCAAAAACAACAGAACTGGATGTTTGGTATATTTTCATTGAGTTGTTATCTATGGGTAGAGGTGATAAAGAAATTTGCGATTTTTTAAAAATATCCATTTTATTGCCTAAAATTAGGGTGACCAGACGTCCCGGAAATTCCAGGACAGTCCCGTTTTTTCGTAATGTGTCCCTGTGTCCCCAACACTGTTTTGTCCCGGAATTTGAAAATGCCCGTGTTTCAGCAATCTTACCAATACGCCAGTGGAGTTTGTATTGCTCTCGTTGGCAATGCCTCGTCTCTACGTCTAGGCCCTATTAGTCGAGTCGGGCCGACGGTCGGGCGCATGTTGGGCCTTGTCAGTCAGTGCCTGACCTTGAGTGGGGTGTGTTTTGTGTTACAGTCGTGCTCCTCTTTTTTAATTGCGCATATCACAGTGCAGTGCGTCAGAGAAGAACGTGTGGTTTTTGTTTCCGTTTCAATTCCAATTGCAGTACAGGTGAGATTATTGTGATGGGTAAACGAAAATATGTTTTTAATGATGATTTGCGAAAAGAATACGCATTTCTAGCTCGCTGTGATGAAAGTAATAGCAAGGTTAAATGTACTCTCTGTCATGCTGCCTTTTCAATCGAACACGGTGGTCTCAGAAATAAATGCCTTGTGGATGGACAATAAAAATTGGCTAAAAGTCGATACAATAAAATCAATTTCAATTGTGAAATCAATCAATGTGGGTGTGTTGACGTGTCTTGTACGGACTTTTATAGTCTTTTGCTAAAAAATATAAAATTTTTGGAGTCGATTCATTCATCAGATAAGTACAAGGACAGTAATTCTTCTACTCCACTATGTGACACTGATGCAAGCGACAGTCTGACCTTGGAGCCTCAGGCTCAAGCATCTACGTCGTCCAGTTCGCTTGAAACCCATATTTGCGTGAAACGATGCAGTGCGGGGTGGGTTTTCGCATTCTTATCAATCAATAACACGCATTTAAAACGTAAAACTGCTGTTACGTAGCTTTTAGGGCAATCTGAAAATGTACCCACTCCCCAATGTGCCCTATGACCTTGTCCCGGGTTTTTAATTTCATAATATGGTCACCCTACCTAAAATGTAATATTGTCGAAGAATAACATCATTTAGAGATGGAAAAACCCCATTTTGAAAACGCGAATTTCGCGAAATCTCGTGTATAGCGCGAAATAACGAACGAAATTGTATAAAACTGGTCAAAACGCGAATTAACTCGCGAAATTAAACATTTTAGTGCTCAAAATGTGGGGACATGGTGGAGGTTCCGGTCCAAAATTTTCGCGAATTTGGTGGAGGTGCCGTTCCAGATCGAACATTACGCGCTCGGCAGGCGGTACATCGTTTCGTTACGTCACAGGCTCCACGGAAATAGACCGCCAAAATAACGGCGCGTATCACGGACTCCGTGGCAATAGTCCACCAAAATAATGGCGCGTATAAATATTTATTTTTGTCTTGGGAATTGTTTCTGAATAGACTTTTGGGTCACAATGATCGATTCTAGCTTGGAATCGATGTCATCCCTACTAAAGGGCTCCTTTAAAAAAATGGATTTTTTTGTTAGATGAAAAAATATATAGTAGGCCTAGGCCTATATATTTTTTTGGTACGTTTTTGACAATTTAAATGAAATCGCGAAAAACGCGAAATTTGGGTTTATTAAAACAAAATTTGGGTTTTTATATCACCATTTCTCATTACCTCTATCTATGGGAACAAATCCATAGGCTAACTGTGAAACCTACAGACCAACAATCAACACCCCAGTTAATACCTGCAGATGATCTATAAGTAAATGCATGGACTGCATCGACTGAGTGACAAGATCCATGACGAAAAACGTAAATACGGACATGTAATGACTTTCTTGTTTCTTTGCAACGACCAGCTTTGCAATGACTTTCTTTGAATTGTATTAATTCGTCATGTGTGCAGTGATTTCTTTTGTGACTTTTGTTGTTTTTTCTCTCCAGTTTTGTTCTGTATTTACTAGGCCGCTTCGCAAACGCTTTTTTTAGTCGCGCTGATGGATGAGCTTTTTTGTAAGTTTTTAGACTCTTCACAAGCGATGTAAAGCTGTAATATTACCACCTCTTGAATTTTATGATTTATTAAATATAGGATATTTGAGATGTTTTTACGAAGAAATCTTTGAAGCCAACAATATATTCTGATATTCCTGCTTGCGTTAAAGATTGTTTTTGTTGGCCTAGATCTAGCCCAGCCCCCAGAGGTAGGACTCCTAGGCCTAGCGTAGCCGCCCTGATCTTGACTACGTTATTTAATTCATATATTCATATACAGTAAGACCTCGTTCATCCGAGCTCCGATTAACCGAGATTCCGTGTTATCCGAGCTGGTTTCAGGCGTCCTTTCCTTTTTTTAATTAGGCCGAAATGTTATGTTCTTTACATCGAATGCCATGCAGTATGCTGTTTACTACAATGATGTGTCACGTAAGAATTGCGCAGCGCGTGAATTGTAAGGGGGGGTTGGGGGCAGGGGTCGAGGGTCGAGGGTAGGGTGCCGTAGAGTCAGTGTCTTTGTGAGTGCTTGCCGCCGCTGCCGCGACCTTGCTAAAAAACGGTGGATGAGAGAGAAGAGAGGGAGGGAGAGAGAGTAAGAGACAAAATATGGCCTTGAAGACGACATGATAGAGGCTGGCTATGATTATGAAGAAATAAACATTGCATCGGGACATCCAGTCAATGACAGACGCGGAGATAACCGCCCCCCCCCCCTCCTCCCAAGACACAGATTACGTATCGCCTCACTTTAGTCAGTCAATTGGCTTCGGGCAAAGACTCTCGCCCAGTTGTCTTGTTTACATTATGAGCAGTAGTTAATTTCAGGGCGGACTCGACCGCCCTCTCTTTTTTCGTGGGTGGACGCGTCCACCCACTTCTTTTTTGGAAAAAAGTTTTCTGGTTTTTGCACTACACAACGATAGCATTTCGGTATTGCATTCAATCCTGTATTTTTTCTGAAACGCTCAGAATTAGCTCTAAAAACCCTGATTTAAACATTTTTGCCTGCGGGGCCCCCTGCTGTTTTTGCCTGAAATCGCTTATCCAGCAAACTTCATTTCGAAATATTGTACCCTACCCACGACTTCGCCCTCCGCGCCCCCCCCCCCCCGAGGAAGGATATCGTCAAGCAAGCGTTTACCCACTTAGAAATTAACCACTGATTATGAGGTAAGTTAATGAGACCAGACATTCATTCTATCAACAAAGCAGTCGTTTATGTTATGAGATAAGATAACGAGACAACACATTCATTCTATCAGCAAAGCAGTGGGCAGCCGATGTAATCACCAAGAGGCGGTTTTTTTATGTTCTTTTAAGGTTATGCTACGAGAGCAAATAAACAAAAAATCGCGATCATCGGAGTTTTTCAATAATTCGAGCTGCACCCGGTCTCATCCACCTCGGATAATAGAGGTTTTACAGTATTATTATTATTATTTTAAAAAAGGTGTGAAACGGGTCATTTCGCCGCGTCGCGTGTTTACACTTACTGGTGTGTGAGTTCGACGTTTCGGAACCACTGTGGTATCCATCTTCAGGACGACTGCTTGTTGAAAGTGCGTTTACTCGTTGTCTCTCTCGTTCGGGATCGTGTTTGAATGCCTTGACCAATGGCAGTGGGGCTGGTCACGTGTGCGTCGGCTGCAGCCTCGCTGGTAGATGTTACACCCCCTTGTTGTGACGTCTGCGGGTGGGGTGTGTGTCACGTGATTGTTAGTGGTTGTGTTGATAACAGGAGTCCACGTTGCACTAGTTTATAGCCATCGTCTCCATTAAAGTTGTTGGGATTCTTCTTAATCTCCACTGCCTCGCGAATTAGTCTGGGCCAGAATCGTGGGGTCGAACTAAGTTATTACTTAACTACTATAGCTGTAAACAGGGTCGAGTTAGTCATCGCCTTCTAGCAGTCGCGTGCGCTTGGCTGCGGGCGAACGACCGTCGCCCTAGATTATTATTATTATTATTATTATTATTATTATTTCAAATTTAAGGCTTTCGCGGCCCGGTAAATAATTAACACAATTAACTGGTCGGGACATTTCGCCGCGTCGATTCTGCTTTTATTGCGTTTGACGTTTCGAATGCAGGCCTTCTCGTCCTTCCTGTCCCGGAAATGGATCAGCCCCAAGAAAGTGGAGTTCGACGGAGTGATCGGATACGCACCAGAAATTCTCAAATGTGAGGTTGATCTGGTTGTGAAAAAGACTTCATTAGAATGTAATGCAATTTTATAGAAGGCGGAGCCTGATCATGGTAACTGTTTGTTTTGTTGTTGTTATTTTGTTTTTCTATGGGAAGTCTTGTCTTGGCTTATATTTTTGTAAGGGTACGTCTGTAATCGTTTTTCGACTGCTACCCTGCTAAAAACTTGCCTGCTCTGTGCTAGCCTGCTTACACCTCGCCTACTTTTGATTTTGTCAACAACTACTCAAAGCCTGCTTATCATGGCTTCCCACTGCCTACTTAACGGACATACGTTTTTAAGTCGCTCTCAAAACCCACCCACGAGAAGGCGGTAGCTTGAGTCTTTTTTTAAATTTGTAAACAAACAAACTTTCTTGTGTTTGTTAGTCCATGTGCGTTGTATCTCTCGTTTTTGGCTTGTCATAGGGCCTAGGCCTAGCATAACCTCCTTGGCCAAGGTCAGGAAGTTAAAAATAAATTTAAAATCATCAAACTATATCACAAAACATTCAAAATGCTAGATTTTGGCTGGGGTATGAGGTCTAGCTAGGCTAGGCCTAGGCCTAGGCTACCCTACGCTAGGCCTAGGCCCTAGGGCCTTGGCCTAAAACATGCATTTAGTTGTTTGAATTCCTGACACTGCTAGTTTTCTACGTGGTAAGAAAATAATTCATTAAATATAAGATCCTAGGAACAATTTAAATTAATTAATTACAATCCTGCTTGCATTTCACTTCTTTGCATTCGGCCATCTTGAAGTAGGCGAAGTAGGCTCACAAGCATACGCTTTCGGCAACTACGCTCGGGTGCTTACCAAGTAGACGACCGATGCCTACTTGTGACATTTCGACGCCAACTTCATCACGTGACTTCCGGCTAACGAGTCGACTTAGCCAAGCAGACTCGCTCAAAAAGTCGATTACAGACGCACCCTTAGTTTTTAATTTTATTTCTTGTTTTCTGAGGATAGCCCACACAGTTGGGCTGAAACGTCAAACGCAATAAAAGCAGAATCGACGCGGCGAAATGTCCCGACCAGTTAATTGTGTTAATTACAGGGATTGGAACCTTTATTCATAACGGTTCCGGTTCCGGTTCTGGTTCCACTTTCAAATTTTATAACGGTTCCGGTTCCGGTTCCGGTTCCTAATGTATAAAGGTTCCGTAAGAACCGGTTCTTAACGGTTCTGGTTCCGGTTCTTTAAAATAATATTTTGGACAAAGTCGTGGGAAGTTGTAAATGTAAAAATTTTGACTTTTGGACATTTAAGGTAAAAAATTTAAATTAAGTCATAAAAATAAAATAATTACAATATCAAATGGAAAAAAATAACCAATTGCATACGTAACAAACCACACGTAACTACTTTCCTCTTACGTTCCAACTTCCAATATTATTTTATGGGGGATTTGATGGCGATCCCAAGTCCCAACGAAAGAGGAAAACAAAAATCTATTCAATATAATAAAAATGTCATCCTTATTCGTTACCTTGATTTCTGTAGAACACGTTCCTACATTGCACTTAGAACTGTTGCTCGCTATGTCTTTTAAAAAAAATTGTCTTTCTTACAAAAACTGAATGTACTAGAATTTTTTTCAAAAACTAGTGAGCGAGTGTTAAGCGTTTTTATTTGAATATCATTCGAAAAATCGAAATTTTAATTTTGTTGACAATTAAAAGCAGATATTTTGGAACCTTTAAGAACCTTGTGTAATATAACGGTTCGGTTCCGGTTCCGGTTCCATAGACAACCTGTACAAACGGTTCTGGTTCCGGTTCCGGTTCTACAATATGAAACGGTTTCAAACGGTTCCGGGTTCCGGTTCCGGTTCCAATCCCTGGTTAATTATTATTATTATTATTATTATTATTATTATTATTATTATTATTATTATTATTATTATTATTAAATTATTATTATTATTTTAGTTTTATTACCAGACAGAACCAATAGATTTTTCAATAACCTCTTCCATATCACTTTCAACATCAACCGTATTAACCAATATCACTCGCAGTCGCACAATATAACACAATTTCGTTGGTCGCGGGTAGACAAATGTTTACGTTTTTGGTTAGCCATGACTGGTTGAAGGTCTACCGTTTCACTATCGGTGTACTGTCTACATAATAATTAGGAATGCACACGATAATCGATATTATTGATCAATAATCAATAATGGATATTATTTCAATTATCGAAATATCAAATAATTGGTCAAAAGTGCACGCGAACCAAACTATTATCTCACGTTATGCCATGCACTGGTTGGGCTGATGGTGTCATACTGGAGATTTATGTTTGGAAATGAGCTATCAGTCGATGAAGTAACCAAACACACGACATCGAAGACAGCGAGGCAGCGAACGGAACGCAATTGTATTGTTTTGACATACACTTGCCACACTTGAGGTTCCAATTATAGGTCGGAACAGGCTTTGTTGGTAATATCGATATTATCGATAATATCGATTCGATAATGACTACCATTTTGATAATCGATAATGAAAAAAGTATCGATGTGCATCCCTAATAAAAATAATGTTTATTTTGTTTTACCCGGTCTTCTTGACAGCCATGGCCCAGCACATTTCTATTCTCTACAGAATAAATATATATCTTCTTCTTTTCATATGCCAACAATTGACATTATTCATGTCATCATGTGTTTTCTAGTTAGCCAGTAGAGATAGGACTCCTGTTCGCTCCGATCCATGCCATTTGGCATTTTGTCGCGTTCAAGCTTTATATATGTACATTGAAAAAGATGTTTCCTGTCTTGTTCCCCAGCTCCACACATCCGACAGACACTGGATTCAAAAATTCAAAATCTATGGAGGTGCTTTCCGAGTAGGTCGTGTCCTGTTTGAAGCCGGAATTGAGCTGTCTCTATTTTTCTACTGTAGCACTTACGTTTACCAGTCGGCCTCATTCTAGTGTAATCTTCCCACAGTTTATTCTGCCCCCTCTCTTAGAAATTCAAAATGTAAATGAACGTTATTATGCCTATACGTGACTCCATCCATCTGTCCAACAACTGCCTAGAACTGAATAAATACATCTGTGAATATTTTTTCTTAATTACTGGTAGCATGAAACGGGTAGGCCTACAGGAACTACCTACTATTTCACTTGCAATATTCAATTGAGACCTAAGCACAGCAGAGAATAGACTTCGTCAATGTTGGTTTGTGTTTAATTTCATATATCCAAGAACATTTTTTCAATTTTACCAATTTCACCACTTTTTGGTAATATTACCAGTGAGTAATATTACCGATTTTTAAATTACCCGTAATTTTACATCTCTACTCTCTTTACTTTTGCAAGTGCTTTTTGAACGCATTTTAGGTGATTGTTGTCAAGTTTCTATTGTTACTGGTTTATTGTTATTATATAGGCCAACCTACCTAAAAAAACTCATATTAAAATCTTTATTGTTTTCTGGCTAACTTTTTCAACTTTTTCTTTCAAAAGGCAATACATCACCCTTCCTTACGGTAAGTCCATGTGAAATATGAACGTTGTATCCCCACCCGTTTGGTCAGAATCGGCTAAAATATCACAAAAATATTGCATTAGCATCGAAATAAATCGTAAAAGTACGATATTCATTAGAAATATTTTTTCGATTGTACCCAAAAACGTGGCAGGTCTAAGTTCAGAGATTTCGAAGGTCCCCTCAAATTTTCATCATGATCGCTTATGCCGTTTGCCCGGTAGGGCGCGAACAAACAAACAGAAAAAAAGAAACATTGGAGCTAAATGTTTTTGGGGTCAGTGAAATTGAAGTCTTCGCTTTGCTCACCTAATCAATAGTTACTATGTGGTTTTTGTTTTTAATATTTTAAGTTGTATTGGCCCTGAAGATGATAGGTGAAATTTCAACAAAACGTCGGCCCAACAAAAATATACGTGGCATTGAAACCAAAAAACCGAGTACATTAATACATATCGGCCACGAAAATCTCCAAAAACAAATATATATATTAACCTTGGTTTTATAGTAGGCGACTGTGACGCTGTTATGTTAGTACTTTAGACAGAAATTAAAAAAGTGACTACACCGGGGATCGAACCCGGGACCTTTGCTTTCCGGGCCATGCTCTAACCAACTGAGCTATGCAGGCACCAATTTAATTCTGTCTAATTCTTGGTCTGTTTATACATTGTTAATAACGTGTGTAGAGCAGATTGCACTGCCTATTAGACTACATACAAAATTAACTGGAGACAGAGATGGTTTGTCTTTCTCCAGTTAATTTTGTATGTAGTCTAATAGGCAGTGCAATCTGCTCTACACACGTTATTAACAATGTATAAACAGACCAAGAATTAGACAGAATTAAATTGGTGCCTGCATAGCTCAGTTGATAAGAGCATGGCCCAGAAAGCCAAGGTCCCGGGTTCGATCCCCGGTGTAGTCACTTTTTTAATTTCTGCCTAACGTAATAGTGTATAGGCCTATATATATATGTATATATATTTTTATATATTTTGTCTTAAGCTTTCGTGATCCATGGTTAATGTTCTGATTATTTACCGTAAAGATACTTAAAACATATATATATATATATATATATTATTATTGCTCTTTAACGGCGGTTCCACAACCAGGACAACCTGTGGATGGCAAAGTGAAAGAAGACACTCCAGACCTATGACGTTCAGCTCGTATTAGGTATCCACCTATCCGCTATGGAAAGACGTAGTAAAATTAAAATGATTGTTCTCGATGTTTCTGTACTATTTGTTTGTATTTTAACTAAATCAATTTTAAGGAAAAGAGAGATGTAGTATTCATGAGACCGTGCAGATTCACTGCATGTATATATATATATGCAGACTTTGTATTTTCGGGTAGTCCGTGTGGTTTTATTATTAGTTCCAACGTTTCAGGCAGTTCTCCCTGCCCATCTTCAAGGAAATTTAAAACATAAAACAATATCAAAAACAAAGAAAACCTTACTTCATAACATACACTGCAACTGAATACATAGACAAAACTAAATAGCTTAGAAAACATAGATACTGATGACAACATATTATAAACATCCAGATATTTAAAAAAAAACTGTGAAGACATCAACACACCCTATTAGGCCTACTTTTTAGATGACCTCAGCATACGAGTAGATGGCTCAAGGGGTTCTTGTTGAGTTTTCTTCCTCTTGTCAACTCTTGTTGTCGGAGGTGGACGGCCTAAAAACATGTCCACAGGGAGAGCTTTTGGTTTGAATATGACAGCCTTGCAAAACATGTTTCCATGTATCCATAACTACTGTGTATGGATAACTACTGTGTATGGATACGGTTGACTATAGGAGTAAAATGGCTATTATATTAGAAGATCCTACTTATGTTCCTACTGATTATAATCCGACGGTTTACTTAGAAAAGATGACTAAATCTCTTATTGTAGAATCACCCATTGACCCACAGGTAAAAAAGTATCTAATACCTAGGGAAAAGTTATCTCGAATTCCACGGCTGTATGGTCTTCCAAAGGAACCACAAAGCTAATCTACCATTGAGACCGATTGTCAGTGTTGTAGGGTCACCAACGCAGGCTCTGGCAAAGCATCTTGCCAATTGCTTACAGCCTGTTAGCGCGTAGGCGAGAGAGTCCTACAAGCGACCTAGTGTAGGGCGAGGGGGGCCAACTGACGACTAGGTATTCGATGAGGGGGGGGGGGTGTTAGTGGACTGTATTATAGGATTTTGGAATCGAGATTACCGTGAGAGGCGGAGAGTTTGAGGGAAACCGAGCTGCAAAATAAACTGAAATCACTTACCGACTTGCTGTATGGGCTGGGCAAAGTAGCAGGACGGCGGGCGTGTAGATTACTCAGCTGGGCGGCGGCGGCGAGAGCGATTATAATGGTGAAATATATACACTAAATGTCAACACAATAGAAAATAGTTACCAGGTACGTATACACTATACGGACATATACAGACGTATACGGACGGACGTATACACGTATACGTATACACTGGCGAGGTGCGAGTACAGTGCGTAGAACACACGCGCGTTCTCTACGAGCGAGAGACTTGAGAGCTTCTTTCCGACGGAGCGGCTGAGAGGGCACTGAGTAGCGAGTTGCCAGCATAGTGCTGACAGACGCAATTGCGGGCCGTGATACAGAATACATCACAGCCGGTGGGAAAGGATGGAAATTGATAGGAAATCAAACATTGGCGTAAACATGCCGGCTACCAAAATGAGCCAACATTTTAGGAATAATTCTACATAATACTCAGAATTGCGGAACATGAAGAATCCAGAGTCTGAGAAGACTTTCGATAGAGCAAGAAATTAAGCGATCAAGCGAACTAAGAAGCAAATATATGAAAAACTGTACAAGGGAGCTTCTTGAAAATTATCACGGAAGACAAATGAGCTTTTCACGGGCCGGGTGAAAAGGCCTGACGGGTACTATGGGCAACGAAAACAATGCTCGCGTTGGGGTGCAGGTTGTTAGTTTTCACTGCGAGGGGGCCAAGTAGTCTTTTCTGACGTAGGAAAATTGAGGGGGTTTGTACTCGAGCTGCTTGAGGTCAGCCTTTTTTGGGCGCAGAGGTTTTTTGCGCGGAACTTGTGACATGTCAGACTCTAGGGATGCCTGTCTAGCAGACCACGGAGAGAGCCCAAATCCAGTACTGTTCTTGTTTAGCGCTTAAAACGGTGCGGGTCCGGATGCAGAAAATCTTAGAACGGTCACAATAGAGACGAGAGATGAGTTTGCTTTGGAAGCAAATTGGTGAGCGTGAGGCTCGGGTAGCTGGGAATGCGAAGCCTCCCGGGCCACCCTGATATTCCCCGTTGGGGGATGAATGGTTTCGGACCGGACGAGACGATCCGCTTGACTGGGGGAAATCTGCGGAGTTCATTGCTAGTAGTGCTTTTGAGTAACTCGAATCACAGATTGAAGCGTCCTGCACTCAGACGGTTGCAGGGGGCCCTGAGGGAGGTGGGTGCGATTGCTTTTGGGCCAACGGAGCCCGCGTGAACCGTATGATTTTGGCCAAATACACGTTGAGCGCGAGCATGTGGAGAACTTCTCCAACACGTGGCAGAGATCGACTGCGGCGTTGTACAGGGTAGTGCTAAAGTCTTCATTGGGGATCGATCAGAGCGTCTTGGGAGGGGTGACCACTTTCAGCTTGAACGCAGGAACGGGGTCCACCAGCCACAGGGTGTACAAAGTTCGGATGGGGTAAACCACGAGACGCCAGTCTGGGGGGGTTCTCTTCCAGGCGACTGACCCCTTTGGTAGGGCTTGAGGTCTCCAAACTTCAACAACACGATTTGCCGCAAAGTTTTGAGACGGTTGGCGGAGGGGCACCAGGAAAGGACATCATGGAGTCCGGTATAGACCCGGAATCCGAGTGGAGTAGAGAGGGAGGGAAAGGTCTCTGAACGGCTAGCAAAAAGACGCGGATGACAATTCCAGTTTGGGTATTGTCGTGGCTTGATTGAGTACCTTGCTTTTTTGCACGCAATAGCGTGACGTGAGATGTGGATCCGCGTTGTGTGTGCAGGTAGAGCACTGCAAAAAACCCTTCTCTAGGCTCACAAAATCCAACCAGCTTGTGGACACCACACTGTCAAAAGCTCGGGGAAATCGAGCGAGGAGGCTGAGAAACGTCGGAAACTGGGGACAAAAACTTGAGTGGCTGGTGGGGGAGCGGTCTCCCATTGAAGGGGGTTTAAACCAGATTTTTTGCAGGAACATTTTCATCCAGCACACGGGGATGGGGAACCGAGCGGACGAAGATTTTGGGCTATGTAAGGGAGATCGCCGTTGGTGCTGATCCGGAAGGGATTCCGTAGGGAAAGGAGAAGCAGTGGGAATGGGGATCCACAACAACCCCAGTATCTTGATCCTTGTTCCTCGTTGGAGAAACGGGGGCGTTTCTAGTGCTCTGGGACTTTGTTAGAGCGTCGAAACATTCGGGCCCATTTCCTGAATTCGAACCCTCCAAGGGGCAACTAGGGCTTGCAATTCAGTTTGCAAGGAGCGAGCGGGGCGGATCATTTGCGCCAGAACGAGATCGTCTATGTAATCGACACTTTATTCTTGAGCAGCAAGTGGAACGATCCCCTTTCGGGGGCTACTATTGAGAAAGAACGTTTTTGACTAGGAACGCAGGGGACGTGGGCCCATAAACTGACCGTTTTTATTGGGTACTCAACTACAAGGTCATGATGGGCCCAAAGAGTTTGGTGAATTCGACCCTTTGGATTAAACAACCTCCCGGAAATTTTTCTATGTCCCGAGATGGAAAGCGTGTTCCTAAAGGCGTCAGGACGGGGGGAAGATCTCTTGCAACTTCGGCCCGCTGAAAAGGTTGGGGTTTAGGATACCCTTTCTTTCTTGATAAGGGGCGTTGAAGACACGGGGATTTTGTCTCGACTATTGAGTTTGTAAAACACGGGGTGAGGAATTACAAAACTGCAGGGTGGGGGCAGGTTGCATGTGTTTAATGCACGTATCCTTCATGAAGAGATGGTTGCGCCCTCCTGCTGGGGGGTTCTTTTGAGGCGTCGTTCTAAGCTTAATAACTTTGTAGGGGGCCGGCGGTTGGAGAGGGGGGAAAAGTCCGGCTTAAAGGGGCAAGCGGGGAGTAGCCCCGTTCTCATCACGAGTGTGTGGGGACATAAGTGTTCTTCACTAACTGATCTTTGGATCCTTAGTTGAGGGCACTATCTCTTCTGTTTCCCAGAAGAGACGCAGAGTGCGGTCTAAGCCTAGGAGCTCGGACAGAGATAGCGGGGTGTGAGGGGAGCTTCCGTGTTTGAACGGGCCCATTGACCCAACCCAAAGACTGTATTCAGGCAGGGGGACTGCCTCTGATTATTATGTTTCCATCCTTTTGGAGGCGTCGAGGTGAGATCGGCTCCAAGGGGAAGTCTTTGGGTCAGGGGGGTTGAATCATCGTCACTAGAGAGGGGCCCCGGGTTTTTCTCGAAAACATCGAAGGTACTGAACTGGGGGGCATGGGGCCAGTGATGGGGATAGAAAAAGACTTAAACCAAAGGTTTTTATAGGTTTTGAAGGCGAGGCTATCTCACAATTTTAAAAACCCGGCACTCGGGCTGAAGCGTGTCCAATGCCGGGCAATTCCCTGACGCTGGAAAAGGAGTTTTAGCCGAACTCTTGCGGAGAGAGTGTGATTGCAGAAATTTGCGAGCCTAAACGATGATCGCCGAAAGGTGATTTGACCAGAATTGTCCCCCGTTAAGAGCTCGCAGCGTGCCAAGCTGAGACGTTTGAGGGCTGACTGACCTCTAGTTGGCAAGCCGTCTAGTCCCATGTAGGTTTGTTACCCTGGGAGTGGGCGAGTGCGCTGGGGGGTGCAGTGGGGGGGGTCGATGTCGCGGAGTGGGCAAAATGTGATGATGCTTACTGTGGCACTCGCACCGAGCCTTGAGGATACAGTGTTGTTTGTATGATTGCCTAGCAAATTTCGCATCGCTTTAGATTTCGCAGAGTTTTGGGACTTCTCCTCCACGGGCTGCTTGAGGAATTTTGGGCATTGTAGAGTTGTGATCGCCGTCACAAAAAGGACACGAGCGTGTTTGCGCGGGCGCGTGGCTGTGGCTGAGTAGGGGGAGAAAGTTTCGCTATCAGCAATTAATTTTTTTAAATGGGGGGAAAGGGGTGAGAAGCGCTGTGGCTTGAGCTTAGTTGATTGCAGCAGAATATGGTCAAATCCGCAGAGCTCGTAATGCGGCTTTGTTGAGGAACCGTGAGCTGTTTGTAAGTGGGGTGTTAGCGGGGCATTTGAATTCAAAATGCTTTCGTGTTTTAGATCCAAATGCCTATGTGATCGTAACAAAAGGAAAACGGGGAGATCCCAAAATTTCCAAACCCCTTTAGAGCGTCGATAGAACTTCTATAAATTCAAAAGTGCTGAAAAGGGAAAACGTGGTTTTTCCCAATTTTAGAGGGGTAAGTCCAAAACCGCTGTATTACATGTAGCCAATAGGTTTTTTTTTGATCCCGTTAATCAAGCTCGTATGCGGCCCTAATTCTCATTTGAAATTTGGGAAACGAGATCGTTGAAAGGGGAGCGTCTTGGAGGATATCTCAATGGAAACTTTTGCACTGCATTTAGGCTAGTATTTTTATCCACTAAGAGTGGGACAAAGCTAAAATTTTCCGGGCCCCCGTGCGAGGGTCACCATTAAAAATTTGGCAATTTAATGGGGGGGAGCGAATTCTTGAAATTAACAACAGCTGGTTGTGGGGTCACTGCGGGGTATGACAATTAACTGTGAGCTGCGTGTAACGTTTTTGTGCCGAAAATTTAATCTCAAACTTATTCTGACCTTACTCCCCTTTTAAATGGTTTCGGGTTTCTTCCCCAAATTTTGGGAAATTTAAACATGATAGATTTTTCACTTGCTCAAAATTTTTTTTGTAGTGTCAAGACTCGTCAAAACGAGGCTTGAAAAATGGCACGTCGTCCGGCTTTTTATTCAAAGCTTCATATATCGTTGCGCAGATGCAAACATTTTTCGCGAGTTTTTAGAAAGGCGTTGGCTTGCTGGTTTTTGCTGTTCAGACATGTTGTATGTAAATAATTCAAAGTGAAAGTAAGACGAAGTGACAAGTAGTAATAAACTGACAAAATCAAGGACAGAAGTGAATTATAATTTGCAAATTATAAAAGAAAAAACAAAAAAGTTTTGAGAAAACAATGTTGTAGCCTTTAAAAAAGCCCAGAAAAAGGGGAAAAAAATAAATTTTAAAAATAATGCAGTTGTGTGAAAGAAAAACTGGAGTGCGATTAATTTCTGATAGAAATGCAAGTGAAGAAAAACGAGATAGCGCTGACATGTTTTAACAACGTTAGAGACCCCGGTGGATTACAAGCACGTACGAATACACCAGGGGCTGACGCGATATAAAACTCGAGAGTGGCAGGCAAGGATCTGTACCTGTCTGAGGCGTGTGACTGTGATAAAAACACTTGGGAGATTTAAATTTTTCATGAAAAATAAAATGGCAATGTGAAAGATATGGGGAAACAAGAAACTGGCTGAAAAGATCCGGCGCCAGGAGGACCAACTTTTTTACGCGTAGGCGAAGATCCACAAACGCCTAGTGTGGGCGAGGGGGGGCCAAATGCGACTAGGGATTCGAGGGGGGGGGGGGGGTTTAGTGGACTGTATTTTTGGGTTTTGGAATCGAGTTACCGTGAGGGCGAGATTTGAGGGAAACCGACTCAAAAAAAAAAACTGAAATCACTTACCGACTTGCTGTATGGGCTGGGCAAAGTACGGGCGGGGGGGCGTTAAATTTCTCAGCTGGGCGGCAGGGGTCGTCGGCGAGAGCGATTATAAAAGGGGAAATATATCCTAAAAGTCAACAATGAAAATAGTTACCAGGTACCTGTATACGTATACCTGGGAGGTGCGAGTAAGGGGTAGAACACACGCGCGTTCTCTACGAGCGGAGCTTGAGAGCTTCTTTCCCCCGGGAGCGGCTGAGAGGGCCTGAGTACGAGTTGCCAGCATTTTTTTCACAGACGCAATTGCTGGCCGTGATACAAATACATCCAGCCCGGTGGGAAAGGAAAGGAAAAATTTATAGGAAATCAAACATTGGCGTAAACACCCTTTTACAGAAAATGCTAAATCGTACTAAGAACTCAGTCCCCCTTCATAATCTACTGGGGAATATTCATTAGATCCGGAGATATACTTGTGTTTCGCGTAGTTCCCGTTCCTAAGGTACCAGTAGATAAGCCATGAAAATAATTGCGGAAAAATACCCCAAACTCGAACACATTTTCACCTTGTCTCAAAATTTAGTCTTCTACTTATTTTAATTTTTGAAACAATTCTTTAAACAATAAGGGTGCACCAAAATGGGCTCTCCACTCCACCCTGGGTTTCAAACTTGTACATGGAAATTTCGAGACCCGAGCCCCCCTTTAGTCATCCATACATAAACCCAAAGTTTTCCTGCGATACTTGATGATTATTTTGCCATTTGGCAAAATGGCAAAGAAGAGCTGCCCAGTTTTTTGATCTCTTAACTCTGTACATCCTGACATTCAATTTACAATGGAGGTTGAAGTAGATGGAAAATTGCCATTTCTTGACACTTTAATTATCCGGAGACCTGATGGGCGCCTAGGTCATACTGTGTACAGGAAGCCAACTCATACCAATAGGTATTTGCAGTCCTCTTCACATCATCACCCGTCACAACTTCGTTCAATAGCTTTTACTTTGGCTACACGTTCGCGACGAATAACCGACGTTGAACATTTCGAAGAAGAAGGTTCTGCCTTACGTGGAGCACTGCTTAGTAATGGCTTTACAAACCGGTTGTTTTACAAGGCTTGGAATAGAAAAACAAGAGCGGAAATACAACTTGCTTCGGTAGACGTCGAGCCATCAGTTCAACCAAGAGCTACTGCATATTTGCCATATGTGAGAGGGACAACAGACCGGATCGGCCATATACTAGCTCAAGAAAACATCAAGACGGTTTTTTCAACAGACAGGACCCTGGGTAAAATGATTGGTAGTCCTAAAGATAAGATACTTTTGGAGGGTTGGGGCGTCTACGAGATCCCATGTGCAGACTGTTCCCAGACTTATTTTGGCCAGACAGGGCGAAACATGTCAATGCGCCTACAAGAACACATTCTTGCAGTCAACAAGCTGGAAACCACTTCTGCTTTGGCGCAACATGTCAAGAAAAAGGGTCATTCGATAAACTTTGAAGGAATGAGGTCTCTTGCCATGATCAGCCATCTGACTAGCCGTATCGTCAGAGAGGCAGTAGAAATTGAAAAACGCCCTCATAACTTGAACAAGCGAGATGATGGCAAACGTCTGGCCCAGTCTTGGAAGCCTGTTTTGGCAAATAGATTGGTGCCTGAAAACCATAAAACAGATAATCCAGACTCTGCTCTGGATACACATGGTCCAAGAGTCGTGCCAACAGTTGACCAGAATCCTCCTACAAGAATGTTGACAAGAAGTCAACATTTAAGTCCTACAATTTCCAGCGTTTCTACAACATCAGTTGAAGAACAGAATCAGCCTTAGAGAAGGGTGACTAGAAGTCAAGCAAAGAGCTTAGCACAGTGATGTGGTTAAAAAGTTTTCACTGCACCTGTTTTGCTTTTGTACTTGCTATTTGGTTTGCCTTTGTAAGGCGGTTAAGTTTGTTTATATTTTTATTGTGTTTTATTGTTTTTTATCAACTCTTCTTGAAAATGGAAGCCTAGTCTTCTGAAACGTTGGAAGTTTTAATTAAATATTCGTTTTAAACATTCAATATAGCGTGATTATTTCCGTAAAGTGTAACATAACATAAACCATGAATCACGAAAGCCTACAACAGAACATATATATATATATATTATATATATATATATATATATATATATATATATATATATACGCCTGAAGAGGCCAATTGTAACATTGGCGAAACGTTGCACCCACTCGACAACGTCCAACTAGGACTGCAATTTTAACAAGGTACGTGGTTTTACCGTAAAACTTTTTAAAAATGACATCATATCCCAACCACGAAAGTCTAAAAACTCACAAACTCATATATATATATATAAACACGGATTGAATATGCAGACATTGTATTTTCGGGTAGTCCGTGTGGTGTTATTTTATTTATACCAACGTTTCAGGCAGTTCTCCCTGCCCATCTTCAAGGAAATTAAAACATAAAACAATATAAAAAACAAACAAAACCTTACTTTATAACATACAGTGCAACTAGTTACATAGACTAAAACTAAATAGCTTAGAAAACATACTCATAACAAAATATACAACCAATGATTTAAAAAAAACTGTGAAGCCATCAACATTATCCTATTACTATTTAGATGACCTCAGCATACGAGTAGATGGCTCAAGGGGTTCTTGTTGAGTCTTCCTTCTCTTGTCAACTCTTGGAGGAGGACGGACTACAGACGAAATGGAAATCATATGGAGAGCTTTGGGCTGAACATTACAGCCTTGCAAAACATGTTTCCATGTGGCTGGAAGTCTTTTAGCATCATCCCGTGTGTTCATGTTGTGTTTCCCGCCTCACTTACGATTCGGGGCACCTCATGTTCCACTTTGGCTAGGGTTTTAGCTTCATCAAAGTTAATCCAGTGTTCCTTGTGGAAAGCATGTTGAAAAAGAGCTTAGGTGGTTTCCATACTACTAACTGCAACTCTATGTTCGTCGATGCGGACAGATATTTTGCGGTTGGTTCTTCCTACGTATGTCTTTTCGCTACTTCCACATGGAATTTCATATATATAGGCCCTACCATGGGACTCGTTAGGAATGGTATCCTTAGCGTTGCGTAACATACCGTAGCTGATATCTTGCGATCCGTGCTAAAAACAGTTCTTATCTTCTGCTTTTTGAGTAAACGGCTTATTTTATCAGTGGTTCCTTGGACGTAAAGCAGAAATGCAGTTGCTCGAGGATCTTCTTTTGGAATATCTGATCAACAGGTTTACTCGACGTTTTATGGAATGCTCGAGCAATTGTGTTGGGAGAAAATCCGTTAAAGAGTAAGGTGTCTCGTAACTCAATCATTTCTTCAGCCATGTGCTCAACGTCAGACAGTCTTTTGGATCGTATAGCAAGGGGGTTTACTACTGTGGCAAGCTGTGCTGGGAGGTGGTGTGAGTCCGCGTTTAAATATCGATTTGTATGCGTTGGTTTACGGTAAACGGTATGTCCGAAGGTCTCATCCTCTTTCTTGATTATAAATACATCTAAAAATGGGAGGCATTTGTCTTGATCTATTTCTATTGTGAATTTGATATGTTCATTTAACCCATTCAGATAGTCAAGAAAGATATAATAACTTTGATGAAGCTAAAACCTTAGCCAAAGTGGAACATGAGGTGCCCCGTATCGTAAGAGAGGCGGTGGAGATAGAGAAACGGAAACACAACATGAACACACGGGATGATGCTAAAAGACTTCCAGCCACATGGAAACATGTTTTACAAGGCTGTATTGTTCAACCCAAAGCTATCCCTGTGGAAATGACTTCAGTTCGTCCTCCTCCTCCAATAGTTGACAAGAGAAGGAAGACTCAACGAGAACCTCTTGAACAATCTACTCGTACGCTGAGGTAGTGATGGGACCTCGGGATTCCCTGTGGAATATTCCCCGAAGATTCCCGGGAAAGTTCCCGACCTTAATTTAAATTCCCTTAAGTAGGGAATAAAATGTTTTTTTAAAATAGGATGTAGGCTAATTTGTTAAGTTTTTTAACACTATCTGCACCTGCTCTGCACAATCTGAGTCAGCTGTTAGTTAATTCTAGGCTTGTTAGGGTAGGACTATCCCTAGATATAAACATTATTAACGTTATAATTATAAGGGATGTGCGAATAGTGATTTTGAGGTTTGAATCGAATATTGAATATTTTTTTGTCACGAATATGCGGAATTATGAATTACACAACAAAGGGTTGTTTTAAACCCCGCCTATGGAGGAGAGGCTAATGGTAGCCTAGGCCTAATCACAAAACTGGATTCCACCTTGGGCTAGGCCTAATCGTCAAGTTCATGTGTCATGGGGGCGCCTGAATAGCGTAGACTGGAATAACGTAGACTCCCTCGTGTATAGTGGTCTTCCAGGGTTACACGCGTCAAAATAAAATGGAACACTTGAACTGTAAGTCTACGTTAATCCAGTCTACGCTATTCCAGTCTCCGTTTTTCCGGTCTACGTATTCCGTCTACGTTAGTCCAGTCTACGTTATTCGGCTACGTATTCCAGTCTACGACTTTAATCCAGAAATTAGCCTCGAGCGCCGAGTCGACGTAAATCCAGTGGATTAGAGTCACGTTGCATATTATTTTGAGTAGTACCTAATTAATTTGGATATCGATTCCCCCCAAAAAGTTGATCCGTGCACCTATAAAAACAAGATTTGGTTTAATTTGTGAACAATGCTATAATTATAATGAAACGGTTTTATATTTACTTGTCATACAAAATTGAAAACAAATACACAAAAGCAAGTACAAGATTGCAATGCTAATTGTTGTCAAAAGTTACAAATACTTATACAAATTTATTAATCCCCAATTCTCATTGCATTCACAAGCAACAGACCGATCAAAAACACAAAACCAACCCCCATTATAATATCATTATTAAAAAATGGGTAACAATAAATAAAATAATAAAAAAAAATGCACTTATTTTCGTCCATTTGGGACATTTTGTTTTCCCTGACCTATTCATCCCATAATATTCTGAATGGAACATTATATTTTAGGAATCAAATCATTGGACGAAATTTTTCGATGTTGTCCGCTAATTCGAAGTTGCAACAGTTTTCCGTAGTCGGTGACCTGTGCGAGAGGCGCGAAACCCCTAAACAGGTATGCACCCTTTCGCCTCTCGTGATTCGCGGGTGGCAGTTTTCAACAGGGATACCTCATAGACCTGTCTGCCTGTTGCGAACAGAGGTCACAATACTGCAGAGACCGCTGAAATTTTAAACATACATCCATTAGCATCTTTTTAGTGTTAAACAATTCAGCCAACTCCGTTACAATACAGCCTTAAATATATAATAATCTAAATCAATGTGTAGAAATTGATCAAAAAATATTAACGACAATGGCTTCCGTCTTCGAATAAAACAAAGAAATAATTTTAAAATTTGTTGATCAATTCTTCACATTGATTTAGATTACTATTTATTTATGGCTGTGTTTGGGAAACGGATTTGGCTGAATTTGTTAACAGCACCTAGAAAGGTACTGATGGATGTATGTTTACAATTCAGCGCAATCTGTGCAGTAATTTGTGACTCTGTTCGACAAAACAGACAGACTTTACACACAGACACAAATACAGAGAAAATCCCGTTTGATTTGAGGGGGATATACTTCGTCACACCGCTCCTCGTCTAACTAAGAAAACGCCGAAAGTCGTTGTTGGACGAGTGAGAGCCCATTGTTTTTGGGGTGTTGATGATGATGATTTTGTTGCTTAACGTTCATTTTAATGCACTAAGGCTATTCGAGACGATGAGTGGTGATAGACGAGGGTGAAAGACAATTACAAAAAACAAACGCCTTATGCGGGATACGAACCCGCAAACTCTCTGGTGTAAACCCGCTTCAGACCTGCGCCTAAATCGTATGAGCCACGGCGCCATTAAACCACCTTGCCACTGCGTAGGCCCCTAGATGGTTCAAGTCGAGATTGTCTGTGATCCCCTATTCCGCGGACGCGTATCACATTGTTACGCCCAAAACGAAAAAAATTAGCAAAAAATTTTCACATCACCAATCCCGAAGTATAAAAGCTATCAAGAATCCAAAATATTTTTTAGAAAGGTCCATTCATGCACCCTATTTTCGGCTGCATATGTTCTGCACCCATCTTTTATGCTCCTCAAATCAAACCCAATTTAGTGAAGCAATGAAAACTTGATATTCGGCAGTAATTTATTTTCTTTAAGTTGGGGGGCAAATAAAATAAGGGGAAACTTATCACACGCCAACGCCAAACTATTAAACCTATCAAGATTCCAAATATTTTTTAGAAAGGTCTATTTATGCACCCATTTCGGCTGTATAATCCTGCATCCATCTTTTATGCTCCTCAAAATCAAATACAATTTAGTAAAGCCCTGTAAAATATTTTTTTCTGCAGAAATTTTATTTTTTGAAAGTTGGCGGGTCAACAATAAAATTTTCAAAATTTTGTCAAATTATCAACATTCTTTTGGGTAACATTGTGGAGAAAATGTATTTTTTCAAAGCGAACTTTTAATTTTAAAAAATAAAGTAAATTTTTTAATTTTTAATTTTTGTATGTTGGATTCCTGAAGAATTTGCTGAAAATGTAACTGCCACCCAAAAAATGTTATTTTGAATGTGTGTTTAAAATTTCGTCAAACGGATCAAAAATTTGGCCCCTGCGCAACGAAACAAACAGATGACAGACGACAGACATAATTACAATAAAGTGCCGCCAAACTTGCCATAGAGGACTACGTTCGCAGCGCTCACTCGTCCAATAATTTTCATGTATGGCGGTGGATTTCTTCCGATTTTTATCGACTGTTTGTTGTTTAATCAAGGTTTCTAAATTCTCGTAGGGGAAAGCTTTGGCCGTGTCCCAAGGTTAACTGAATCTCTACTAGGCATATTAGATACACAGATCAATAGCCCTTGCAAATCTTGTCGAGTACTAGTACGAGTTGTGTTTTTTTTATATTTTACGCATTTTTAAATATGTTTTTTTATGGCGGTTTCATGAATTAAGTAAAATACTACGTTAAATTGAGAGTTGTGTGAAATTCCATTTTGTTTAATTTTAAACATCAATCAAGTCTAATTCAACACAAAATTGTGCGGATCACTCCCCGTCTGACAATGACTTCGGCGTTTTTCTAGTATAGAACAATAAATTTTGTGAGTACAAAGGCAAGTCGAAAAATAATATACACAAATGAAATGACGGATAAAAGAATGCGTCTTTAGAATTGAATATCAAAAAATTTGCAGCTATAAAAAATTATGAAATAATTTACCAAATTATTCAAATTTATAATGCACATTGACATTGTAAGTATCTAACTTCAAACACTACAAAACATTTTTAATCGAAGAGTACAACATTGCATAACATTTCTCACATGCAATCGGGATTAGCTGCCAATTAATATTTTCAACGTTTGAATTTACATTACGGCGTGTAATTTACATTACGGCCGCACGCGCTGTTATCTCAGGATTAGAGGAGGAGGGGGGGGGGGAAGGGACTGCCTATTTTAAAGGTGGGCAGGGACGTTGGCGATGCATAGATAGATGCGTATTGGTAAAGAATAATGAATTGAAAAATCATATGCAAAACGATATGTAAAATTCCGAAGAAAAAGTAACATTTATCAGGGGTCTCTGTAAATTGCTGTTTCATTATTATTTTATTCAAATTCCCTAACCTTTCCAGTTTGGCTGACTGTGAAGTAATTTGCCTGGAGATATGAAGTCGATTAATAAATGTACTATCCTCCAGAAAAAATATTTGGGCGATCAGGCACACAGAAAAGGTAGCCCGGCGCTTTGCTCCTGCAAATTTTATTTCACTTAAGACGGAATGGGAAATATTTGACAGTTTGGGAAATAACTATTCGCTCGGTCAGGAAACATCCGGCGTATTTGCAACTTTGCATAGTATATAGGCCCTATGTACAGCCCCACAGTCATAGATTTCCAATATTTTTTGTTATTCTGCCTGAAAAAAATTCACGAAAATTTTCAATCTGAGACTTTTCAATAAAATCCGATATCGTAAAAAATCAATTTATTTCAGTTAAAAATTTTTTAAAACAAATTTTAAAAAAAGTGTTAATGTAGAGCTCTTAATTTCCGCATGCATTCCGCATGCATGCAAATTATCACATAGAAATGCATGAACACGTTCAACGCTCCTTTTAATGGTGTGAATTAAAAACACGTTGAAAAGGAAATTCTGCTGTGTTTCGGTTTCAAAATATCATTATTTTTAGTGACGTTTAAATTTGGAGGCCTCTCCACAATTTCCCGGGGCATCCCCCTTCAATCAATCAATCAATCAAACCGGGCCCATTCTTAACCGCCTTCATCAATTAGGGGGTGGTCTTCTGGAGTTTCCCCTTTAAAGAATCAATCATCTACATTCTATTTCCGTTAAAGTAAAAAATTATGCCGATTATCCTGGAAAAATCTTGCAGGCTTATAACGGGGATTTGGCACAGGAACATAGGTAATTCAATGTTTTATAAATATTTTCGGTTTTTGTATCTAACCTTACCAAACTTAAACCTAACCTTACCTAACTTAACCAAACTATAGATGGTGATTCTGGAAGGGCGCAATTATACCGGGAAATAACCCCCACTAATTGATGTAGACGAGTCGAAAACGCACACCTCTTTCGCATGCGTAGTTCAGGCATAAAAGATTGAGGTAAAACACCCAATCCCAAACCACTAAAAAAAAACGGAAGTAGCATAACCCGTTTAGTCACACACACCCAAATAACTAGGGAAACGCCAAAGTCGTTGTTAAACGAGTGAGTGAGCCATGTGTTTAGTACCCGGTTACATTACTTTTTTTCCCCCTATCTTAGGCCTACCTAGCCTATCATAGGCTAGAGAGGCGATTATGACCTTACAGTTGACGCGCCCGTCCCCGTATACCAACTAAACTTTAAAAAAACTTTTTATTTATACGAATATGATTATCAAACTTAAATGCAAATGTTCCCGGGTCCGCTCCACATGACTCGCTCACTCGTCTAACTACGACTTTGGCGTTTCCCTAGTCTAGTTGGCTAAAGCGCCTTTAGCCGAAATGTGGGAGACGCGGGTTCAATCCCCTTTGGGCGGGAAAGATTTTGTCATATTAGATTGTATTTAAAAAATTTTAAACATTTTGAAATGCATATAAAAGCAGTGTAGTCTACATCTTGTGACAATACAATGGAAAAAAATAGCCAGTACGAAATACTTGTAAATATGCAAAGGTTTACTCAATCTACGAGCGGAATTTGGGGGTACCTTGACGTGCAACAAATTTGACTGACCTTGCATGGGCACGACATTTCACAGCCAGGTAAAAAAACAAACAAAAATATCTTTTTAAAATCTAAAACATTGTCGTTAATATCATTTTTTAAACATTGGAAGTCTATTTTTCGGTTTATTTTTTCTTGTAGGTTTAAATCGCAATGAATCTTGCTGATTTTTTTAGCAGTTCTCAATAAACTCGTACCGGAGGGCTGTTTAAAAAATTTTAGCGCCCAAACTGTTCAGCGATTCGGCTGATTTTCAAAAGTACTCACACGCACACACATACACACACACACAACACGCAGAAAAAAAGATTGACCCCCATTTAAGTTTAATGGAGATCACTCCGTTCGCTACGCTCACTCGTTCACAAAACCCTGATTTAAAAATTTTCGCCTGCGGTGCTGTGGTTGGGGTTTTTTCCCCCCCAAAATCCCTGCTGTTTTTGCCTGAAATCGCTTGTCCTGCCAAAAATTCACTTCACTTTGAAAATGGTACCTTCCCACGACCTCGCCCTCCCGGCGCCCCCCCCCCCCCCCCCCCCCCCCCCCCCCCCCCCCCCGAGGAAGGAGATCGTCAAGAGTCCCCCCACTTATTATTTTAGAAATTTAACCACTGGGCCCAAAAGAGTAAAGTATAATACACAATAATTTATACATCTATTTGGGTTTAAATTTATTGCCTTTAAACTTCCAAAAAACCATCGGAATTAAGTTCCCAATCAAAATCACGTATCTGGAATTTAGAATTCATGTCTGAGGTTTTTTTAAAATCTTTGGAAATACGTGACCGAATGTATCGGCCGCCGTTACGGTCTCAATCGGTGCAGGGCTTTATCATGCGACCATGAGACGACCCATTTCAGGTTTCATTCCGATCGAATGATGCATATGGGAGTTATTAAACCGTAAATATCGTTAAAAATACTTTTTTCATCAGTAAGAGAAGCCAAATTTGGCACCAATTTTCTGGACTAACGTCGATTGGATTAACATAGACAAAAACGTCGACTGGACTAACGTACAACAACTCAACAAAATTTGTCGCTTCGCCTGGTATTTTTTTGTTTTTGAAATTTTTGGGTATTTTTTTTATAACCTTTGCAGGCGTTCGGACAAACTCACCAAAATTTCACCGCAATCGAATGAACGTTTTAGGAACGCAAAAACACTTGTCGCCGGGGTTCCACAGGGCTCAATATTAGGTCCCCTTAGACTGGAATAACGTTGACGGAATAACGTAGACCGGAATAACGTAGACCGGAATAGCGTAGACTGGATTAACGTAGACCGGAATAACGTAGACCGGAAAAACGTAGACTGGATTAACGTAGACCGGAATAACGTAGACCGGAATAACGTAGACCGGAATAACGTAGACTGGATTAACGTAGACTCATATTACAGTTCAAGTGTTCCATTTTATTTTGACGCGTGTATCCCTGGAAGACCACTATACACGAGGGAGTCTACGTTATTCCAGTCTACGCTATTCAGCGGCCCCGTGTCATGTTGGTTTTCACGTAATCCATGTTAGTCAAGGTACTACTTAGCCTAGCACTATTTAATTTTATTATTATTTATATTAGGGCCTATATTATATAAAAATAATAAAAACATTAATATTAAACAATGCTTTTTAAGGTTTTGTGGTTATTTTTTGGCTTTGAATGAAATTTCCCTCAAAATTCCCGCCCGGATCCACAAAAGGGGAGATTCAGATTTTGGTGGTTTCTCAATTCTCCCACACGTCATGATGTAAACACCGGATTCAACCAATCACAGACGCTAGCACCGCTGAACGACAACAAAGAGTCCGACTTTAGAAGGCTGTGACCTGACAATGTTAGTGTTTTGTTTTTGTTTGTGATTGATGCTTGATTGTTTCGTATTTTGTTTGGCAGCGGTTAAATGTGCATATATGTACATATTTAATAATGACTACTAAATTCCTTGGATACCAGGGACTAGACTTACCCTTAGTCATGCCCTAGTGACTTGCTACGGACTAGTCCTTAATCGAGGTGGATAGAGGTAGGCGTAAACGTGCTAGCCTAGGCTAGTCCTAGGCTAGCACATATCATTATGTCGACCCTAGGCTGGGCCCTATCTCTATGTTATTGATAAGAATACATAAACTATAGCTACTACAACTACAATCAGTTTTCATGTGTTTATGATGACCATCATGTAAACAATATATTTCAATAACAAAAGGCTAATTAAATCATGAGATGGATTTGTTGCCGCTATTTTCTTAAAAATGCATTTCCCCAACCAAAACCTCAAGTATGATAGTAGGTGTTTTGTTGGGAGAATTTTGGGAGAAATAAATCCCACACAAATCGATAAATCTCCGATAATGGATCCTTTTATGTAGTAGTGCAGCGGAGCTATTGTCTGTGATTGGTGGGAACCACAATTTACATCATGACGTGCGGGAGAATTGAGAAACCACCAAAATCTGATTCTCCCCTTCTGTGGATCCGGACCCTGGGGGAATATTTCGGGAATATTCCTGGGGAATATTCCTCGAAAATAAATTCCCGTAATTTGCCCATCACTACGCTGAGGTCAGCTTACAGTAATAGGATGTGTTGATGGCTTCACAGTTTTTAAAATCATTGTAGCCTTTGTATTTTGTCATGAGTACCTATGTTTTAGAATGGCGTTTTCCATTGGCATGCACTCGGCGAGTGCAGAGATGTCATTGTTGTCATCCTCCACTGGAATAACATTACAAAACTGAACAAATGAAAAGACAAGTGGCAATCCAGTGCGCACTAGGGCGCACTAGTGCGACCTGAGTGCGGCCAATGGAAAACGCCATAAGCTATTTAGTTTTGTATTGTATCTAGTTGCAGAAGAAGAAGAAGCCACCTGAAGTTCCACCTGCCAAACGCTCGTTAAGGTCATTGCAAAGATCTGTAACGAAATGCTGACCAGTTGCATTGACTTGTGTTGTCTTTTATATTCTTTGTTAACATTGTCTTGCTTGTTAACGTTATGTTTGTTATTTATATGTCGTTACCTTGATAATGGGCAGGGATATCTGCCTGAAACGTTAGTAATTAAACTTATTAGGCTTATAACCTGGAAACTCAAAAGAATCCATTATTAGGGTTGCCATATTTCCCAGATTGAAATTCGGGACTTTTGTAGGAACTGAGGGGACAGCAACCGCGTCTGGGGCAGAGCCCTAGCCGCCAGAGGCGAAAAATTTCTGGGGGACTTTTTCGATGTATGTGCCCAGAAAACGACGTTTAAGCATTTCATTTTTAATGTTTGTAATTGTAGTGATGATAGAAAACACAATTTCATAAATTAAGGTGATATTGGGTTGGGTTGGGTTGGGTACTAGGAACTAGAGGTACGTACCATCAAGTTTAAAACAAACTACAGTGTTATATTCGTTTTTAAACAGAAAAACAATTTATTCTCTTAATTAACTTCAGTTTCCATAGGCCCGTCTTCAAGCTGATTAGCTTCATCACCTTTTTTCTTAGCTCAGTCATATTTTTGTGAGTAACTTATTCCAGCCAACAACCTAGAATTACTTTTGATATAATCCTAAAACTCCGTGCAATTTACACCCTTAAATTTATATTGCACAAAGAGGATTGACCTTACAGAACTAATGAGAATGCCACATTTAAACCGTAATTCTTTCAAAAACAACGGTTTTGTTTTGAAATAATTACAAGTATGAGTAGGACTAGCATTTGGAAACAGGGACATTCCCGAATTTCCGGGACCCGAAAAATACAGAGTTCAAAATCGGGACAATTCCGACTTTTCGGGACGAATGGCAACCCTATCCATTATGTCAAATTATATCCGAGAAAATCTACGTAAAAACAATATACATATATAAAAGTACTTGGTTTTTCGGTTTATAATATCACATATATTTTCATATGGGTGTTGGCAAATACTTTCGTAGGCTAGTTAACTTATTTTTAAAATAATTGTTTTATGGTTTAAGCCACTCCTCGAGTTTAATTACCACTCAACGTTTCGGAACTAACAATGGAGTTCCTTTATCAATAGATTGAATTACAAACTGAAAAATAGAAACAAAACACAAACAAACACACCAACAAAAATAATTTCAAAACCAGGCCAATAAAAATAAATAGAAAGAGTTTAGAAAAATGATCCATTTAAGTGCTTTTAGCTCATGAACCATCTGGCCCTGTTTGCTCGTTATTCTGTCTCAGTCTTTGTCTCCATCCGACGACCCGTTGTTTCTTGATCCGAGGCGTTCAAAGTGAAAGAGGTACCTAGTAGTTTGGACCACTAACAACGGTCATCAACAGGTCGTCGAATGGAGACAAGTCAACCCAGGGAGATACGAAGCCAGACTACTAGGGATGCCTCTTCCACTTTGGACGCCTCAGATCAAGAAACAACGGGTCGTTGAGGAGACAAGGATTAGGAGCCAGAACAAGGAGCAAATGGGGCCGGATGGTTCATGAGCTCAAAGCACTTAAATGGATAATCTTTCTAAATTCTTTGTATTTATTTTTGTTGGCCTGCAATTGTTATTTTCTTTTTATTGGTGTTTGTTTTTGTTATTGTTTCTATTTTCAGTTTGTAATTCAATCTCTTGATAAACGAAACGTTGAGTGGTAATTAATTAAACTGAAGGAGTGGCTTAAACGGTAAAAACAATTATTTCTAAAATAAATTTATATATTATATATTATAGCAAACTTATAACGAGTTTGTAATTTAAATGAAAACGATTCCAATTGATAACTTAAAGCAATTTTAAGGTCAATCCATATCAAGTGGTCTTACACTTACAAGTTGCTTCATCATTAAAAAATCTTATTGCTTCGGTGCAATCACCCTTAGGCCCGATTCCACCAAGTCTTAAACTCGAGTTTAAATTTTTTAAACCTCGGTTAGCTTGAAAATGCGTTCCACCAGAACTAAACTCGAGTTTAAACCGAGCTTAAACTAAACCCTACCTGGGGTGCGGTTTAACAACTTAAACTGGACTCACCGCCAGTATGATATTCGATTCCACATATAACAAGCTGTGATTTTGACGATGTGTTGATGTGGAATCGGTTTAATTATTTTCTATTACGTCTTTATACCTGTTTATACGTGTTTATACTGTTCATCAACTTGTAACAGCAAGATTTTCTCACTCTCCGAGTAGTTAGTACCACGCGAACGTATTTTCATTTTTCATAGGTTATGTTGTCAGTGTGTCGTCACTGTCTTGTTCAACAGCTGACCGTGGAGACAAAATCACGTGATTTTTGAAGAACCAATCACAGACATCCTTACAAAATAAACTCCGCTTAGCTAAACGGAGGTGAATAAAATGTGGTGGAATGGGCCATGGTTTAAACTGAAGTTTAAAGATAAGCGGAGCTTAGTTAAACTCGAGTTTAGCATCCATTTGGTGGAAACGGGCCTTAGACCTACATGTTGATAGTTGTGTTTATAGTTTTTTATTTGCTTGTGGCAGCCATATTTGTTGAACAGAGTACAGTATTTTATGCCATTTTAAGGCATTTGCGGAAACTTAAATTTCTCGGCATGGATCTTATTGCAATTACTTCAGAAAATTGCAGGCCTCTAGAAATAAAAGATTCATCCAAACAATTGAGACCTATAATGTCTTGCAAATCTTAACCTAGAGTACCGTATCTGTATGTGGCAAAGTTAAGATGTTTGAAAATATTAAATTACATTTTTTTAATACTTAACATTAAACCATTATTATCACGTTCTTTGACAATATACTCTCGCTAATTTGTACTTGACAATATAATATGCCCTTAATAAACCGTAGAGTGGCGGTGGGACTGCTTTCAGCGCTGCCAAACTGTTTCAAAGCAATGTAGGTACAGTAACAGTGAGGCCGCCAAAATAATACTTTTAATACGTATATTTGTACATAGTTTTAATGAAGCTCCTTGCCAACAATTTGCCTATAGGCCTAGCATGTTGTGAGTTTTGATTTAGAGGGCTAATGTTTTGTTTTGATAAATATGTCCAGGTATTTATTTAGTTATTAGAAAAATCGTGCATATATTTAGACTAAAAAAATGTGTAGTTTATGTCATAATGACCTCTTGGAATTGTAAATAACTAGCTTTTCACTATAGTAGGCCCCAGTTTTCATATAAAGCTGAGACTAGGCATTCTACTGTTCTTGCTCTCATGACAACAAAGGCAACACTCGCCGCCATCATACACACAAATTGTAATTTTAACATCCACATGGCGGTGGCATTACAGGGCATTGCCATTTTCTATTAATATCAAAGACAAATGACGGCTTGCCATTCTATGGTTTAAGCGCCTGTCAGACGATCGAGAAAATCGCGCGAGTTGGCTCGCACGAGTTACTCTCTAGGAGTAGGCCTGCACTTATTTACATGGAACTCACCGCCTCCCTGTCAGACGGTAAGCCAGCGAGCGCGAGCTCGCGCTCGCCACGAAAAATGTCCAGCTTGTTCAACTTCCTAGCGAGTCGAGGTAGCGAGAGCCAATCAGAACCCACTACCATAACACGTGACCAGTGAACACCAATAGGTGGCGTTATTGTTACCTTCATTGTCTGTCGTGTGACAAGGATGGTAATAAACTCGCGCGAGCCAACTCGCGCGATTTTCTCAATCATGTGACAGCCGCTTTACTATATTAGGTCTATATCTACCTCATTGCCCTACATGATGACGAGGCTACCTCTCGCATTCCCCTTAGCTTAGCATATCTCTATTTGTCTTCCCTCTTTCTTAATTTGGAGTTAAAAACCTTTTTTTAAAGATACAAACAACAACATTAATTAGTTCCCACACTTTATTCTGATTATTCATGAATTTACAGGGAAAAATGCAATTAACTAAAAAGATAGACCCCCCCTCCCTTGCAAAGTATAAGTTTAGTGTTGTACCCCCATGTGTGATTATTCTAGAAGGGATCCCGCGCGTGTACCACATTGGCACGTGCGGTGGCCGATACAATGCTCTCGTAATGGAGCTCCTTGGACCCAGCCTTGAGGATCTGTTCGTCTTATGTTCCCGGAGATTTTCATTGAAAACTGTTTTAATGATTGCCATACAGCTAGTAAGTCTTAATGTATAACCAATAACCATGTTTATCAAAATACTTGGCTTTTTGTGTAGGAAAAGACTGGCAATTATTTTGATTGTTCAGCGGACATTTAATTTCATGGAGATTTGTTTAATTACGCCCAAAATGTAACGGGACAATTTTAGTTTGATCCACTCAAATAATTTTATCAAGCTGGATGTAAATCTGTAGACTCTGGACTATTTGCATATAGTAGATGCCTAGCTTTTGAATAACTATTCATTATTTCTTGATACACAAATCTCAATGAAGTGAAATGTGCTGTTTGTGTTGTTTGTTGTTTTGTGTGTTGTTGCGTGAATTGAGCGGTGATAGCAGATGCGGGGGTTGAAATTATGTTCCTTGCCATATTATCCTAACTAATTCCTGCCACCCCCGTTTGCCTGCTACCACCGCTCCCCGATGCTCCTCTTGGAACAAGTAGGAACAAAATCTAATCCCTTGAGCATCTCCTCTTGTTTGGCTTTGCACTACACGGTGACCGGGCTAACCTCGTGCAGCATGCTCGAGATCTGCTTCTCCTTCTTCTCTCGCTCTGCCACGCTCACGCTTAACAACGCAACACCCCAAAACACCCAACAGATTTCAATTGAAACAAAGTGACAACTGCTCATTCGATGTGTTATGTTTGTTTTGTCCTGCCCTTGCCCTTGCCCGCCTCCCTCCTTGCCTTTCATGTTATCTTAGACGGCATCCCCGAGGTGTTCTACTTTGGGCCATGCGGCAAATACAACGCGTTAGTTATGGAACTGTTAGGGCCAAGTCTAGAAGATCTATTCGACCTTTGCGGGCGAAGGTTTTCACTCAAGACGGTTTTAATGATCGCTACTCAACTTGTAAGTATATTACACTGCAGTGCATGGCCCCTCACTCACCAAAACAGTCATGCAATAGCAATATCAAAAAATTATTATGTCGAGGTTTGTCAAATTGTCTTGCAAATTTGCTCCAACCCAGAACCTCCGACTCTACGTACTGATGCTCTTCCCAATTGAGCTATTGGGGACACATGGTAAACTTTTACTAAATTGCCATTTGCAGGGTGTCAATTAAGCCTTGATAAAATACCTGGAAATGTCAGAAAAATTGTTATATTAATGAAATTTCCTTATTTCCCATCAAAAATCTACTGGTATCTTCCCGAATATAGCGCGATGTTTTTTCCGAAAATATAATGTCTAAAAGTAAAACAGCACTTGCCTTATTTTTTTGTTTTTTTATTTGAAGTAGCGCCTGAACATTGGCCACCCGCAATACAACTCCCATGCATTGGTTGCTACGCATCGCCTCCCCCCCCCCAATCGACTTGCGGCTGGTGGGGTGACGTCATCACAGGCTCCGCGGAAAAAATATACTTTCTTGAAATATTTCCGAAAAATTGGGGTCTTGTTATATTTGAGATCGTGCTATATTCGGGACAATACGGTAAATAAATGAAACATTCTCTATGCCACAAATACCAATCACGACGTTAAGGGGCAAATTCAGTTATGCTGCATCCTTTTTTGTTTTTTTATCAATCAAACAAATTTAAAACCTAGAAAAGTATAGTTTTCACTAGCTGGAAAATGTGGAAAAGTCAGAGAATTTGAATTTGATAACATGAAATAAGTAAAAACCCTGGACCCTTATTCTATAATGCGTTGTGAAATCTTGTCGGTTGAAACAAAACGAGAATTTCACTATGGTATTATAAATAACCCCATTTTGCTAGTTGGCGTTTCGTTTCCACCGACAAGTTGTCGCTGACAAAAATATTTTGGAGAACTTTTAACACTTGCCCGCAAATCATATTTGACATGATATTGTTTGGTAATGGAATAACACATAAATATAATTTATCACGAATTATTTGAATAGTTTAGTTTTACTCACGTACTTATTTCCTACAGTATCAAATTCAAAGAGGTTATGCTTGACGTACACTTTGACATACCATGCTAAATAATGTCATCAAAGAATCGACGGTGCCTTCTAGCAACAAGCTCCAACCACCGCTAGCTGTCTGCAAGTTTATTATTTATTGTTTTATGAGGTTTTGATTGTTTGATTAGTTTAAAGTTACGATTGCTCAGTCAAATTGAAGTTTCTACTAATCCCTGTGTTCACAAAACCATTGGTTCTCGTTAGTAGTATAGAATCACTGTTTTAACATATTTTCGTTTAGTGTGAAACAATAACTTTTCATGGCGCTACGAAACGACAATAGTTATAGAATAAGGGTCCAGATGTGATTTGTTTGTTGAGTTTTGTGATATGAATTCATTAGGGCAAACTTTTATAACAATTGCTATCAATCAATAACTATGTCTTGGAGGATTAAAACAAGGGGTTTAGAAGATACGTCTTTCACCGACATTGCGTGGTCAACCCTGTGAACTGCATTATCGATGGATGGAAGCCCTCAAGACTATATTATTTATTTATTTATTTATTAAACGTCTATCCTATTCAGTTATAAAAACTGATTTACAAAGGAGGACAACTAAATAAATCTAATTACATAGATGCAGACACAAGTAAATATTTGAAATAGTAATATTACAACATTGCATTAAAAACTCAACAAATTTGATAACAAATAAAAAGGATATTAAATGCAATTTATGAATGAATCAAATATAAAAAAAGGAAAAAAGGAAAGAAAAAAAGAAAAGAAAAAAAGAAAAACGAAAAGAAAAAACTGATTTATTAGACGATCCCACTCAAACGAATATGAGGTTTGCCAAAAATCAGGAACAGCAAATCAGTGAGTAATCAATCTTTCGCGGAAGAAACCACCGAACGCGAATCTTCATTCTTGTGTTCAACCTTCATTCTTGTGTTTAAATCTTGATAACAATTTAATACAAAAGATCTCGACTCTAATATATAATTATATCAGATATATAATTATTTAAAATTGTTCAAGTCAAAAACTGATCACAGCAATGATACAGGACACCTAACTCAAGTTGCAAGCTCCACCAGTGGGCGGCAACCAGACAATCTAGGCAGAAAAATATCAATTGAAAATACATTGAATACTTCATAATCAAAGCAATAATGAACAAACAAAGAGAACAGCAAAATCATAAATGAGAACTTATGAAGATAAATTAACATTACATAAACACAGACAATGCCCCACAAATAAATAGTAAAAATCAATATTCAATTTTTCTTTGCTCTTCGATTCATTATCATTGCTTCAATTTTACTTTTAAATTGTACTATTCCTAGCTCAGTAAACTGGCTTCTAATATCATAAGAAATTTAATTCCAAAAGGATAGTCCTCTGTACAAAAATGACTTTCTTAATTATTCAGAAGTCAATTTAGGAACTTACAATGAGTACATTAGAATAGAATTTCTATCACGATCAACAAATTGAAAAATATTGGTTAAAATACCTGAATACATACCTTTCAATACTTTGTATGTATTTACCAGTACGCTATACTTCATTCTTTCCTCAATCGTGAAGCAATCAGATTGCAAATCTTGGCTCATAGGAATTGAATCAAACAGATGGTCAATTCTCTTCTGAAGTACAACATATTCGGTAGAAGGTCTTACTACCCAAACCACTAAACAATAATCAATAATAGAGTGAATATAAGAATCTACAAGTAACCTTAACATTCTCTCTGTTACAAACCTCTTCATTCTACTTATAATTCCAATTGCTGATGATACTTTATTACATACATATTCATAATGTTTCTTGAAATTTAAATTACAATCTAAGAAAACTCCATGATATTTAAATTCATACACTCTAGAAATTAGCTTACCATTACAATTCAACGTCAAATGAATATCATTCATGCTTCTATCATTAGCCTTATGAAAAATCATAAAATTTGTTTTACTATAATTAATATCAAGTTCCTGAGTTTTAACCCATCCGCACCAGCGCCCCAAAACGCTAGCGCGCCCACGGAAACCGCGCACTTTTGCCCTCTGCACATCAAAGTTGCAGCGTAGTACAGTAAGAACGTAATCAACATCATTACTGTCACTATCACTTATTATTACTGTAGCATTATTTCTAGGCCTAGGCCTGTTCACAACTAACAATACACGAATTTGTAGGGCTACGAGTACGACCCTCGTGATCACGCCCATTCCTAACCTCAATGTTACTCCCACGCACACCAACGCACATTTCTTCTTCGCTGTCACTTAGGCCTACTATATCTGCACCGGTTCTACGCATACAATTAAAATCACAACCTTCACCATCATTATCACTGAAATCTGATCGAAGAACATCCAAAAATTTACTGATTTAGTATTGTTTGTGCCGAGAACGACGCTTTGATTGATCCGAATCTGCCATTATTGACAGTAGACAGGCGGGTAAGTTTCACGTCGATAACAAAGTCGATTGTAGCTTCACGTTTTTGCCGTAAGAGTACCAAAGAACACCACTAGATGTCACTACATGCTTGACGCGGGAAATGAAACAAAAAGTACAACAATTGACCGATAGGAGCTGATACTACTGCAGTTTGAATGGCAGCGCGCGTAAATGCGGACCAGTCCGCTTATGGCTTCCGTGGCCAGGCTATGATTCGCGGACTAGTCCGCTTACGGGTGCAGATGGGTTAAACCAATCATCCATCCTCTTTAAAAATTCTTGAAGACGTCTTACGATCTCTTCCAACATCCATACCTTCTAAACTAGGGAAACGCCAAAGTCGTTGTTAAACGAGTGAGTGAGCCATGTGTTGAGTACCCGATTACATTACTTTTCTTCCCCCTACCTTAGGCCTACCTAGCCTATCATAGGCTAGAGAGGCGCATTATGACCTTACAGTTGACGCGCCCGTCCCCGTATACCAACTAAACTTTAAAAAACTATTATTTATACGAATATAATTATCGAACTTAAATGCAAATGTTCCCGGGTACTCACCACATGATTCGCTCACTCGTCTAACTACGACTTTGGCGTTTCCCTAGTCTAGTTGGCTAAGGCGCCCTTGTAGCCGAAATGTGAAAGAAGTGGGTTCAATCCCCTGGTCGGGAAAGATTTTGTAATTTCTTGATTGTAGTTCAAAAATAATAATTAAACATGTTTTGAAATGCATATAATGCTGTGTAGTCCATCATCTGTGGCAAAAGGGCCTACTATGGTAAACATAGCCAGTACAAAATACGTGAAAATATTGCAAGGTTTACTCAATCTACGAGCGGAATTTGGGGGTACCTTGACGTGCAACATTCGACAGACCTTGCATGGGCACGGCATTTCACGGCCAGGCGAATAACAAACAAAAAATATATTTTCAAAATCTAAAACTTGTCGTTAAAATAATTTCTAAACATTGGAAGTCTATTTTTCAGTTTATTATTTCTTGTAGGTTTAAATCGCAATGAATCTTGCTGATTTTGTTAGCAGTTCTCAATAAACTCGTACCGGATGTCTGTTTAAAATTTCAGCGCAATCTGTTCAGCGATTCGGCTGATTTTCAACGTACACACACACACACGCACGCAGAAAAACAATAAGGGCCGTTTAAGTCTAATGGAAATCACTACGTTCGCTACGCTCACTCGTTCAATAAAAGACCAAGTCATCAGCATATAAAATATAATTGATTCCTCCCATTTTAATAGATATATCATCTATGTAAAGAATAAATAAAAGGGGTCCTAATATTGATCCTTGTGGTACTCCACAAAATATATTGAATACTTTTGATCTATATTATTTTGCAAGATTGATAAACATTTTTCTTTTTAAAAAGTAATCCGCCAATATTGATAACAAATTAGGACTTATGTTATACCTGGTTTTTAGCTTTATTAAAAGAGGTAAAAAAGGTACTGAACCAAATGCTTTCTTGATCAACAAAAACAGCTCCAACCTTACCATTCCGTTTGTCAATCCCTTTATAGATAAAATCTGTAAATGCTAGAAGGGCACTTTGCGTTGATCTACCTTTCCTGAATTCTGAAACCATGTTGGTTTGCACTTAAACCTTCAGATGCATTCACTTCATGTAATAACCTCATGTGCAAAATATTTTCAATAATTTTCCCTACAATTGGAAGAGTTGATATAGGTCGATAAGAATTCCTATCACTCTTTTTACCTTTACCCTTATAAATAGGTGTTACCCTTGCCAATTTCAGCTGTGTTGGGAAATCACCTACAAGAAAGAAATGGGAAATTAGACACGCTAATAATCCGACTATTGATGCGCATTTCTTGAATACTTTTTTTTTTTTTTTTTTTTTTTTTTTACAAATTTATTTATTGTCATAGAACATAGAACATACATGACTCATACAACATAGCAAAATTGTACAAATAAATAATTAATGTTACATAGGCCTACAGAAATAAATCTAACAAGAATATAATCAAAAAACCCACAAAGCCTGAAAAAGGCTTAACTGTGGGGTAAAGACAATTTATAAATTATTTAAGATGGTGGCAATACAGAGAACGGAACATATAACCAAAATAAACATGAAAAACATGTATATATAAATACTATGGTTGCATGACATATTCAGTTAATTTGTGAAATCCAAAAAAATTACAGAAAAAGAACAAAGAGCTTAGAAAAATAAATAAATAAATCGGAAAACATTGTCAAAAGGTGTCAGAAAGAAGATAAGATTTTAGTTCAGTTTTAATTTTTGAAATGTTAGACAAGGTTTTCAGTGAGGAGGGCATCAAGTTGAACGTAGAAGGAACCGAGTAAGAAAGTGAACGTTGGCCATATTTGTTGTTAAAATTGGGAATTTTGAATGCCCCCGCCACTTTTAGCCTTGTATCCTTGCATGAGTCTAACGGAATCTTGAAATCTGATTTAATTGATTGATTGAATATTGCTTAACGTCTCATATTTATGCACTTTGGCTAATCGAGACGATGAGTGGTGATAGATGAGGATGAAGTATGAACAGAAGGGAGGAGGGGAAACCCGGTACCGGCACGTAGCCTACTCCTTTCGAAAAGTACCAAGGGGACCAACGGCTTAACGTCCCATCCGACAGGACGGTGTAACTTTGACAGTCATAGGTTCCTCCACTAACCCGGACTGCCGAGCAGACGACAAGAAGAACGAAGCCATTACACTAGCTTTCGAACCCTCCATCTGCTCTAACCAGCGGTATACGTGAGTTTCAGGGTAGAGCGGTCACCCACTCTACCCATGACCACGCCCGATTCTGCTTAACTTCGGTGTTCGAGTGGGAACCGGTTAAACGAACTCGGCTAAACCGCTGGCTAAATCTGATTTAAAATAGAAGTGTAATATATAAACAATGAAGATATTGGCAGCACATTACAAAAAGAAAATATTTGTTTACGGGAGAGTTCAGAATCGGTTTTAAAGTCACACATTACCATTTTTAACATTTTTATTTGTAAATCTTCAACCCTTTGAATGTGACACCGCGAAGCATTGCCCCAAGCTAAAATGCCATACAAAATTAAAGATTCGGCTATGGATTGATACACGGTTCTAAATAAGGAAAAAGGTAATACATGTTTTAGAATATAAAGCCGAGAGGAGCAAGAGCGTAGTATGTTACATAATTTATCAATATGATATTTCCACGAAAAGTGCCTATCTACAGTTGATCCCAGGTACTCATAAGTATTTACACATTCAATTTTCTTACTACATTCACAATCGGTCAATTCAGCCAAAGTATGAATGCAGTTGAAATCGTGATAAATAATATTAATTGGAAAATCTTTTTCGTGGTTGTGGGGTGTGCATATATGTACAATTTTGGTTTTAGAAGGGTTAATTACTAGTTCTTTATCGTAATTCCAACGTAAAAGACTGTTAAAGTCAGACTGTAGCATAGCATGCGCAACACGAATATTAAAATGCACCGCGAGTAAAACAGTATCGTCAGCATAAGAAAATATAGCGCAATATATAAGACATTTTGACATAAAGTTAACATATATAAAAAATAACGTAGGTCCCAATATAGACCCCTGGGAGATTCCAGAATCACAATGTTTTTCTTCACTAACGTGGCCATTTACATGCACTTCCATGAATCTATCAGTAAGATAGTTTTCTAAAACCAATCCAACGCAATACCACGAATGCCAATGGACTCTAAAGCTTGTAGAAGTTTCTGGTGGTTTATCGTGTCAAATGCTGTACTAAAATCCACAAATAAAGCAAGAATGTGCATATTGTTGTTTGATTTAGAATTTACAAAATTAGAGAACTCTAATAACAGGGTAGAGGTACTTTTTCCTTTTTGAAAACCAAACTGTTTACTATTCAGAATCCCATGTTTATTTAAGTACTCCACCAAGTTATTAGCAACATGCCTTTCTAAGAGTTTCTCAATACTTGGTAATATAGCTATAGGCCTATAATTTGAGTAAACTTTATGGTCACCCTTCTTATATATAGGTTTAATAATTGCTTTTTTGAGTCGCTTAGGAATGATACCGGTCTCAATAGATTGGTTTATCAATACAGCCAAAACAGGAGCAATAGAAGCATTGACAAATTGAAGGTCTTGAACACGTATACTATCAACACCCGGCTGTTTATTTACATTCAGAGAATCGATCATTGCTCTCATATTAGTAAGAGTAACTGGTTTCATGAAGAACGAATGATTCACTTGAATATTTTCATTGCGTGCACGCTGAAATGTTACAATGTTGCAATCATGTTTCAATGTACTTATCTCGTCAACAAAAGAGTTAACAAAATGATTAACGACTATGTTCGTATTCACGTCTTTACATAAATATTTAGATATCACGTCATCAACTGAAATACGTTTCTTTTTTCCAGTAATTTGATTAATAATTTGCCACGTTCCTTTTACATCTCCTCTCGCATTGAATATTAAATTACGGTAAAACTTTATCTTTGCTTCATTGATTTCTTTTATTACTCTTTTTCTGTAAGTATTGTACTCTTCTCTTAGACGGGATTTTTTTTCGCCAAAGTCTCTACAATTTTTCCAATCTTTAAAAAGTTTATCTCGTCTTTTTGTCATAATAACAAGGTCGTCGGTGACCCATATTTTGCGAGGCCTTTCTCTTGGTCTGGAAACATTCTTACTCCTAAAAGTAGATTTGTCGTAAGCTTTTGAAAACTCTCCGCATATTTTTGTGTAAATTTCCTCAGGATTATCATTGTCGCAAACATAGTTCCAATTGATACGAGACAAATAATTTTTTAATGTTCTTTCGTTCAACTTAATTGAGAGAGGAACTTGATCACTTATCAAGTTTTTATTCTGCGAAACTACGTTAAGAGACCTTCCTATAAATTGAACGCATGTGAGCACCATATAGTGGTCAGATACTTTAGTAGTAAGGATAGCGGAGTTGCATGATGAGTATCTTCCGCGCAGGTAAATATGATCAATACAAGATGATACAAACCTACCTGACTTATACTCTTCGCATGTACTTTTATTTATACCACCGCCGTCTGGATGTATGTAAGATACAAATAAGCTGCTTGTCGTGGCTCGGATTTCTCCATGTTAAATGATTGACATGCAAAAGGCATAGAGCTTTGTCGGTCTGCCGCTAGATAGGGCTAGTTAAGGGGGGCGGAAGTAGATTTATTTCAGGTTTAGGATTGGGACTTATGGTCGGGCTTTTAATTAATGAATAATAAAGGTGATAATTATATTTTTATTTAATTGGAACGTTTTATATTAAGGAATTGTTTATTTTCCATGAATTATGACAAACTGAGGTATGTAAAGGAAGTTTCACAGATCTAGTTCCAGATTTGAACCATAGATGGTGTTAGTTAAGGGGGACATGAACTTCTTTACCGACTGAAAGTTCACTGAAAGTCATGACCAAATTTTGTTGAGCCACGACAAGCAGCTAATTTGTATCTTACATACATCCAGACGGCGGTGATTTATACATTTAATGAAGCCACATGCTGCCAACACGTCTTCATAAATTGCAGTGTTCCTGTCCAAAGTATCAAGCAAGTTAATATTTATATCTCCTATTATGATCCCATTAGCACCAATGTTTTTTTCTAAAAACACATCTAATTCTTCAATAAATCTTAAGCGACTACAATTAGGAGGACGATACAGAGCTAACAATACCACAAACACATCATTTAGGTAAATCGTACCGCATAGCGCTTCTGCATGCACAAAATCCACGTTTATCTCAACAAATTTCACTGTTTCCCTGACAAATACAAGTAAACCACCACCAAGTTTGCTTAACCTTTGCTTTGATATTTTGCTATACCCTTGCAAATTATATCAATTTACGTCACAATTAGAAATTCCACTTATAACTATAACATCGATTAACCCTATGACATCTTGCAAAATACAACACAACAACGTCCCAATGTTTATTTATAGATCGAATGTTTATGTGAAAATTTTCGGATATGGATTGACAAACCACGTGTCACGGCCCGCATACCAACCACTAAATTTCATCAATATAAGTACAGTCCAATAGTATCACTGTTATCTTACTCTTCCCAAAATCTCCATTCCAGTTTATGACACTCACTGCAAACAAACACACTAAGACACCACAGGCGGAATGTCAGTTTCACTCCTTATTAATATGACGAGTGATTGTTCGTCTTCACGGAGGAAAACTTTGCCGTCCTTAGTCCAGGCAAACTTGTATCCCTGCTTTCTCTTGTTACGTGCTAACCAATACAAATGTTTGTTTACCTTAGTGAGATGTTCGTTGATGTAAACAATATTTTTCGACGTAGGGAACCCAATTTCCTTAGCACTAGGCTTCCTTTTTCTCTTTTTCTGGTCCAAGATATCCTCCTTCACACGGCGCGAGTAGAACTTGGCAACAATGGGCGCAGGCTTATCCTCGGTTGCATCTGTGATCCGAAGTCTATGACAATACTCGATATCGATAAACTATGCATGGAATCTCTTGAAGTGTTTCGAGCTTTTAATTTTAAGGCGTTTAATTGCTGAAATGACTTCTTCATTAGTTACCTTTGCATGCGGGAGATCCTCTGCTTCTCTTCTATTTGAATCTTTAAACTTACCAATTTCACTGGAAAAATCTACATCGTTCACAACAAAACTTTTCTGTAACAAACAGCAAATGTCAGGATTAGACGTGTAGGATACCCCATTCGCTGTCAATGAGGCTATGCTACACTCTTTTTTCTCTTTGTTACCTGTCAACTTATTATAAACGTACCATAAAGATTTTTAAGAAATATCATTATCAAAAGAAGATTTAAAATGCTCACGCTTAGAAAAACGAATCTGATTATTTACCTTATTTCTAACTTTCTTGTATTCCTCCCACGTTGACTTCCTTCTAAAAATGCTGAATTCTTTGCGCAAGTGGTCTCTCCTATGCATGGATTTCCTAATCTCTGCTGTTAACCATGGGGCTGGTTTTCCTTTAACTCTTAATTTCAAGGGGGGTGCTTGCTCATTTAGAGTTTCCACGGTTACTTTAATAAACATTTCTAATTTACTAGGAAAACGCTTAAGTCCCGCCGCGTTGTTGGATGAGCGTATATGGTGCATTGAGCTGCCATGTGTTACGCGGATTTTCTGTTGTTCAGTGAAAAATTCATTACTTAGTCGAAGATTTTTTTTAATTAAATTAAATTAAATAAAAAATTAACTCAATTTTTTTAATTAAACTAAATTAAATATAAAATTAACTTATTTTTTAATTAATCGTAATTTTTAAAAAAGAAAAAAATCGTAAAATTGCAATTTTCATAAGAAATAATTATTCGATTGCGCTCAAATTTAACATGAATATATTAATTCATGAAATGAAGGTTCTGTAAAAAAATCATTACAATAGGATAAAGCATGTAGGTGTTATAAGTCAAAGAATTGTTTTAAAAAAGAAAAAACCCGTAAAATTACGATTTTCATGAGAAATAATTTTTCGATTATGCTCAAATTTCACACGAATATCTTAATTCATAAAATTAAGGTTCTGTGAAAAAATCATTACAATCGGATAAAGCATGTAGGTGTTATAAGTCGAAGAAATTTTTTAAAAATCGAAAAAAATCGTAAAATTGCGTTTTTTATGAGAAAAAATTTCCCGATTGCGCTCAAAACCGTGGCAGTTCTAAGTTCAGAGATTTCGAAGGCCTCCATAAAATTTCATCGCAATCGGAGTATCGGTTTAGCCGGAATCGTGTTAACAAACACACAAAAATACAAAAAAAAAAAGAAAAAAAAAAACATTCCGGATTTTTTTCTCCAGTGTAGTGAAATGGAATCTTCGCTTCGCTCGCTACGCTCGCTACGCTCATCCAATCATCTGAGCTTACCGCCATACCAATTTGGTCAATGGGACCACTTGATATATCTTCATTTACCTGCTTCCAATCAACATTCTTATAATTTCTAGTACTATTTACAAATTTAGGAAGAAACTTTTGCTTATTAATCTTACGAACACAATAAATTAATTCGTGATCACTTAATCCTACACTTATAAGACCTGACTGAATAATATTTTCATTGTGATTTACATAAACATGATCAATTAAAGTAGCTGACCTATTATTAACCCTAGTAACAGATTTTATCAATTGTACCAATCCATGTGATCTAGTGAGAATTTTGAAATGATTTACAGGTAATGTTTTCTTACTCAAATCAATGTTGAAATCTCCTAGAAAAAACAATTCATTAGCCTCCAATTTTAAATTATTTACTTAACTATCAAAACAATCTGAAAATTCTTCTAACTTTACGTGTGGAGCTTTATAAACTGCTGTAAAAATCATTGGTTTTACATTCGGAAGCCAGAATTTAACTGACTGCAACTCAACATCTATCGGAAATTTAACTTTACACTCAACTACACTTGACATGAACTTCTCAGCAATATAAATAACTAACCCTCCCCCTACCCTTTCACGATCAAATCTTAGCATTTTTAATTGTCAACAGTAATAAAACCATCTGGAACAGACTCATCTAGATATGTTTCACAGCAAGCAAATATATCAAAATTGTACGTGTCAAGAATAACCCTCAACTGATCTATATACTTATCCAACTTACGTATATTGAGATGTCCAAGCTTCATTCCTTTTTGTAATACTGGTAAACCTTTAGCAACATCATTATTACTTTGAGACTCTTCGTCGACATCATGATTAAAAAGATCTATTTCGTGTACACTTAGAGAGGGAAAATAAACAATTCATACAGTACCATCTCGGCGAAACTCTTCTTGTTCGATTCTTCAGTTCATAGACATCTTGAACTCCACATTGATGGCACTTGCTTTTATTCCATCTGTCTATACACTTATTACATTCCCATCGTCCAAGCAACGAATCGTATGTCTCATTGCTCATATTTATACACACTCGATGAAAAAAATCTTTACATACCTAACACTCTAGGCTTTTATTTTTATATTTCTTCTGCAACTTACACACGGTACAATACTTAAAGGACATCACAACCCTGGGATTTCCCGGCGATGTAAAGAACCTAAGTTGTTTTAATGACTAATGGCGAAAACCAGAAGTCTCTAACTTGAAGCAGAAGTTAATTACACCTGTTTGAATAACAATAATTTAGGTGGGTGCGCGCGCATCCAAAATCGTGACGTAAAGATTGCGCACAGTCGAGTCTACTCCCCGACCTCAGATTACTGGTCAGCGCTGTAAAGAACTCTCTCTGTAGAAGAAGATATAGTGTTTAGACAAAAACCAAAAGCTTCATCGTATTCAGTGGTCTTTCCTCTACAAGAATGTTGCAAAAGTAAACCTTCTTGTAGAAAATAAAACTTAGTTTTGGATATTTTATAAAACATGCTAAAAACGACAAATATATAGTACTTTCAGAGACCTTGAAAACAAGTAAAATTGACCAAATGTGAAAATATTTTGACACCCACATATAGCAGTAGGCATGCAAAAAAATAAAAAAAATACTACACTGAAATCGAAGCAAACGTGTTCAAGATTGCAAATAATATATGATAGGATGTTTTCAGCAAACTTCGACGCTTCCAGCGACGAGCCGTCCGCGATCAAGTTGCAGAGGATATACTACCCATTTAGAAAACATTGTTTTGTCAAGCACGTGTAGTCTGTGTAGCCGTTCATAACCATAAGGTATCGGCTCACAGCTGTCTCGTATGCGGGTTGAGTTCATTTAGTGGTTTATACCATGGTATTAGGATACTTGAACCATGGTTTTATTTCATATCCCGCATACAGATGCAAGTTTTATGATATCGTGAACCCTAATGACTCAGTAACTATGATATCGTGTAGTTATTCACTTATTGCCTCAACTTAACTTGCAACGTTGCAAGTTGCAATTGCTTCAGACGAGGCACGTAGAAAAGAGAGCGTTCCCTTCACCCCCCCCAACCCCCCCCCCCCCCCCCCCCAACACAAAAAGAGCTCCAACGCGCTTGCTTATCAATCAGTCGCTGCTACAAGATACATACAACGAATATTAAATAAATAAATAAATACATTTTATTTAGAGTCTACCCACTCAGTTATAGAACTGATTTTCAGTGGGGGACTTTAAATCAAAGCGACCAAGCCAACCTTGCAGGCCCCGACGCAATCGACGAGTGAGCGATAACCAACCAAAGATCGATATTTTTAATTGGAAATATTGCAATCAGTGGTATGGACAGTGCGAACACCCGCGAATCAACGCCAGAATCAACAAGGCCGATTCAGATCAACTCTGAAATTTATTATGTGCTTCGTTGCTATGCCAAAATCACCGTTTACAAACTCCTAAGACTTTTATTTATTTATTTTTATTTTTATTATACACTTAATTGTTACACGGCTGCAAACAAATACACGCGCGAGATTCGCACCTCTTAGTGTCCATACACAGACTGCCCTGACCAGTCATCATCTTGCACTTCGTTCATCCACCCCCAAGTCCCCCCCCCCATACTCATCGTAATAAGCGAGACTGCGTGGATATTATCATCTTTGACCCAAAAGTAACATGTCCACTTCTTCTCCTTCTCATTCAGGGCGAGTTTCCCCATAGAATGTCAAACAATACTAGTAGGCCTAGGTACTGGGACGTGTCCACGTGTTGAGGTTTGAGATACAAAGAATGACATTAGAAAAAGTATTTTGTCAAATGTCAACAAGGCAAACTTTTTAAGGGAAGATATGCCATTCTGAAGAGCTTTACCAAGTGTGCAAATATGCAGACATTATCCTAGAGATAATTGAAACCAACAGCATCCTATGTATGAAAATATTGTAAAGAATACTGTAACACAAATGCTATCGCCGAAGTGCGTACAACAATACCCAATGGTATAACGCTCGACTGACCAGTGGCCACAGCACTTACAATTAGGGTCAATGGTCGCTTCGCAGTAGGTAAACAATAGGGTGGACGCGCGGTTTGACAGGTTAGGATGTGTGTGTAGCTTTACTTCATTTCGATCTAAAGATTGTTGGGTGTTCAAACTGTTCAAACTCTTTCTAACGTCAGTGTAGTATGTCACCTGATACGGAAAAGGTGTACTTCTAGGCATATGTGCTTATAGACCATTGTGATTTACGCAAAACTTGTGTTTTATTTTGTTGCGTGCGCTAAGTGTTAAAATATTGGCATTTTATGTATGACATTATGCTTGAAGTATTCTTTCACCGATTTTTCTTCATAATTTTACTTTCCTAGTGTTGGTTATTATGTGAACTAAGTAAAGTAACCACGGATAACAGTACCCGCGTGTTTATTATAAATTTTAAATCAGGTGTTCGTGTTTATTTCTTAGTGTTAATTATTGTCACCCTTTCCTAGACGGTTATCTGTAAATTAGTGTTTAAATTTTAGCCGCGGGACCACAGTTTTGAGTACGTGCCGTTGTGTGTAGGCGAATAATATTAATAACTATAATAAGGGTCCCTCCGCTCACTTGTTATTTACGTTTTAATCATTGTTTTCATTATGGCAGCTTTTACTCCATACATGTACAAACCTGAATATACAGATGAAGAGATATTAGAAAATAGACGTCGACGTGAGGAAGAAAGGCTAAGACTTATTCAAATGGCGGAAAGAACGCAATCATTATTTTGGTGCAAGTGCGGCGAGTGCAAATCTATGCCGAGTAATGTAGAGAGTGTTTGCTGTTCAGAAAACGATGCCGTAGTGGCTTTAATCAACGAAGGAGATTACGGCTGCATAGTTAACCACCCGACTTTTCAACATCATATAATATCAAGTGCAGGACTTTATATCTTGAGACAAATTTTGATTCAAAACACTTCCAATCGATTAAAGAAACGAGAATTGAGCAAGGAAATTACTAATAAAGGATGGCGTTATCTTGCATATAGACAGTTTGTATATTGGATAAACAGTTGGACTAATCTAGGCAAGGGAAAACGGGTCGTAATTCCTGCGTGCGCGATAAAGAAAATTCAGGAGACGTTTCCTGAGGAATCTGGAGTGTATGTAGGATTCCTCCCATTTCCAGGAGCAACAGACGCAGAAGCCCAATATCCAGGATAAATCCACATAATTGTCATAATGAAGGTAATCATGACGTCTTGTGTTATCTCATTGCTCTAGCATATTTGAAAGCCCAATTAAATATATGTGCACTTTTTGAGAGAATAACGCGTGTCCCTGTAATATTATTACGATCATTTCCATTTGACTCTACCGGAAAAAATAGTCACTGGTTTTGTTTTGTTTTGTTTTTGTTTGTTTGTATGTCTCGCCATAACGTTCGAACGGAGGCTCGGATCAAGTTGAAATTTTGACCACCCACAAGCTTCGTTCCCGATTGAATGCCATTAGTTTTGTGCGCGATTGAGAATAATAATTAAAATGTGGTTCACTGTTTTGACTAACGAGCCAACAACGAAATAAAATCCACTATTATGTCGAACAGGTTCCAAGGCTTTGTACGGGAGACTCACAGCCGTTGAGTCCCCGCAAGAAGAGGCAACATAACAAGTACCTAAGAGTCCGATGTTTTCTGAAAAGTTGCATCGCGAGTGCCACGGGGCTGCTACCTTCATAAGACGGTCGCGCGTGAATTCTCAACGAAAGCATGCATTAGTATATCACCCAAATACACGCATATTTGAAATGAATCATAATGTTGTATATTTTTTTATTTTTTTGCATGCCTACAGCTATATGTGGGTGTCAAAATATTTTCACATTTGGTCAATTTTACTTGTTTTCAAGGTCTCTGAAAGTACTATATATTTGTCGTTTTTAGCATGTTTTATAAAATATCCAAAACTAAGTTTTATTTTCTACAAGAAGGTTTACTTTTGCAACATTCTTGTAGAGGAAAGACCACTGAATACGATGAAGCTTTTGGTTTTTGTCTAAACACTATATCTTCTTCTACAGAGAGAGTTCTTTACAGCGCTGACCAGTAATCTGAGGTCGGGGAGTAGACTCGACTGTGCGCAATCTTTACGTCACGATTTTGGATGCGCGCGCACCCACCTAAATTATTGTTATTCAAACAGGTGTAATTAACTTCTGCTTCAAGTTAGAGACTTCTGGTTTTCGCCATCAGTCATTAAAACAACTTAGGTTCTTTACATCGCCGGGAAATCCCAGGGTTGTGATGTCCTTTAACCATTCTGAATGAAAATGAATTACTATTTAAAATCAAAAAGGTCTTATATAATTTAATTAACCTTATTCTGCTGTCAAGAAAGTGTAAACAAATAATATTGACACTTGGCTATAAAACAAAATAACAAACTTTTAAAGCAGCTTATGAGGTCCCCTCAGTAAATTTAAAGACTTAAAATCCCCACAAATCTGTAAAATAATGAACGGAGTTTACGTCAACTACTAAATATTATACTATAATAGATATAATACCTTGTCTTAGGTACAAGTAAGGTTTAAAAATGATTTTAAATCCAATATGAACTATTAACTTCTGTCAGAATCAAATAAAACTTCAATTGTTTATGTTATTTTACAGTTTTACCCACACAATCGAGTAAAACAACTAATTATGATGTAAATAATGAAAACTAAAACTTCCCTTCAATGTCACTCGTAGTATAATTCTAGAAGATCAAGATGCAGTCAAAATTTGATATGGGTTTCTTGTATTTCCATGTAAAGATAGAAATTTATCAGGAGATTTTCTAAATTTGACAGATTGGAAAAAAGACAAACGCATGTCTCAAATGTTTAATTTAAAGTTAGTCAAACTAGCATAAATAATAATATATATATATATATCGCTACTCTTTATTCCAACAACTATATACTTGGATAAAGGGGTGTTCCACCATTGGTCTTGGGCATCCCAGGAATCAACATCGGTCTGCCAAGCTCGACTCATCACTTTCTTCAACTACATGATCTTCGTGTATTTCTTCCTCTTGTCGTGACACCAACTCTCTCCACTTTTTCCTGTCTTCCCACCATCTCTCTCTATCTCTCACCACTGCCCAATCCTCTCCTCTCCTCTCTCCTCCACATCTGCTTGTACCTGGTCTTGCCATCTATCCCTAGGTCTTCCCACTCTTCTTCTCTCATTCTTTACTTCAAATGCTTGTCTTGGGATCCTATTTTTCTCCATTCTTCTCATGTGGCCATACCATCGTAGTCGGTCCTTACCCATCTTGAACTTTAGGCTCTCAACTCCCACTTTCTTCCATATCACACTACTTCGTACCTTGTCCATTTTAGTGACACCTGCCGCACTGCGGATGAATTTCATTTCAGCTGCCTGTACTGCACTTTCTTCTTTCCATCCCATTGGCCATGTTACCGCGCCATATGTTAAAATTGGTAGGTAATATTGTTTGTATAGCAACATTTTGCATTTTTTAGGGAACTGCTCATTCCAAATCAGTTTTCTTTCCTTCTGGTAAAACTTTTCTGCCAGCCCCACCCTTCGCTTTACCTCATTCCATATCTTTGCTTCATTTGTCATCGTACTTCCTAGGTATTGGAATTCTTCCTTTTCCTGCAGTTCTACTCCCCTCAGTGTAATCCTATTTGTAATAATTTGTAATAATTTGATAAATATTAGAACAATAATAATTTTATTTTTATTTACTACATTCAGAAATTAAAAAATCCCCCAACCTGGAATCGAACCACGATCTCCATAATGCAACTACAATTCAGAGATTAAAATGTACCGTCCTGATGGTCTAGTGGTTTAGACGTCACCTGGAATGTGGGAGATCCTGTTCGATTTCCCGGTTGGGCGGACTTTTGTAATTTCTGAATTGTAGTAAATAAAACAATTACAACCCAGGGAGGTTTCCCGATCAACCAAATCGAGAATAATAATTTACTTATATAATTATTTTATTATATTCTTTAGTTAAATATGCCACCCATTATTGGTTCAGCCAATTTATTATTTGACTAGTTGTTGTTTCTACTGTTGTTTTGATGATGATTAATTGCGTTTTCCATTGGCCGCACTAGTGCGCACTGAATGCGAACTAACATCAGAATCATCATCCATTGGGAATTTGAGTGCGAACTCTGTACCAGTGCACGGACACCATTGGCGGTGCATTAGAAATGAGTGCTGCACTGAGCCCACAGAGGAAGGAATAGTGTATATATATATATATTATATATTATATATGGATTGTTGTAGGTTTTCGCGGCCCGTCATAGGATAAAAACAAGGATCTTGGGTAAAACCGCGTCGAAAATAAGATGAACCAGGGCAGAACCTGGGCGTCCACAGACGTTTCGTCTGTACTACGTCAGACATTTTCAAGGTTGACTGTGACTCTACGGAGGTTGGAGTCACACGCGGTTTTACCCAAGATCCTTGTTTTTACCATATATATATATATATATACTAATGCATGCATGCACTATCTGTGGCTGTGACAAGAATCGTAGCTGTTTAGAACGTTGATGGTGCCTAAAATGGTGGCACTGAAACAGCTGGTATTATTAATATTTAATATAATTCGGAAGTTAAAACATCATCTCAATTTCCCGACTAACCAAATAGAGAAATAAAAGCTGGTAGGCCTATTATATTTAATAGATTGATAATACCTTTGTTTTAATATGAGAATGAATAATAAAGAGAAGAAATGTAATTTTTGTTCATGTGTACCGTTTTTGTTTGTAAACATAGCTTAAAAGGCTTGATAGTTCCTCTAGTTAATAGTAAATTTTCCTTGGCAGTATCATCTATGTTTTTTTATTTACATCGATCGATGCAGTTCACAAGGGGATACGAATCTCGTGCACAGAGAGTTGACCATGAGATGTTGGTAGCGTCGATATGATGAACCAGTGCAGAGACTGGGCGTTCATGGACGTTTCGTCTGATCTACGTCAGATGTCTTCAGCGTGACTGTGACTTCACGCGGTTTCACCCAAGAACCTAGTATTGTACATACATATGTTTTGTCTTAAGCAGGACACCACCATAACTCTTAACTTTTCCACCATAACTTTAACTTCTATGTTTATGAATGAAAATTCTTGAAAAGTTGTACGATTGATTAATTCAAAACTAATTTAAAACTATATACATTAATGTACTCGGTTTTTCGGTTTCAATGCCACGTATATTTTTGTTGGGCCGACGTTTCGATGGGATTTCACCCATCATCTTCAGGGCCGATACAACTTAAATACTATAATATTTAAAACAAAAACTACATAACTATTGATAAATACAGAACAAAACTGGAGAGAAAAAACAAAAGTTACAAAAGAAATCACTGCACACATGACGAATTAATACAATTCAAAACAAAAGTTACAAAAGAAATCACTGCACACATGACAAATTAATACAATTCAAAGAAAGTCATTGCTCGTTGCAAAGAAACAAGAAAGTCGCTACAATGTCCGTCTTTACGTTTTTCATCATGGATCTTGTCACTCTGACAGTCGATGCATTTACTTGTAGATCATCTGCAGGTATTAACTGAGGCATTGATTGTTAGTCTGTAGGTTTCACAGTTAGCCTATGTGATTGTACATGGATCCCTGAAATTGCAGATTTCCATGATACTGATAAACGTTGGCTCTCTTGCTGTTTATTTAGACTATGAGCTAGTTTATTTATCTTGATGGCTTCTCGTAACATTCTAGGAAGAAACTTCTCAACAGTGGCAATGGGTTTCATGCCAGCAAAGTCGATAACATGGCCACTTTCCTTAGTATGTTGAGCAAGGACTGATGTTCTGTCCATGTGCTCAACAGCTAGCCTGTGTTTCTGTTGGCGTTGAAACATGTCCCTTCCTGTTTGAAGCTATGTTATGTATTAGGTGTTTAGTTGAGTATTCTTGTAAAAATGTGCAAAATATGTTTTTAAATCAACCATGATTCAACCATAACTCTAATCTACTAAAGTCCCACCGCCTTCTTGAACAATATCAACCTTCTAAAACAACATGGAAAACTTGATTTGACAGCATAAAATCGGCAAGATCAAAATCAAAGCCATTCCTGAACCTCCGTTATTAACCATAGTTTAAGAGACAAAAACGTAAGACCACTTAATTAATTCATAATTCAATTTTCGGAATTACGATTGCAAATGATTAATTCGCAAAAAAAAATGGTAAGACAGTACAGGTCATGGTTTGAAAAATAAACACATGGTATCTAAATTTTTGCTTCCGACTGTACATTTCAACAAAAACACAAATTTAGCCAATGTTATCTTATTGCAATTGAATTTACAAAGAAAAATGCAATTTAAATTTTTTCAATTGGACCCATTCCCAAGAAGTTATTGCCAAAAGTATAAAAATCACAAAACCCAAATTTGGGTCCAAGAACCCAAATTAGAAAAGATGTACCCGCAATTTCTTTTCTCCAAGTGACCGTCTAGTCTACAATAATCAATCATAAATTTTTTGTCTCAACAAAATGCAAACGGAAATGCGATTCTAACTGGTCTATTATGTAGTTTTCGTTTTTATGTATATATATTGTTTAACTTTGGTTTTATAGTAGGCGACTATGACGTTGATATGTTAGTACTTTAGACAGAAATTAAAAAAGTGACTACACCGGGGATCGAACCCGGGACCTTAGCTTACCGGGCTATGCTCTTACCAACTGAGCTATGCGGCCACCAATTTAAAACTGTCTAATTTTTGGTCTGTTTTGTACAATGTTAATAACGTGTGTAGGGCAGATTAGACTGCCTTTTAAACTACATACGAAATTAACTGGAGAATTACAAACCATCTCTTTTAACCCGAGTTGGGAGGATATATGATGTTTAACTTTGGTTTTATAGTAGGCGACTATGACGTTGATATGTTAGTACTTTAGACAGAAATGAAAAAAGTGACTTCACCGGGGATCGAACCCGGGGCCTTACCTTACCGGGCTATGCTCTTACCAACTGAGCTGTGCGGCCACCAATTTAAAACTGTCCAATTTTTGGTCTGTTTTGTACTATGTTAATAACGTGTGTAGGGCAGATTAGACTACCTTTTAAACTACATACGAAATTAACTGGAGAATTACAAACCATCTCTTTTAACCCGAGTTGGGAGGATATGATGTTTAACTTTGGTTTTATAGTAGGCGACTATGACGTTGATAAGTTAATACTTTAGACAGAAATCAGTTGGTTTTCTTTCTTGGTTTTTCTTTCCGGGCCAAGCTTTTACCAACTGATTTATGCAGCCACCAATTTAATTCTGTCTAATTCTTGGTCTGTTCGATCCTCGGTGTAGTCACTTTTTTAATATCTGTCTAAAGTACTAACATAACAGCGTCATAGTCGCCTACTATAAAACCAAGGATATATATGTTCTGTTGTAGGCTTTTGTGATTCATGGTTTATGTTATGTTACACTTTACGGAAATAATCACGCTATATAGAATGTTAAAACGAATATTTAATTAAAACTTCAACGTTTCAGAAAACTAGGCTTCCATTTTCAAGAAGAGTTTGTATAAAACAGTAAAACAAAACATCAGCAACACAATAAAAATAGAAACAAACTTAACCGCCTTACAAAGGCAAACCAAATAGCAAGTACAAAAGCAAATCAGGTGCAGTGAAAACTTTTTAACTACATCACTGTGCTAAGCTCTTTGCTTGACTTCTAGTCACCCTTCTCACAGGCAGATTATGTTCTTCAACTGCTGTTGTAGAATCGCTGGAAATCGTAGGACTTAAATGTTGACTTCTTGTCAACATTCTTGTAGGAGGACTCTGGTCAACTGTTGGCACGACCCTTGGACCATGTGTATCCAGCGCAGAGTCTGGATTAATTGTTTTATGGTTTTCAGGCACCAATCTATTTGCCAAAACAGGCTTCCAAGACTGGCCAGGCGTTTGCCATCATCTCGCTTGTTCAAGTTATGAGGGCATTTTTCAATTTCTACTGCCTCTCTGACAATATGGCTAGTCAGAGAGCTGAACATGGCATATCATAAGTCTATTGGAGAATATTACATAAGATCCAGGAGATATACTTGTGAGTTTTGACGTAGTATCCCTGTTCACTAAGGTACCAGTAGATGAAGCCATGAAAATAATTGCGGAAAAGTACCCAATCTCGAAACACATTGTCACCTTGTGTCAACGGGACGCCTAAATAACGCCGAATCGATCGTGTGTAGTGTACTTGCAAATTTTCCTCCTAACCTTTCTTTTCCAACACAAAAGAGTAGCGTGGCAAGTACACTACACACGATCGATTCGGCGTTGTTCCATTCGGCGTTATTCAGCGCCCCCGTCTCAACATTGTATGTCTTCTACTTATTTTATTTATTTATGAAGGACAATTCTATAAACAAGTAAAGGGTGCACCGATTGGGCTCTCCACTCTCACCAGTGGTTGCAAACTTGTACATGGAAGATTTCCGAGACCCGAGCCCTTGAGTCATCCATACATAAACCAAGAGTTTTCCTGCGATGCATTGATGATTATTTTGCCATTTGGCAACATGGCGAAGAAGAGCTGCCTAGTTTTTTGGATCATCTTAACTCTGTACATCCTGACATTCAATTTTCAATGGAGGTTGAAGTAGATGGAAAATTGCCATTTCTTGACACTTTAACCATCCCTCAAAGAAAGTTTATCAGACAACTCCACGACAAGCGATAATGATATTAATTTCTTACGTAAAGTAAACCTTTTAAATTCAATTTGAAATTCATATATATTTAGCAATCAGAAAATTTGATGGGCACTGATAACTTTACTGTTTTGTGCCCTAAAACTCCAACTAACTAACAAATAATCCGGAGACCTGATGGGCGCCTAGGTTATACTGTGTACAGGAAGCCAACTCATACCAATAGGTATTTGCAGGCCTTTTCACATCATCACCCGTCACAACTTTGTTCAATAGCATTTACTTTGGCTACATGTTCGCGACGAATAACCGACGTTGAACATTTGGAAGAAGAAGGTTCTGCCTTATGTGGAGCACTGCTTAGTAATGGCTTTCCAAACCGGTTGTTTTACAAGGCTTGGAATAGAAAAACAAGAGCGGAAATACAACTTGCTTCGGTAGACGTCGAGCCATCAGTTCAACCAAGAGCTACTGCATATTTGCCATATGTGAGAGGGACAACAGACCGAATCGGCCATATACTAGCTCAAGAAAACATCAAGACGGTTTTTTCAACAGACAGGACCCTGGGTAAAATGATTGGTAGTCCTAAAGATAAGATACTTTTAGAGGGTTGAGGCGTCTACGAGATCCCATGTGAAGACTGTTCCCAGACTTATATTGGCCAGACAGGGCGAAACATGTCAATGCGCCTACAAGAACACATGCTTGCAGTCAACAAGCTGAAAACCACTTCTGCTTTGGCGCAACATGTCAAGAAAAAGGGTCACTTGATAGACTTTGAAGGAATAAGGTCTCTTGCCATGATCAGCCATCTGACTAGCCGTATCGTCAGAGAGGCGAGATTCATGGCAAACGTCTGGCCCAGTCTTTGAAGCTTGTTTTGGCAAATAGATTGGTACCTGAAAACCATAAAACAGATAATCCAGACTCTGCGCTGGATACACATGGTCCAAGAGTCGTGCCAACAGTTGACCAGAGTCCTCCTACAAGAATGTTGACAAGAAGTCAACATTTAATTCCTACGATTTCCAGCGATTCTACAACAGCAGTTGAAGAACAGAATCTGCCTGTGAGAAGGGTGACTAGAAGTCAAGCAAAGAGCTTAGCACAGTGATGTGGTTAAAAAGTTTTCACTGCACCTGATTTGCTTTTGTACTTGCTATTTGGTTTGCCTTTGTAAGGCGGTTAAGTTTGTTTCTATTTTTATTGTGTTGCTGATGTTTTGTTTTTATTGTTTTATACCAACTCTTCTTGAAAATGGAAGCCTAGTCTTCTGAAACGTTGAAGTTTTAATTAAATATTCGTTTTAAACATTCTATATAGCGTGATTATTTCCGTAAAGAGTAACAGAACACATATATATATATATATATATATGATGTTTATATATATTTTATTTGATTATTTCCGTAAAGTGTAACAGAATATATATATATATATATATATATATATTAGTACTTTAGACAGAAATAAAAAAGGGTCTACACCGGGGATCGAATCCGGGACCTTGGCTTTCCGGGCCACGCTCTTACCAACTGAGCTATGCAGCCACCAATGTAATTCTGTCTAAATCTTGGTCTGTTTATACATTGTTAATAATGTGTGTAGAGCAGATTGCACTGCCTATTAGACTACATACAAAATCAACTGGAGAAATACAAATTATCTCTGTAACCCTAGAGTTGGGATATTTAGCCAAGGTTCCGGGTTCGATCCTCGGTGTAGTCACTTTTTTTAAATTTCTGTTGATAAAGTAACAGCGTCATAGTTGCCTAGAATAAAACCAAGGTTGAACATCAAATATCCCAACTCTAGGGTTACAGAGATGGTTTGTATTTATCCAGTTGATTTCGTATGTAGTCTAATAGGCAGTGCAATCTGCTCTACACACATTATTAACAATGTATAAATCGTCTCGATTAGCCAAAGTGCACAAATATGTGACGTTTAGCAATATCCTATTAGATATCTGTATATTACGTCACGGAGAATCAAATACAAATAACGATTTCACCTTTTAACATCACTTTCTATTTATTAACCCATTGGGGCAGACTTACGGAACGGTTCCGGAAATGCGAGTCTGGCCAAAAATTTACTTACGGAACGGTTCCGTCTCCGTTCCGTTCATCATTTATTTTCGCGCCAAACCGACGTAGTTCAGTCAATCTCAAACAGATAGCAGCACTGTATGGAGGCTGACTCTTTTACCGACGTGGTTGAGTTTTTTCCCCGATAAATTCTCGAACACGGCCATTTCACAGACGACTACAAATAATATGAAGACCTACAAATTGTCAAGGCGGTGCGCCGTAACAGAAATAGGCTTCTCAGCTGTTGTTTACTTCGTAAAACTGACGTAAAGCTCCTGAATTTTACGAGATGGCGAATCTAAAGGAGATTGTGCTGAATTTCCAATGAGCGTGATATATTGCGAGATTCAGGAAGTGTTGTTGATTAGCTAGCAAATGATGCAAGCGATAATAATGATGTGGATGAAGACTTAGATTACTTCTAACCAAGATAAAATAAGACGATGACACAAGTAGGGTTATGCCTAGGGCTGGCGGGAATATAAACTAGAAAAGCAAATTATATGAACTAAAAACAATAGGCCTAGGCCTTCAATTTTGTGCATTCACGTGATTTCGGCCCGTAGGCAGGGTGCGGCGGGTCGCCATCCCCCGTCATACGGATTTAACTGGATCCGTACGGGCAAAATAAACAAAATCAACTGGTGGCTCAATGGGTTAAAGTAGATTTAGATTAAACATTTACAATCATTACACTTCCTGAAACAAGCCTCCATCCTCCTCTGTCTTTTCTTAATCCCAACAATACTAACATCACCGCCTTCTTTAGGCTAGGCGGTAAATTCAAAGTTCATTTCCTTACACACGGCCTTCCTGAAAATGTAAGTTGGCCTCAACTTACAAGATTTACTTTTAACTTTGAATGTTTATATATTATACAACATAGTAAAGAATTAAACAAAATCATCATAGCGGGTTGGTCGTCTCCTCTCCCTGTATTCCCGTCTTGAATCTCCCTCGTCATCGGCCTCCGGGACATCTTCTTTATCGCCATCGGACTCTCCTCCGCCTTCGTTGGTAGACACTGGATCACCGGCTGCCACGTCATCATCGGACTCGGCATCTTGGTCATCATCATCTGCTTCCTCCGTATTCCGCCAACCTTTTAACTGAGTCATGCGCAGTGGTGGAATAATAGTGGGATTTAGTGGGATTTAGTTGTTCTATTCGATAGGTGTCGGAAGGTAGGCATTTAGTTATAACTAAAGGACAACGGAATTTTGCCTGATATTTGGTGGAATTACCAGTAGGGATAGGACCTCTTTTCATCACTACTAGCTCACCAATAATAAATTTCTTATTGTCGTGATGATGCTTGTCATAATACGTTTTCATTTTCTTCTGCCTTCTTCGATTTTCTTTATCGCCGTCTCTTGCCTTCTTCATTCGATTCAACTACGCGGTACAATCTTTTATTCCTTATCTCGTACCCTGCTGCTTTAGTTTTCTCTTCTTTTGATCGCTCGTAGCTATCCTTCACGAGGATTTTTATTATCTCTTGGGTATCATCATCAGATCTTTGTATCAAAGATACTCTGTCCTCGATGGAAAGACAGTTGAACATATCAAGTCTGTCTTCGAAATCTGCTTCGGCTCCTTGACCTGCCTTATCTACTGGAGCTCGACTAAGCGCGTCGACATGTGCCATATTCATGCCTGGTCTGTGCCGGATTTCACCAATAGAATATTCTTGTACCACCTTATGCCAGCGTACTACTTGAGGGTTTGTCGTTTTAAATTTTCCTATATTGGGCTCTTCTTCATGTATTGGCTCAAGCAATGCTTTTGGAGTATTTTGCATGCAGTTGGTAAACTTCTTCGGGTACATATGTATGACCGAATTGTTCTCCCTTCCTATACTCTATTTTGCAAGGGGAATTATTCTCCACGGGAATAATCGTTTTGCCTTCACGAAGTTGGAACATTTTCTCTTGCTTTGATTCTTGATTCGAAAGAACAACGAGATCGTCACTAAGATTTTTCGTGCCTACTTGTACGAAATTCATGCTATTTGGTGGTAGTTTCATATCCTCAGTTACTTTCAACTTTATAGATACTGGCACCGAAATGTCCAGATCTTTAAATGGACTTTCGTTCCGATATCCAAAAATTAACTTATCATCAACGCGAATGTAGGCAATATGCGGTAATTCCGTTACTGTACGGCCTATCATCAAGTCCGCCGGTTGCGCTTGGTCGGGAACTACTAGTAATCGTATCTCTTCCACTTGGATGTCATCTATTTTTATTGTAACACTAGCTTCGCCTAAGGCTTCGGTAGTAGATTCGCCAAATCCGTAAAGTTTTTCGGTGGTTGGAAGGATTACTAATTTGTTTCGTATTGCCGCCGAGGCTTTTATTGTGCAGGACGAACTTCCCGTATCTATGAACGCTGTGTTCGTGACCGTTGACGACGACCGGCTTCATAAATTTGTTTACCGCAGGTGTGGTCTTAAAGTTTGTCTCGACAGCCAGTACAGTTTTTGATGGATTAGTTTTTGCTTTGGGACAGTATGATGAAGAGTGACCTTCTTCCTTACATTCACCACAAACACGTGGACGTCTGGGTGATGGGCATTCCTTAGATAAGTGGCCATATTTATTACAATTATAGCACTTGCGGCCATCATTCCAGTTTTTAGCGGTTGTTGCGTTGCTACTTGGATTATATTTGGGTTTGTCTTCATTCGTCCTAGCGTCGGATTCTTTGTTTTCGACCCTATTCGTTGGTTCGTGAGTCTCTGGCAGATATGACGCCTGAACATTAGGTTTTCCGCCATGCGACAATGAGACAATTTTAGTTTTTCTATTGGCCCTTCCTAATTGTAAGCGCTCATATTCTCTAATATCATTAAGGATATGGTCCGGACTGTAGTGTACCTTACTCATTATAAAATCGCCCATTGATGTGTAGTTCAACCCTTCGATGAAGTAAAATTTAACGCGGTCTAACGTTAGCTTGAGTTTACCACACAGGAGAACTTTATCGTGAAAATACTCATGAACAGATTCGTTTGGATTCCGCTCGCGTTTTAACATTTCCGTAGTGAGTTGTACCTGGTCGGGTTCAGCTCCAAACGTTGCCTTGAACTGATTTTCAAATTCTAACCATGAATCAAAAATCCTGTCTGGGTTGTCGAACCAAGACAGTGCTCCCTTCTTTAAGTGGGCACGTGCGGTCTGCAGTCTTACTTCGTCAGGCCATCTATTTACGCTAGCTACTCGATCGATAATCTTTAGCCAAGCCGTTGGTGTAATACGAGACCCTTCACCATAAAAGTCGGGAATGGTTGGGTTTAGGTCTGGTACGGTCACGTAGTTACTATGTCCCGTTTGTGCCTGACGCATCATTTCAGACGTCTGACGCCCTTGTTCTATTATTATTTGTAATAACAATTGCATGTTATTGTCCACCTCACTTACCCTGTTAGCCGTCGGTTGTGGTTCGTAATACGTTTCATTAGCTACCCTCGATGATACCACAGGCTGCGTTGTATTTACTGAAGCCACTCGTGGTTGGTTGGCGTAGTAACCCAGTTGCGTTTGTATCGGGCCTGGAAGCCCTTGGCCATTTTGTGGCATGTACATCATGCTAGACGTAGCGGGCACAAAGCCCGGGGGTGGCATGACTACTGGACATGGTAGACCTAGAGTATGGGGAGCGTTGGACGCTAGTCGTGCATGTGAAGCTTGGTTTAGGCCTAGCGTACCTGACACTAGGTTCACAGGTGATTCTAGGTTTGCACTTGGGTTGTAAGCCCCTATGCCTGCTGTTTGGACAGGGCCTGACATGTTGGTGGGCACATACACTGGTTGATAAGCGATCGTAGGCACAAAGCCTGGGTTTTGAGTGTTCTTGGGCACGAAGCCTTGGTTGTAAGTAAACATAGGCACAAAGCCTGAACTGGAAGTAGTTGTGGGCACAAAGCCTAGATTAAGAGTGGTAGGAGGCACAAAGCCTGAACTGGAAGTGGTCATGGGCACAAAGCCTTCAGTGGTGGTGGGCACAAAGCCTACGTCACCTTGCGACCGTGTGAACATCTTGGCAAGGGAAGGATCAATGCCATGTAACTCTACTACTTAGTTAAGGTCTCTAGGCTTACCTTGTAGCTGTTTTCGGGAAGGTCTATTAGTTTTTGAATCGTCAGGAAACTCATTTGAAATTCGCCAAGGCCTGTAGGCATTTGCTTATCCATGTTTGATTTCTCAACAAAACATGGTCTTATTTCATGCAAATATAACGTGGTTCCGTAGGTAGAATCATGTAGAATCCCACTTCTGATATATTAGATATCTGTATATTACGTCACGGAGAATCAAATACAAATAACGATTTCACCTTTAAACATCACTTTCTATTTATTAAAGTAGATTTAGATTAAACATTTACAATCATTACACTTCCTGAAACAAGCCTCCATCCTCCTCTGTCTTTGTCAGTCAAGTCTAATAGGCAGTGCAGATAAGAATTAGGAGAAGAAAGAAGTCAAGTCTAATAGGCAGTGCAATCTGCTCGACACACATTATTAACAATGTATAAACAGACCAAGAATTATACAGAATTAAAGTGGTGGCTGCATAGCTCAGTTGGTAAGAGCATGGCCCGGAAAGCCAAGGTCCCGGGTTCGATCCCCGGTGTAGTCACTTTTTTAATTTATGTCTTAAAGTACTAACATAACAGCATCATAGTCGCCTACTATAAAACCAAGGTTAAACATCAAATATCCCAACCCTAGGGTTACAGAGATGGTTTGTATTTATCCAGTTGATTTTGTATGTAGTCTAATAGGCAGTGCAATCTGCTCTACACACATTATTAACAATGTATAAACAGACCAAGAAGAAGACAGAATTAAATTGGTGGCTGCATAGCTCAGTTGGTAAGAGAATGGCCCGAAAAGCCAAGGTCCCGGGTTCGATCCCCGGTGTAGTCACTTTTTTAATTTCTGTCTAAAATACTAACATAACAGCGTCATAGTTGCCTACTTTAAAACCAAGGTTAAACCATGGATTTACAAGGCGCATGGATATGCATCTCTTGATTAATTGGTGTACTGTGAAACTAGCCCCGAAAAACAAAAACTTGTCAAACATTGTCGCCATTTTTGCCTGTTTACACAATTATTTACATTTTGAAGTGCAAAAATGGCCGCCAATTTTATTGTTGCTATAAGTTTAGGCCTAAACAGGAAACGAGAATCTCAGACGCACCGCCCCATAATGTTGCAGGTCTAGGAACGCCAGTTACTGTTATAAGTTACTGTTATAAGTCCATGGTTAAACATATATACCGTACTATATTTATATATAACTAGGAAACGCTCAGTTGGACGCGTTGATAAGCGAGCACGTGCTATAGCTAGACCCACAATGCACATTTTTTTAAATTTTAAAATTTGCGACGTTCGCTGTCCACAGGGCCATGTTTCCGATATTATTTATTATTGCCAAGGTATTTGGGTAAACCCGTATGTAAATCTTTACTTTGTGGATAAAATCCACCGCCATCTAGAGGACCTTGACTCATTGGAAAAATATTTAAACTCTTTGGTGACAAATAATAGACTGCTTCCTCGAAAGTATTTTGATTACTTCTAGGTGGCAGTGCATTAGAAACTTCGCGCGTCTTTTCGTTGCCATGGCAACGTTACTTTTGTTATAATGTAATTTCCATCTACACTACTTATCGGATCAAACTAAAATTAACATATTCGTGACCGGACGGACATTCTAAATGATTTGGCTATCTCAGATTTTGTCGCCGGTTAGTTTGAAAAAAAAACTTTCGATTAACTTTAATGTAACTTTTTAACTTTTTGAACAATTTTGCTACAAAACTAATGGCATTCAATCGAGAACAAAGCTTGCGGATGGTCAAAATTTCAACTCAATCCGAGCCTCCGTTCAAACGTTATGGCGAGACATAAAAAAAAAACAAAAACAAAAAAACAAAACGAGTGACAAATTTTTCCGGCAGAGTCAAATGGAAACGCTCGCTTAATGAACTAGGTTTTTCGGTTATAATGCCACGTTTACTTATATTAGGCCAACGTTTCTATGAAATTTCATCCATCTTTTTCAAGGCCAATACAACTTAAAATATAAAAAACGAAAACTACATTGCATTGATAAATACAGAGAAAAAAAATTATCGACTTTGCTGGCATGAAACCCATTGCCACCGTTGAGGAGCTTCTTCCTAGAATGTTACGGGAAGCCATTGAGATAAATAAACGAGCTCATAGTCTAAATAAACAGCAAGATAGCCATCGTTTATCAGTAATGTGGAGACCTGCAATTTCAGAGATTCATGTACAGCCACATAGGCTGACAGTGAAACCAATGGACCAACAACCAACGCCCCAGTTAATATCTGCAGATGATCTGATGCAAGTAAATACATCAACAGTCAGAGTGCCAAGATCCATGATGAAAAACATTAAGACGGACATGTAGTGACTTTCTTCTTTCTTTGCAACGACAAGCATTGCAGTGACTTTCTTTGAGTTGTTTTAATTTGCCATATGTGCAGTGATTTCTGTTGTTTATATTTGTTGTATTTTCTTTTCCCAGTTTTGTTCTGTATTTATCAATGAAATGTAGTTTCTATTTGTATATTTTAAGTTGAATTGGCCCCGAAGAAGATGGATGAAATTTCATCGAAACGTTGGCCTTACCCCTATATAAATAAACGTGGCATTATAACCAAAAAACCTAGTTCATTAATTCATATCGGCCACGAAAATATCCAAAAACATGTATATATATATATATCCAAAAACATGTATATATATATATATGATAAAAACAAGGATCTTGGGTAAAACCGCGTCGAAAATCGCGCGGTTTCGACGCGGTTTTACCCAAGATCCTTGTTTTTATCCTATGACGGGCCGCGAAAACCTACAACAATCCATATATATATATATATATATATATATGTTTAAACTTGGCTTTATAGTAGGCGACTATGACGCTGTTATGTTAGTACTTTAGACAGAAATTAAAAAAGTGAGTACACCGGGGTTTGAACCCGGGACCTTAGCTTACCGGGCTATGCTCTTACCAACTGAGCTATGCGGCCACCAATTTAAAACAGACAGTTTTAAATTGGTCCCGCATAGCTCAGTTGGTAAGAGCATAGCCCGGTAAGCTAAGGTCCCGGGTTCAAACCCCGGTGTAGTCACTTTTTTAATTTCTGTCTAAAGTACTAATTTATATATATATATATATATATATATATATGTTGTATCGGGTTTTGGGGTTTTCGTCCACGTGTAGTGTTTATTAGGTGGTGGTACATACCTTTTAAAACAACGTTTCGCCGGAATGTCCTCCAGCATCTTCAGGTTTTTTTGACAGGACCGGGCTTGCTTCTCTGCTTCCTCTCCGATGGGCGAGCACGGACTGTACTATCATCCTCTCTGTGGGTGCGCGCGCAGTCAGTTTGCACGGGCTGGTTTGGCTGTGTTGCGTCATTGTTGTCATCTTGTTTCCTCTTCCTGCTTCTCGTGATGGGTCCGGAAAATATATCTTCAACCGCCCCCGGTGACGCAACGGTTTCCCCGTGTTGTAGTAGGTTAGTTTGTCTTGTTGGATTGTCACTGGCACGTGTTTCTTTTTTAGGCAGAACTGGTATCCACGATGACGGAAGACTACGACTATCATTTTGTTTATTTAAACTCTCTGGTCTCTTTTCGATCTCAATCGCTTCTCTAATTATTCTTGGGTGAAGATATGTAATGCCCGCCAACACTTAAGAGCTGTCAAAATCTATCGTGTGTCCACGTTGTTTGACGTGTTGTGATAAGGCCGAGGTGTTATCTCCCTTTGAGACGGCTAAACGGTGTTCGGCTAAACGTGACGATATTCTCCGACCGGTCTGACCTACATATGTCGATTCACATTCTCCACATGGTATCTCGTATACTCCGTGAGTTTCAAAAGGAATGCTTTCTTTGACTTTTCTTATCATTGAGTTTATTTTTCTGTCTGTGTTGAAAACTGTTCTTATATTTTCTTTTCTCAATAATCTGCCTATGTGATCTGTAGTCCCCTTAACGTAGGGCAAGAAAGCTGTGGATAGAGGTTTCTCTAAATCCTCTGCAGTTTTTGGCTTAGGGACATGGCTCATCGCTTTAGCTATACACCTGTGTGAAAACCCGTTGGAATGCAGAGCTTGGCGAAGTATGCGTGTTTCTTGTTGTATGTTAGTCTGGTCAGCCAGCCTTTTCGATCGTGTAGCCAAAGTTTTAGCTACCGCGTCTAACTGTGATGGATGGTGGTGGGATGAAGCATTGAGATACCTGTTTGTGTGCGTGGGCTTTCTGTAAACTGTGTGCCCTAGAGTACCGTCTCCGTGCTTCGTTACGAGAACATCTAGGAAAGCCAGACTGTCATTTTCAAATGACAGCGACATCAGTCACATCTCATTGCAGTCTTCTGTTGGATTTATGTCATGAAAGTCAACAGTCACAACAAATAGCAGTTCAGTAAAGGTTTGTTCTGTGGTCCCGGTAGCTTAATTGGTGGAGCTATGGCACGTTAAGCCGGAGGTTCTGGGTTCGAACCCCAGTCGGGGCACACTTTCGACAACTGCTATGAATCAATAACTATGTCCTGAAAGCGGGCTTATGCTTAAAAAACTTATATTCATACTACCCAACTCATGTGAGATGAGATGTGATTAGATTTATCCATGCGATCTTTAAGATTTGACAGCTACATTACAGTCTTCTGTTGGATTTATGTCATGAAAGTCAACAGTCACAACAAATAGCAGTTAAGTAAAGGTTTGTTCTGTGGTCCCGGTAGCTTAATTGGTAGAGCTATGGCACTTTAAGCCGAACCCCAGTCGGGGCAAACTTTTTCAACAACTGATATGAATCAATAACTATGTCCTGAAAGCGGGCTTATGCTTAAAAAACTTATATTCATACTACCCAACTCATGGGAGATGAGATGTGATTAGATTTATCCATGCGATCTTTCAGATTTGACAGCTACATTGCAGTCTTCTGTTTGATTTATGTCATGAAAGTCAACAGTCACAACAAATAGCAGTTTAGTAAAGGTTTGTTCTGTGGTCCCGGTAGCTTAATTGGTAGAGCTATGGCACGTTAAGCCGGAGGGAGGTTCTGGGTTCGAACCCCAGTCGGGGCAAACTTTTTCAACAACTGATATGAATCAATATATATATGTTTTGTCTTGAGCTTTCGTGATCCATGGTTAATGTTTTAAGTATCTTTACCGTAAATATCACGCACAGTATTATAGGAAATAACTTTTAATCCCGACGTTTCGGAAAACTAGGTTTCCATTTTCAAGGGAAGGGTAAAACAAAATTCAATAAAACCACAACTGCATTATAAAAATATACAAATAGAAGAAACAAAAAAACACACTACCTTGATAACATAAAAAATTAAGATCCAATTGCAGTGGCCCTAAAACTAAATCACATGGTTGCATTGTGAGTGTGACTTCTTGTGACCATTCTAGCAGGCCTATCGCTGTCTTCGGGTCTTGGTACCACTGGCGGCTCAGTCTCATACTTTTCAAGAGCTGCAGTATGACTTCCAGTCATCATTCTGCTGGATTCCTCATTTCTAGACACGATGGTTGGGTCCGTCCGTATCGTCCCACGTTCGTCTAGAACAGCAGACACTCGATCAGTCGTTGTACCGCTCTCTTTGACCAACCTCTCAATCAAAACTGGCTTCCATGATTGAGCCAAACGTTTGCCACCGTCTCGTTTGTTAAGATTGAGTGGGCGCTTCTCAATTTCCACTGCCTCTGACGATTCGACTAGATAGATGGCTAACCATGGCAAGAGGCCTCATTCTGTCAAAATCAATGGAATGACCCTCCTTCTTGACATGTTGTGCCAAAGCAGATGTTGTTTCCATCTTTTCGACGGCGAGCTTGTGTTCCTGAAGGCGCATCGACATATTTTGACCAGTTTGTCCAACATATGTCTTCGAACAGTCTCCACACGGAATCTCGTAGACGCCCCAACCCTCCAAATGAATCTTGTCTTTGTGGCTACCAATCATTTTGCCTAAAGTTAGATAGATAGATAGATAGATAGATAGATAGATAGATAGATAGATAGATAGATAGATAGATAGATAGATAGATAGATAGATAGATAGATAGATAGATAATCGTCTTTATTTTCCAGGCGGGATTAAGGTCAGCTAAACCTTTTCTTCCATCCAACATTTAATACAAATACATTTTCTGATTACTAATTTGTGAATAAAAATTTTGAATTTACAATAAAATATTTGATAAAATAACATTAATTTACATTTGTAAAGTGCATAGACTACATATTATACATATTACACATTTATACTCTCATTCATACCATAATTATAAAGTGAATTGACTACAGAAGTTAAAAACAAGCAAAGGCATATTGTGAGTTTAGACATATTGTGCATTTTATTTATCAGTATTCTCATGGCATTTTGTGAAATATAATTCATGAATTTTACTCCTAAAGATATTATAACTATTGATATGGGTGTCCCTGATGTTTGACGGTAGAGCGTTCCAAGTTCTTATTGCACTGATAGTGAATGAATTGTCGAGTAAGTTTGTCCTGTGAACGGGGAAAATGAGTTGAGTACCTGTCCTTGATCTAGTGTTAAAGAGATGATTTGAATGGAGATAAGTGAAGTTGGTAGCAAGATAAGACGGTAAAGAAGTTGATAATATGCGATGAACGAGACAGACAGAGTGGAGGTTACGTCGATCATTTAGACGAAGCCATTGAAGATCTTTGTAACTTGGAGTTACATGATCAGATTTTTTAATACCCATAATGAAACGTACGCATGAATTTTGAGCCCGCTGAAGTCGAATAGATAAGTCTTCAGTCAAGTCATTATAAATAACGTCGCAGTAGTCAAAGTGAGGAAATATAAGGGATTGTACAAGCATTCTTTTGAGTTTAGTTGGAAGAAAGTTCTTAAATCTATTTAGTGAATGTAGCGAGGCGTAAGTCTTTTGACAAACATGTTTAATATGTTCTGTCCAAGAAAGATTGTTAGTCATATAAAGTCCTAAATTCTTAACATTATGTTGTAGAGGTATAGCCATGCCATTCAAGATAACATTAGGAAGTGTTGAATAATCAATTTTGTTAAGAAGTTTCTGATAACCTAATATGATGGTTTGTGATTTATTAGGGTTTACATGAAGGAGATTGTTAGATGCCCACTTATTTTAGGTCCTCATTCATCAGTATTGCCTGGTTAATTGATGAAGGTGAAGCATGCAAGTAGATTTGCAAGTCATTGGCGTATAAATGATTATAGCAGTACTTTAGAGAAGATGATATATCATTAATATATATTGAAAATAATAGAGGTCTGTCGAAAAGACCGTCTTGATGTTTTCAATAGCCAGTAGTTTGCCAATTCGGTCGGTGGTCCTCGAACATATGGCAAATATGCAGTGGCTCTTGGTTTGTCTACTGGATCGACTTGAGTTTCTTCTGCTCTGGTTCTTCTTTAGAACATGTTATATCACAGACTTTCACGGATTGAATATGCGCACATTGTATTTTCGGGTAGTCCGTGTGGTTTTTATTCTGTTATTTCCAACGTATCGAGCATCTCCCTACCCATCTTCAAGGAAATTAAAAACATAAAACAATATCAAAACAAACAAAACCTTACTTCATAACATACACTGCAACTAGATACAAAGACAAAACCATAATATAGCTAAGAAAACATAGGTAAGCTACTCATGACAAAATATACAAAGCCTACAATGATTAAAAAACAAAACTGTGAAGCCATCAACACATCCTGTTACTGTTAGCTGACCTCAACGTACGAGTAGATTGCTCAAGGGGTTCTTGTTGAGTCTTTCTTGTCAACTCTTGGAGGAGGAGGACAACGGACTTAAGTCATTTCCACAGGGAGAGCTTGGGGTTGAACATTACAGCCTTGCAAAACATGTTTCCATGTGGCTGGAAGTCTTTTAGCATCATCCCGTGTGTTCATGTTGTGTTTCCCGCCTCTCTTACGATTCGGGACACCTCATGTTCCACTTTGGCTAGGGTTTTAGCTTCATCAAAGTTAATCCAGGGTTCCTTGTCAAAAGCATGTTGTAAAAGAGCTGAGGTGGTTTCCATACTTCTAACTGCAACTCTATGTTCGTCGATGCGGACATATATTTTTCGTTTGGTTCTTCCTACGTAAGTCTTTTCGTAACTTTCACATGGAATTTCGTATATACCATGGGACTCGTTGTAAATGGTGTCTTTAGCATTAGGTAACATAGATGATATCTTCCGATCCATTTTAAACACAGTTCTTATATTTTGCTTTTTCAGTAAACGGCCTATTCTAACAGTGGTTCCTTGGACGTAAGGCAGAAACACAGTTGATCGAGGTTCGTCTTTTTTTTAGTTTTTTTTTCTTCCCCATGGAATTTCGTATATACCAATTCTACCCCGGGCCCAGACGGGAATAGGGAGGAGGGGCCCAACCACACGGACTACCCAAAAATACAATGTGCGCATATTCAATCCGTGAAAGTCTGCGATATAACATATATATATAACATATATATATATATGACACACCTAATGAATTCTTTCGAGTTTCCGAGTTAAAATAATATATATGTATATATTTTTTTTACCTTGGTTTTGCGGTGCTATAAGTTTTCATTGTTCAAATACCTATGTGTGGGACTTTTCACCAATTGTCTTCAATAATGATCCAAAATATTCAGGTGATACTGATAGCTTATTTTAAAGAGGAGACATCTTCAATTTCAGGGATTTTTTTTATCAATTTATGGATACTTTTATTGATATGATTTCTAGCTTGAGATTCAATTATTTAAACAATTTTCTTATATTTCTAAATGTTTAATTGTTTTGACAATTTAAACATTTATTCTCAGTGCTCTGTTAAAAAGAAAAGAAAATAAAAAAACTGAAATCGAAGCTATATGTCTCCTCTTTAAAGCCATACTCTCACATTGACTTGTTGCTTACTTATGTTAAACCTAAATTTATTTTAGGAATTTAGAAAAAAAAATGAAAGAAATCGGTCAATATTTAAACATGGTACGACCAATATTGTGGAAATTGTATAGTGCGTGACGTCACCACCCGTGACGTAGCTGGATGGCAGCTGGATGGGTACAGAGCTTCGCTACCGATCGACTCGAGTGAATGCGGCGGCTCACTGCCCGCCCATTCAATACCATCGGGCACGGGACGGGTCAGTTGAAAAGTGTATGTTCTATGTACACGATATTAGGATTAGCTCCCTTCACTTTCGAGCCTTCATACACAGAAAGTGAACAGAGGGAAAATCTCAAGAAAAATTAAGAAACAGAAGCCTGGATAAAACAGTTTAGTGGCAGGAAAGGTGATCTTAAAAGGTGTAGTTGTAATGAATGTACATCAACATCAATGGATACCGACACAGAGTGCTTATATTGTCACGAATCGAAAAAAATCACAAATTTGCGTGCTAATTTCGATAGTATTACTATCCATGATGGGTTCGAGCATATTATTAACATTCATTCTCTCAACACTACTAGGCAACAGTTTTTGTTACTCTCCACGTGTAAAAACCAACGATATGTAGGATTTAAAGTCGCATACGGGAGTACTGTGGACTACTTTGACTAAAAGTGATTCGACTTTAATAATTTCATTATCATTGTAAGGATTAGAACAATGTATACATTTGTAACGCGATTTTAACCCACGGATTAATATGAAAACCACATTTCTGTATCATAAACCTGATTTTGATTTTGTTGTTCAATATATCCACATTAAAACACTTACGCGACACACATTAATTATTTATAAAACTAAGAATTATTCGGTATGTTTGCCGTCTCTTTGTATGACTCACTTACATTGATATTTAACCCCTATAATTAATTATTAGGGAAGTGTATGCTCACTTATCACGAACTTAAAAAACAACCTAGAACCTAAAAGTAGACAAAATTCACACTTCAACTATGTTTGTTAAATGTTAACTGTAGTCTGTAATTATTTATAAAACTAAGAATTTTCGGTATGTTTGCCATCTCTTTGTATGACACACGTATCACTAACTTTAAAAACTACTAGAACCTAAAAGAAGACAAAATCCACATTTCAACAGGTATGTTCGTTAACTGTAGTCACTGAGCCATCCATACTCTTCACATATCTCGACAAACCTTGTAATGCTATTCACTATCACATTAATTAAATTAGTACATAAAACACTTGTAGAGCTGTCACTGTGCTAGAACAAATCTGCGAACACTTCATCCACACAGAATGTCAACCCCTTACTAAATACAAAACGTGTTCTAATCGAGTGTCTACCCTCGCCCGGCCGGCTTTGTCAGCTCAGCAGGTCCCCATCCACCTGCGTCACATGCCCCCAGGCGCGCGTCAAAACAAACCGTTGTATAGGGTATAGGCCTCATCCAAGGTTGCCAAAATGTCCGGCATTCTTATTTTTTGTACACCTTCTTGTATTAAAAAAATACTTTGTCCATTGTGATTTAATGCCTTTAAAATAAGCTGTCACCTGAATATTTTGGATCATTATTGAAGACATTGATGATAAGTCCCACTCATTGTTATTTGAACAATGAAAACTTATAAAACAGCAAAATAATGGTAATTAAAAAAAATAATCAAGAGTTTCCGTTCATAAACATGACGTGAACATCACATGAACATGAAGTTTCGAGTTATGGTGGTGTCCTGCCTTAAGCTTCCATGATCCATTGTTGTTGTGATCCATTGTCCAGCTTTTCGAAAATATCACGCACAGTATTATAGAAAATTACTTTTATTCCCAACGTTTCAGAAACCTAGGTTTCCATTTTCAAAGGATGGGTAAAACAAAATTCGATAAAACAACAACATTATTAAAAGAAATGTATATAATTATATAAACCGAATTGATGAGAGTAAATATATATTGAGTTTTATAAACATTGTGCATGATATTTTCCGTGAAACTAGTTTTAACATTAAACAAACCATGGATCACGAAAGCTTAAAAAAATACATATATTATATACCCTATGTTTAATCTTGGTTTTCTAATAGGCGACTATGACGCTGTTATGATGGTACTATAGACAGAAATTTTTAAAGTGCTTCCACTGCTCAGTTGGTAAGAGCAATGGCCTGGACAGCCAAGGTTCCGAGTTCAATTCCCGGTGGAGGCACTTTGTTAATTTCTGTCTTTATAATACCATCATATTAGGTTATGTACCTCGACTGTCTGGGCCGTTGCTCTTACTAACTGAGCTATAAAGACACCAGATTGAATTCTGCCTATTTTGTTGTTTGTTTATACATTGTTAATAACGGTTGTATATACGTACGTACGTATTCATATGTGTGTAGGTACACTTTGCATTGCTTAACTTCACACTGGCTTAACTTCACACTGCTTCATACTATTTTCAATTTTCTCGATATGTATATATTATATAGTATATGTTTTGACTTTATGTTTTGTCATAATTAAAAAAATTAAAAAATATCACTCACAGTAGTCTATAAAATTACTTTTATTCCCAACGTTTCAAAAAACTAGGTTTCCATTTTCTAGGGAAGGGTAAAACAAAATTCAATAAAACAGTAATATAAAAATAAACAAATGGAAACAAAACCACACTACCTTGCAAACAGAAAATTACAATGATCCAATTGCAGTGACCCTGAAACCAAATCACATGGTTGCATTGTGAGTGTGACTTCTTGTGACCATTCTTCTATACATATAGGCCCGCCTGGGGTTCGAATCCAGAACCTCCGGCTTAACGTGCCATAGCTCTACCAATTGAGCTACCATTGCTATGAATCATTAACTATGTCCTTAAAGTGGGCTTATGCTTTAATAAACTCTTATATTCATGTAAGTTAGTACTTTAGACAGAAATTAAAAAAGTAACTACACCAGGGATTGAACCCAAGACCTTAGCTGTCCGGGCTATGCTCTTACCAACTGAGCTATGCAGCCACCGATTTAAAACTGTCTAATTTTTGGTCTGTTTTGTACATTGTTACATTGTGTAACATAACAGCGTCATAGTCGCCTACTATAAAGCCAAGGTAAAACACACACACATACAGTATATATATATATATGTAGACATTGTATTTTCGGGTAGTCCGTGTGGTTTTATTATTAGTTCCAACGTTTCGGGCAGTTCTCCCTGCCCATCTTCAAGGAAATTTAAAACATAAAACAATATCAAAAACAAACAAAACCTTACTTCATAGGGGAGAGTCGGGTAGCTCCGGACACTTAAGCCTTTTGTATTCTTAAGCCCCATGTTATGGGTGGGGGAAAAGAGTATACAAAGAAATGATTTGTGGAGACATGTAGTTATAATAAAAAAATTGGTGTTCATGTTAAATGCATTGTTGCGTGTTTATTTTGTATTAATAAAGTGAGAAAAAAAACTATAGTTAACGTGAATGGAGGGTATCCCCGGACACTAAAATAAAGTTTTGTTTACTCACTTTTGGGCCATCACAAACATCACATGTGTACAGACCAAGACCCTCATGGCTAGTACAGGCCTCATGCGCCTTATCTTGACACACTGCACACTAGATTAGGTCTTCCATGAACTATTCTCCAAATATGATGCATTCTACTTCTTCATCATATCATATGGCAATGTAGGCCTAACGTCAAGAGTCTTCTTTTGTGGTTGCTTGTAGAGTGGTTTCTTCAGGGGTGATTGCTTGAGGGGTGGTTGTCTGTGAGGTGGTGTCTGAGGGGTGGTTGTCTGTGAGGTGTATGCTCGAGGGATGGTTGCTTCAGGGGTGGTTGCTTCAGGGGTGGTTGTCTGATAGGATGGTAACTTGAGGGGTGGTTGCTTGAAAGGTGGTTGCTTGAGGGGTGGTAGAGCCTGTTGGTTGTTTTCTTGAGGAATGTAGGTAAGTTTTGAAGGAGAAAAATAATCTTTTGAGAATACTGAGTTCATTGGATAAATTCCTGTGCATGCAAATTAAGTTAATTAACCCATTTTTTGCCTGACAAGAGATTAAGAAACAATATTAGGCTAGGGCCTACTGGGTTTTATTGTCAAGGTATGGATAAAATGACCGAATAACGCTATTAAAAAATATATGGATGTGTCCGGTGCTACCCGAAATTCTGGTGTCCGGGAGTACCCGACATTCCTATGTGAATATTTTAATTTGCCACAATGTCTTAAAGTTTTCAAAATACATGTCTACGTGCACTGACCACTTATTACACAACATAGTACATTATCCAACTACTAACTAATAGATATACATTCCTAGTTGAAGTGTGCGAGGTGTAGGTTATTACACAAGTACACTTTTTACCAGCACGAAACTTATATCAAGACACTGCAGGCACGCATGGTCACTGATCGCGTCGACTAGGCAGTCCGAGTCAAAGACCGCTGCGTCTAGTGTGTAGGAAGTAAGGAGCTCCCGACACCTAGCGGCTAGCATCAAAACTAAGGGGTGTCCGGGGCTACCAGCTGTCCGGGGCTACCCGATTTCCCCCTAACATACACTGCAACTAGATACATAGACAAAACTAAAAAGCTTAGAAAACATAGGTACTAATGACAACATATTATTATATACATCCAGATATTTTAAAAACTGTGAAGACATCAACACACCCTATTACTTTTTAGATGACCTCAGCGTACGAGTAGATGGCTCAAGGGGTTCTTGTTGAGTTTTCTTCCTCTTGTCAACTCTTGTTGTCGGAGGTGGACGGCTTAAAAACATGTCCACAGGGAGAGCTTTTGGTTGAATATGACAGCCTTGCAAAACATGTTTCCATGTGGCTGGAAGTCTTTTAGCATCGTCCCGTGTGTTCATGTTGTGTTTTTGTTTCTCCATCTCCACCGCCTTTTTTTTTTGCGGTTCCGCAAAATATCTGTTTGCATCGACGAACATAGAGTTGCAGTTAGACGTATGGAAACCACCTCAGCTCTTTTCCAACATGCTTTCGACAAGGAGCACTGGATTAACTTTGATGAAGCTAAAACCTTAGCCAAAGTGGAACATGAAGTGCCCCGAATCGTAAGAGAGGCGGTGGAGATGGAGAAACGGAAACACAACATGAACACATGGGACAATGCTAAATGACTTCCAGCCACATGGAAACATGTTTTGCAAGGCTGTCATATTCAACTAAAAGCTCTCCCTGTGGACATGTTTTTAGGCCGTCCACCTCCGACAACAAGAGTTGACAAGAGGAAGAAAACTCAACAAGAACCCCTTGAGCCATCTACTCGTACGCTGAGGTCATCTAAAAAGTAATAGGGTGTGTTGATGTCTTTACAGTTTTTAAAATATCTGGATGTATATAATAATATGTTGTCATTAGTACCTATGTTTTCTAAGCTTTTTAGTTTTGTCTATGTAGGCCGTATCTAGTTGCAGTGTATGTTATGAAGTAAGGTTTTGTTTGTTTTTGATATTGTTTTATGTTTTAAATTTCCCTGAAGATGGGCAGGGAGAACTGCCCAAAACGTTGGAACTAATAATAAAACCACACGGACTACCCGAAAATACAATGTCTGCATATTCAATCTGTGAAAGTCTGGGATATAACATATATATATACATTTATAAAATTAGACAGTTTTAAATTGGTGGCCGCATAGCTCAGTTGGTAAGAGCATAGCCCGGTAAGCTAAGGTCCCGGGTTCGATCCCCGGTGTAGTCACTTTTTTAATTTCTGTCTAAAGTACTAACATATCAACATCATAGTCGCCTTCTATAAAACCAAAGTTAAACATATTATAAAGTTATTTTGTATAATACTGTGCGTGATATTTACCATAAAGATAGTTAAAACATATATATGTATACATCTTAGCATTTAGAACATAACAGTTCAAGAGAAATTATATGTACGTATTTAAAATGTCATACTTGAAGGTCATGATAACCTAGAAACCTTAGCACAATGCACATTTGTGTGAAAGCTTGATTCCACCATCTGTACATGTTCCTTAAGCAACTGCCAAACGATCAACAAAGTTGCCCAACTTTATTGCTAGCCCTCCACACAAACAATAAAATAAAGGACACCTACTGTTGTGATTGGTGATCAAGTATCATGTGATTCTTTGAAGAGATCTGATTGGAAGTTGCTAATTGTTATTGCCAAGAAGTTCAGATTGTTTAACATTTTTGGGGTGCTGCCGGGTGTTGCGCAACTCGACTTTACCGTCTGGGCAGCAGTCGGCAATATGCATGTTATCAAATGAACACCAACTCACAGCAACATTGTTGGGCAACTATGTTGATCATTTGGCAGCCCCTTTACATATCTAGTTTTTTGTTATCTCTCTACTTGCTGGCTGGTAGCCAATTTAGATAATCGTACTACCCCCAGGCTGTTATGTGAGATTGAATGTTTGGCATGTCAATCACTACCATGAAGTTTGGTCTATCATTTGCTATTAAATGTACCTGTTTTGTTTGCACTCTCCATGGATTGATAGCAAATTTACACACAAAACAAATTGTCACGTTATTGTTTTTTAAATTAGATTATAACTGTAGGCCTATATGATAAAATGCATTTCTTACAGACATTCCTCTTAAATATCACCTAGCTTTACCATGTCAGTGCCCATTACTGACTATAGTGAATGAGAGGCGTGCACCACGTTAGCATCCTTCATCCGTCAGCAGCTGTGTTAGTATAGGACCTTCGAGTATCATTTTTGGTGGGGTGGCATATCGTTTCCTTGACAAGTTGCTAGGATAGGTTTCCACGCTCTTGGCAATCTATGGTTGTCATCTCTTGTGTGTTAAAATACATCTGGAGCGATCTAAGCTATCTGAGGTCGCCTCGTATTGTTCTTAATAATCATCTGATCTAGCTTGGGACTTTTCGTATGTTATTGTGAGGCTTAGGCCCGAATACTTAGTCGTCCCAAAGGGAGAGAAAACGGTACCTATTTATAGACCTCACAATGGGAGAGTGCACTCATTGGGAGTAGGGTGACCAGACGTCCCGAAAAATGCGGGACAGTCCCGAATTTGACGCAATTGTCCCGCGTCCCGAAATATTTCATTTCGGGACGCCTTTTGTCCCGAAATTGGTCAATTCACAATTTTATTTTATTTGCTTTTCAAAAAATTCATTAATTAGAAATTTCAACTAGAAAATAAAAACAAAAGCAATTACGAGACGAGAAACTGTCGGCAGTAAATTTGTAATCTGTCGCGCCACCACAACTGTCAGTCTGTTGCGTAAATACGCCGTATTAGCTTAGCGCTCACCAGCAGGCGGCAGCTGCGACGCGGCAATCGGCGTGGCACAAACAGAAACGGCAGTGTGTGTGGAGTTTCTTTACTTCGATGTTAGGTACCTTTATTATTATAATGATTATGATTATTTAACTATTAATTATAGTTAATTATAGTTAGTTTATTTTGTAATAAACTGTTATTGAATTTATATCTTGTAAAAAAAAACCTTACTTGCTTCAAAGTACCAACATTCCAAGCCCCAAAACTCAATACCTAATAATTCTCGCCAGCGTTCGATTTGATTTAGGTTTTCTGATTTTTGACTACTTAAACGACAGTATTTCAGTATTTAATTCAGTTTGATATTTTTTCTGAAACGCTCAGAAATCACTCCAAAAACCCCGATTTTAAAAAAATTCGCCTGCGGCGCTGTTGTTGGGGGGCTCGCCCCCCAAACCCCCCTGCTGTTTTCGCCTGGAAGAGTGTCCCGAAATTCACTCCTGGCCATCTGGTCACCCTAATTGGGAGCCCAAAGGGAGGCAGAATGGATGGTCCTCCCTGCCATTTTGCCGTGCACGGGGTTTGAAATAATAACTTTTGTAAGTCATTAATATGTCTAATGTAGAAACCATACAGTAAATGCATTAACATTGTATTGCAGTTTGCAGTAAATGTAACACATAACAAAAGACTTGTAAAAATACAGCCAAAACCTTACACAATCAAAAGCAATGAGATCTAAAAGGAATGCCAAGCTTATGTAGGCCTACCCTCCTACATTTTTGCAATCTTAAAAGGGCTATTAACTCAAAAAAATATTTTTTACCACATGATCTATAGCAGCGTTTCCCAAACTTCTTAGAACCACGACCCACTTTTTTGAACTCCAAACTTTGGCGACCCACCTATCTAAAACTATATTATTATGGGGTGGTGGTAGGGGATTTTTAAGTTTTTACTCTTTTTACTATCTTAAAAATGTATTATCCACATTGAATACAATTTTATGTAACTTATATTTTTCATATACTAATGAGGAGTGTATGAAGGGTGCGCTTGTTTACTTTTCGGGATTTGTTGATGACGGCAGTGGCGTACGCCGGAATATATTTCAGGGGGGGGGGACACCAAGAGTAAGACACAATCACAAAAATGTGTTAGATTAACAGCACAATGGGGGTGTGGGGGCACGCCCCCCACAATAGCGCCGCAGGCAAATTTGTTTACAAAATACGTATTTTTTATATGGTTTTGAGTGTTTTAGAAGAAGTTAAGATGGTTTGCTGAATGAAATTTTTTGCCTAAACCTAAAAGTTTTGCAGAATTTAAATAAAGCTGAAATTTCGGGGGGTTCATGGCCCCCCGGGCAACCCCCCTGTATACGCCACTGGATGACGGCATCGATGTCCACTTCGATATGAGTGATCTTCATGCGCTATGAGTTCGACAACTGCAGCTTGTTGCGAAATTTGGTTTTTATTGCTACCATAGATGAAAATCCAACTTCAAAGTTGTTCGAAGATGTGAACGGTATTAACATAGAAATTGTTGGATACGTTTGTTGAAGTTGAACAGACAGCTAGAACAATGTCAACTTTTTGCGGTTGAAATTTATTTTTGGACATATTTAGGAATTATTTATTAGGAGAATTATTATTTTTTCCATTCTTCTACTTTTATCGTGTTTTACTAGGCGATTTTCATGAGAAATAATTTTTCGATTGCGCTCAAATACGTGGCAGTTCTAAGTTCAGAGATTTCGAAGGCCTCCATAAAATTTCATGGCAATTGGAGTATTGGTTTAGCCAGAATCGTGTTAACAAACACACAAAAAAAAAACAAACAAAACATTCCGGATTATTTCCTCCAGTGTAGTGAAATGGAATCTTTGCTTCGCTCGCTAGGCTCATCCAAATATTTTTTTCCCCCAACAACAGTTTTCTTGTCAATCGTAAAACTTGTCAGACACGACAAATTGTCATTACGTTTGCGCATTTGGGCACATTTGGGGCTCATTATTTTTTATTATTGTATCTAAAAAATGTAATCTAAAAGCTTAAAATGTTAACATAAAATAAACTTCGTAACTTGTTGGTTTGGTTGACTAAAATGTTATAAACAATGAGCGAATTTCTGGTGTAAAATAATTATCACCTGGCAACATAAACTGCATGAATAATTTCATTCCAATTGAATGGATACGGCTGTTCATTGATGCGCTCCTAGCTTTGTAGACACCAACCTATCTAGAGCCCAAACGGGAAGTTCAACCCTTGTTTCTAAAATGATACCTGGTGGGAGGCAAATAAAACTGGACAGACAAAGATCGCACGCGGACCCTCTATGACAATAGAAGACAGGTTTGCGAACGCATGCTTCCGTGTTTACAATAATTGTTAGCTATGAGTGGAAATTATATTCAAGTTTCAGAAAACCATATTTAGCGTTTCTGGCTAAATTTTGGCAAGCATTTTTTAATTTAGAACGATTAATTAATCGAAATTATGTTTTTAAACAAAAGTTTGGTATATTTTTAATCAGGTGAATCAAAATCCCCAAACAAATTTATACAATCGACAATAACACGATTCCGATCTAATTTAGTACTGTAGGAACTCAACACACAAACCGTAACGCAATATCTTCATTGAGAATGAATATTTGTTTGAGCTTCTGTCCGATGTAGTGGTGACATAGTCTAATAATATTGTTCGACCATGGTGGTGACGTACCTAATATTAGACCTGCTAGCTACGTGATGCTCACAGCAATGTTAAGAATAATTGATGGAAAGAAATAATGCTTTATATCGATATACTAGGGCATATTTAAATTAGTTCTTACTATATTATACTGAAATGACATAATTAACGAAAATGTAATGACCAACACCTAGTTATGTTAAAAATAGTCATAAAATTACATTTAAAAACACTTTTTGGGATTACAGGAGTTGCACTTTTCAAATCCAACATTAAACGACCCGTGGAATCGCGATTTCATTTTATACCATTTCAATATACCAAATTAATTTTAATGACTGAATATTTTTATGGATGAATGAATCTCCCCGCCGAGCGAAGGCTAGGGGATCAGGTCTAACTGACCCTTTTCCTCGACTCGGGCTTCTTTTGTCAACTTTCTATTCATCTCGAAGACTGTCTTGGTCGGACTGGTCTCCGAAGTAGCTCTGTCGCCTGCTCTTTTGTTAGAGGCTTCATAAGAACCCGCCCCCATGTCGGAAGATTTAACCATCTACTTTACCGACGATAGGAAGGAAAGAAATGTTCATGTAAAATATGAACATTGTATTCAACCCATTTGGCCAGAATCGCTATCCAATTGAAACTGACAAATTAGTTAGTAGTAGCCAGAAACTAACATCCTTAAGAGTCTGCAATAGCTTGAGAGTCGAAAACGTACATGCTGGATCGCCTAGGTTGGAAAGTATTTGATCAAACGGAATCGTTTTTTCCCTATTATTAGATCAAGACTTCACTAGTAACATATTCAAAAACATTCTAAAGTTGTGTTTAATATTTAGCGCTAATTAGGTATGCAAAGTATCGGAAAATGTCCTATGTCAAGCGATTTTCCGGATCTCATAGTACAGTGAATAATGAACAGATTGTCATCGGATTTTTTTTTATGAGAGGAAGAAATATAACTAGTAACAGAATGGATCACCTTCCCATATTTTGCGGTCAGTTTTTTAGTATCTTTTAGCCAAAGTGCTCTTTGCCAAACCATCAAAACAGAGACGTGATAGCTTATTTAAACAACGCAATGACATGAGACCTTTTCTACAATGAAGTTCATAGATGTATATATGTAATAAAGCCAAAATATTTGTAATTTCTTACCCGCGTTCCCTGAAAACTAAAGGCTAAAATGTAGTTTATTTTCGCTGAAAGTCGCGTGTGTAGTAGCGTAACGTGGCGCCCTCCAGCGAGCTGGGAGTTTGCCACGCCCTTAGATCTCATATCAGTCCGGTAGGTGATAACAAGGAGGAGCAAGAGTTATGATTGGTGAAACTGAATTTCCATTTTTATCTGATGTTTTGCGATGCTGTGCGCCATTACAATTTATGTATTGGTTAGTTATTGGTATTATTATTATTATTTCTTTTATTCACCAATATGAACATTACATAATGGGTATTTAAGAGCTTTCACCAGAGATGAACCACACCTCTAAGGTGAAACCCCTATTACAAAACAATTAAATATACATGACATTAAAAAATACAATACATACAAGAAATAACTGAAACAATGTCTTCATACTAAAACTTTGCGTAGTATATGGGCGGTTCCTAATAATGCTGCCTTTTGAAGCTCTGGAGTCCAGTGCTTGCCAGAGATATGTTGGAGGTTCTCTTCAAAACTTCTTCCAATTGTCCCACAAGCTCCAATTATAATGGGAACAACCTTACAACTGACATTCCACATTCGTTGAATTTCTATTTGAAGGTCTCGATATCTTGTGCGTTTCTCTGCTTCCTTTAATACTATGTTGCGGTCTGATTGAATAGCTACATCGATGATCAAACATTTTTTAGTCTCTTTGTTTTTTAACAACAATGTCTGGTTTGTTGTGAAGAACCTTTCGATCAGTGATTATTTGCTCATTCCACAATATGGTCACATTACCATTGTCAACTACTTGCTCTGGTTTATGCATGTACCATTTGTCAGAAGTTTCGATGTTATAACTTCTACAAATGTTCCAATGCAAATATGCCCCAACCTTATCATGTCGATCAATGTATTCCGTTTTTGCTAAGACCGGGCATCCAGAAATAATGTGCTCCACGCTTTCTTCATAAAGCTTACATAAACGACACTTGTCATCTACTTCGAGTTTGAGAATTCTTTTTTCGTAACTTTTTGTTCTTAAGGCTTGATCTTGTGCAGCTACAATAAGACTTTCAGTTTCACCCTTGAGATTACTTCTGCCCAGCCACTTATTGGTTTGATCTTGGTCAATATGTGGTTGCTCCATGCGTGTAATATATTGTCCATGCAAAGGTTTAGACTTCCAGCAACTTATTAGATCTTCCTGGATAATATTCTTAATTTTCTTCTTGATAACCTTGACCTTGTTAGTGATGGACCCATTGATCTGATTAATATCGGTTAATTCCATACCTGATTGAAACTTGTTGCTTAACTTAATGATAGATTTTCTCATAGCTTTGCTAGACTCATGTTCTTGAACCATTCTAATAAATTTGTCATCTTCTTTACCTTCTATGTATAAACTTAAACCAATCATTGCTGTTTTGTATGACCCCTCTAGTTGAGTTATTCCGCGACCTCCATTCTTCCTTGCGATATACAGTCTTTCTACGTCCGCTCGTGGATGGTGCATTCCGTTTATTGTCAACAGTTTTCTTGTTTTTCGATCTAATCTCTTAAGTTCTTCAATGCTCCAATCTAATATCCCAAAGCTATAAGATAATACTGCCACAGCAAATTGACCAATTGCAATAGTTTTATTTCGTCCGTTCAATTCACTTTCAAGTATTAATCTTAGGCGTCGTTTGTATTCTTTGCTCAATTTATCTTTCATTAATGTATGCTGAACACCGTTACCTTCTTCTACTCCAAGATATTTATAAGTTGATTCTTGACCAATGTCCTCAATGATGTTACTTGACTCTTCCCTCAAGTTTTATGTTATTACTTGAACAATTTCCATATATTCATTATTTTTGAAATTTATTATTATTATTATTATTATTATTATTATTATTATTATTATTATATTATTATTATTATTATTTCTTATTATTAAAACTTATTATTATTATTATTATTATTATTATTATTATTATTATTACAATATTTGTAAATATTGCATGTTTATATAAGTGGAGATGTGTTTTGCATGTCATTCATTGTTTACTGGACTAAATCCCATTCTCAAATTAATTACTTGTTGTAATAGTGTGTTCGATTCACACATCTAAATCTCTAAGCTACACAATCTCCATGTGCACTTATTATTTTATGTCTGTATAAAACCTGTATTACTATTGAATATAATCGCCCACATATATTCATTGCGTTGCTTGAAATATATTTTATGTGATAGTACACAGTGCGATTATTCTAGCTAGAACAGAAAACCAATGCATCAACAAAATTATCAGTAGACACTGATTATCTGGCATGTACAGACATCAAACTATGTTATCGGGAGCCTATGGAGACCAATTGTGCTGGGTTATGTGATAAAACTGTATCAGTTTCCTCTTGATTATGTGGAATCTTTGGGTTTGGACCACTTGGTGGAATGTTGGGCAAGCCCAACCTATAATGTTGATAAATCTACAAGAGCTAACTGGAACTAAACAGTTGACTAAGCAAAGTGATAAAGTGAAGTTATGAAAAGTTGGTGTCCGCAATAAAGATGGGAAGAAAAGTGGGGCTTAAGTTAACGGCTAAAAGGAAAAAAAGGAAAGTGACCTAGTGACCATTGAAAATCAGTTATATAACTGAGTGGGTAGACTCTAACTCTAAATACAATTTATTTTTTATTTATTTTAGCGAAGTAAAAGAGATACCGGCAAGGTAATTACATTTTATGAAAATCAATCCAGAAATTACAAAATCCATCTCAATGGTCCCCAGTCTTCCGATTGTCGGTCGGATGCTTTACCTCTAAGCTACTGAGACTACTAGGGCTGCCCAACGATAAAAAACATATCGATATCGTGAGGGGATATATCGATATCGTGATTCGATATCGAACTTTTCAAATCGAGTATCGATATCGTTTGTTTTTTTTTTTGATTTTTATTTTTTTTTGTTCACGTGTTATTACGTTCTTCGGGCGTAACCAAGGCCCCGCCGGCAATTCAGACATGCCACTGTCCGTCCCATGAAGAACAATCACAACAATACTTGCGGCGGCCCTGCGAAGAGATAGAAGCTAACTGACTTCTCTGTCTCTACCTCTCTTTCCCTGACTCTGTCTGGACACTACTCTAGTGTAACAACTTGAGCTGCCTCTTATGCTTTGCTGATATGAATGAGATTACACATGTGTTCTTGTTATCTTATCTGATAAGATAAACAAAACAAAGCAGCAAGAGTCTTGGCCCGAAGCCAAACTGACTTATCAATATGTAGTTGGTGGCGTGGGAGGGGGGGGGGGGGGGGGGGCAAGGAACAGCGCTGCAGAACCATAACTCACTGCCACACCAACCATTTCTTGATTAATTTTTTTTTTTTTTTTTTTATAAATCAAACGATATACATTTTCATATCGATATCGTATCGAATTATCGATATTGTTGGGCAGCCCTAGAGACTACTGACGACATAACATCCTGTTTGTTGTTGCATTGTAGATCTGAATAGACCGGGGTTCGATACTCCGCTGAGATGTATATTTTTAATTTCTGGGTTGGGTTGGGTTTCTAATTTCCATAAAATTAATTACTCCTACGGGAGAGTTTCCCGATTTATTGATGAAATTGAGAAATTATATTGTTTATTATTCCATTCTATTGTGACAAGAACATACTGCACATGTTATAGACAGTGTCAGCGCATGCATACTTATTTTAGAGTATCAAGACTTCCCAAAAATCAAGGACAGTATAATATACCAATTTTTTTTCAAATCAATATTCGTAGGCTATACAAATATTTGACTTGAGTTGCTACCCCGTGCACACTTGTAGAAAAATGTCTACAAGCTGTGTTGCTCATAAGAGTTTTATTGCTCCCTGCTTAATAAAATTCCAACAAACCATGGAATATACAAATCGTGGACCTGTCATGTTTTTTACTGTAATAACAAGATGATTGCCTTATGCATAATAGTTTTACTGTATGTTTTATGACATACATTTAGCTCTAAATGAACAAACGGTCACTTCCATTTTTATGGATTAATCTATCATTACCTACTACGTCTTTTAGAGCTATCACATAAATATTTCTCTTGAAAACCCACGTAGCATTTTTCGTTTTGTGTTGTGTTTTTTTGTGTCTGTTGTGAGCAGTGGCGTAAACATTGGGGGGAGGAGAGCGGGGCAACCGCCAGGGGGCACAATTGTGTTTCATAATGAGGTATTTATTGTGGTATTATATAGATATTGACATAATTTTATAATTTCGTATTTTTTTCATTCATATTTTATACAAGATTAGTGTCCAAAAATTCTCGTTAAACTACTCTATCCAGTCATCACAAATAATGTAAAAAAAAGTTTGGGTCATTAGCTAAGGTTCCTTCCCCCCAGACAACCCCATTGTGCACAATCTTGTATAGGCCTACTTTATCCAGGAAAGAGCGTAAACCCTTAATATTTTTGGATGACACCACTGACTATACCCACGTACCCATTTCACTAGTCTTGCTGAATTGATCTTTTGAGGTTACAAAAATGTTTGTCCCCCGGCAACCCCCCCAAAAAAAGGGCTATAGTTAAGCCACTTGCTGCAAGATTGTTTGCTCTCTACTAGACAATTTTCTACTCCGACTGAAATAAATAAATAAATTTATATTTAGAGTCTATGCACTCAGTTATATAACTGATTTTCAGTGGGTGACAGTAAGTAAAATACTCCAGTACTTTCAGTAGTAAGATAAGCCTACTATTCTTAGAGAATCATGGACATTTCTAAACGTAGATCTTCCAAGTTGTTTAGTGCTAATGAAAATGGCACTTGTATATCTGCACACTTCCGTGGCCTCACTATCGTCCAACTCGGCAAAAATTACAATTGCGCGAACGGTAGGTTTAAAATGATTCCACTTTTAAGTTACTGTGAGAAATCAAATTATTGGATGAGTGTAGCGAGCGAAGCGAAGGTTCCATTTCATTACACTGGAGAAAAAAATCCGGAATGTTTTTTCTTTTTTTCCTTTTTTTTGTATTTTTGTGTGTCAGTTAGCACGATTCCGGCTAAACTGATACTCCAATTGCGATGCAATTTTGTGGAGGCCTTCAAAATCTCTGAACTTAGAACTGCCACGTTTTTGAGCGCAATCAAAAAATTATTTCTCATGAAAATTGCAATTTTACCATTTTTTCGATTTAAAAAAAATTTCTTCGACTTACAAAAAACACCTACATGCTTCATCCGATTGTGATGATTTTTTCACAGAACCTTTATTTTATGAATTAATATATTCGTGTGAAATTTGAGCGCAATAAATTCGTACTAAAGAAAGTGACATATCGTTCGTCAAATTAAAACAAGTAATCGGAATTATTATTGTTTTTAAACATTATACAAAAAATATCATTAGCAGTTTAACCACAAATGCAATAGTTTTAATTAAAATAATAAATTATTACAATGTATTGCAATTGGGAATATTCCACTTCCGTCAAATACTGTACAAATAGATTTTTTAGAAGAAGTATTTCAACCCGATTACAAATATATACTATGTTTTTCCGTGAAATAATAATCTTAAAATTTCTTTGACTTACAAAAAACACCTACATGCTTCATCCGATTGTGATGATTTTTTCACAGAACCTTTATTTCATGAATTAATATATTCGTGTGAAATTTGAGCGCAATAATTTCGTACTAAAGAAAGTGACACATTGTTCCTCAAATTAAAACAAGTAATCGGAATTATTATTGTTTTTAAACATTATACAAAAAATATCATTAGCAGTTTAACCACAAATGCAATAGTTTTAACCCGAGAGTAGTCGCGCCCCTGTTTGTAACGTTAGTAGTCGCGCCCGGTCCTTTAGACCGCATTATTTATTATGGTCTTAGAACGTTAGGATGACGTTTTGATTACCAATATAAGATAATTTATCACATATTTGACAGTATACATGGTTATATTAATCAATTATCAATCAATAATCAATAAATAATCAATCAATAATCAATGAAACACAGAATGTTGCAAACCTACAAAAAGGTATAAAAATATGTTTTGAAACACCCTGTAGTTCGAATTATTAGTAAACCAAGACAGTAATATTATGCCAACACTGTATGTTGAAGAATAATCAACCTTCAATAACAAAATACATGTCTCATAATAGTGATTGAGTATGTATATTTTTGCCTCCCTTATTAGTCGCGCAGCGGTCGAAAAGACCAATCAACCGAACAGGACCACTTATCTTAGTTGAAGTTCTGCAGAACACTGAATGGCGTATTGCACACTGGCTTCACAAATCTATTTTGGGAAGGTAGGCGGAACTAGACAAGCCACGCATGCGCGCTGTACAAATACCAACTGTTGAAAAAAAAAGTCGGTCTAAAAGACCACACGCGACTACTCTCGGGTTAATTATATTTACAAATTATTACAATGTATTGCAATTGGGAATATTCCACTTCCGTCAAATACTGTACAGATAGATTTTTTAGAAGAAGTATTTCAACCCGATTACAAATATATAGGCCTACTTTGTTTTTCCGTGAAATAATAATCCAATAATTTTTAGCCATTTTAAAAACAGCATTTTTAAAAATATTCTAAGAGCGGCAAAAACGACTATGAGATCAGAACTGTGTCAAACCAACGCCGTCTGGATACACATCTAGGTGCCCGTTAGGGCGCCGCAGCCAAGCCGCGGTGCGCTACACACTCGGACACCTTATACAGCAAGCAGAGTTGGGGTGATTTCGAGGTGTCACCCAGCCGTCATGAAACGTGATGTGAACTTAAACACAATCAAAATCAAGGGGATTTGGGTACCTGACAACATATGCCAAATTTGGTTGGTGTACGAACATTCCTTCTTGGTGAAAAAAGGACTTTAAAAAATGCTCAAAATCACTTTCAAGATGTTATTCTAGGTGCCCGTTTTGCACCGCAGCCAAGCCGCGGTGCACTACACACTCGGGCACCTTATACAGCAAGCAGAACTGGGGTGATTTCGAGGTGTCACCCAGCCGTCATGAAACGTGATGTGAACTTAAAAACTATCAAAATCAAGGGGATTTGTGTACCTGAAAACATATGTCAAATTTGGTTGGTGTAGCCCCTACAAACATTCCTTCTTGGTGAAAAAATGATGAAACATGCTCAAAATCACTTTAAGGCTATTGTACCACCTCTGGCCAATAATTTAAAAGTTGAAGAAACATGTATTGTACCACTTCTGGCCGATAATTTGAAAGTCGAAGAAACATGTCTGAAAAGTTTGCTGAATGAAAGAAGGCCTTTAAAATAACAGAAAAAAAATTGTGATTTTTTTTGGGCGGGGCATAACCTCACTTTTGGAAATTATATTAATGGCGTTTTCCACTGGCCGCACTGAGTGCAAGTAGCATATTCCACTGGTAGCTGAAAATCGCACTCGTGCAAAAATATCGTATTCCACTGGGCGAACTGCACTCTCTCCGTGCACTCGCAGTGCGCACTGAGCCGCACTGACTCCGAGGGTCAGGGCAATCTTTCCAGTGCAACCGTAGACCCGCGAAATTTGGTTGTGTTGTTAGATTTGATCGACTTTTCGTTGGATAGCAGCGACGATGAGTTGATCAATTCATTATCAGAATCGTCTCGGAGAAATCACAAACTAAGTAGAAGGTGTTGTCCACATGTATTCTGACATAGAGGTAGATTTGCATAACATTTTAGTTTGAGGTTATGTTTATTGTTTACTGTTCAGTCCAGTTGGGAATGGCAAAAATATGCATTGGCCATTGCTTTCGACTTTTTCCCCATTCTCATCCACCACAATTGCTTCGAAAGCGTATGAAGACATATTGATAGTGAGGATTGCCACTCTATATTATGCACTGACAAAATAATCGTATTCCACTGACAGTTGCACTCAGGGCAGCACTGGTGCCGTGCATCACGTGACCGTGACGTTTCAGTGCGCACTGACGTCGCACTCAGTGCGGCCCAGTGGAAAACGCCATTAGATTTTTTGGACAATTAATACAAGACTAGTTCAAAATTAAATTTTGAGAATCGGTTTTTTGGACAGTGTTTCTAAACACCTTTAGCTATAACTTGACTATAGCTAAAATAGTTTTCTGAAAATAACAGTTGGTGTACAAATTTTTTTGTCAAGCGGTACAAATACGAGTTTTGTACTGTTTGACAAAAAAATTCGTACACTAACTGTTATTTTCAGAAAACTTTTTTAGCTATAGTCAAGTTATAGCTAAAGGTGTTTATTTATTTATTTATTTATTTATTTATTTATTTATTTATTTATTTATTTAACGTCTATCCTATTCAGTTATAAAAACTGATTTACAAAGGAGATATGAGAAACTATGTCCAGAAAACCGATTCTTAAAATTTAATTTTGAACTAGTCTTGTATGTTACACTTTTGTCCAAAAATCTAAATATAATTTCCAAAAGTGAGGTTATGTCCCGCCCAAAAAAATTCACATTTTTTTCCTGTTATTTTAAAAGCCTTCTTTCATTCAGCAAACTTTTCAGACATGTTTCTTCGACTTTCAAATTATCGGCCAGAGGTGGTACAATAGCCTCAAGGATGTTAGTTAAATTCGTCAGTTTCAATTGCCCAGCGATTCTGACCAAACGGGTGGGGCTACAACGTTCATATTTTACATGGACATTAAGGTGATAGTGATGTACCTAGTTATTTTGAAAGAAAAAGTTAAACAAGTTTGCTGGAAGGCTTCCAAATAAAGGTTTTAAAATAAGCCTTAAACAGGCATACAATCAACAAGTAACTATAGTTAGGTACTTGACAATGATGGCCTACATTGTTTATTTTATTTATTTATTTATTTAACGTCTATCCTATTCAGTTATAAAAACTGATTTACAAAGGAGGTCAACTAAATAAATCTAATTACATAGATGCAGACACAACAATGAACTTTGAAATAGTAATATTACAACAATGCATTAATTAAATACTCAACAAATTTGATAAAAAATAAAAATAATATTAAATGCAATTTATGAATGAATCGAATAATATATAAAAAAGGGGGTGGGGAATAAAAAGAAAAGAAAAAAGAAAAGAAAAAGAAAAGAAAAGAAAAAAGAAAAAATGAAAGGAAAAAAAGAAAGAAAGAAAAAAGAAAAAAAAAACATTCAAAAAAGAAAAACGAAAAGAAAAAACTGATTTATTAGACGATCCCACTCAAACGAATATGAGGTTTGCCAAAAATCAGGAACAGCAAATCAGGGAGTAATCAATCTTTCGCAGAAGAAACCACCAAACGCGAATCTTCATTCTTGTGTTCAACCATCATTCTTGTGTTCAAATCTTGATAACAATTTAGTGCAAAAGATCTTGACTCTAATATATAATTATTTAAAATTGTTCAAGTCAAAAACTGATCATAGCAATGATACAGGACACCTAACTCAAGTTGCAAGTTCCACCAGTGGGCGGCAACCAGACAATCTAGGCAGAAAAATATCAATTGAATATACATTGAATACATCAAAATCAAAGCAATAATGAACAAACAAAAAGAACAGCAAAATCATAAATAAGAACATATGAAGATAAATTAACATTACATAAACACAGAGACAATGCCCCACAAATAAATAATAAAAATCAATTCTTCTTTGTTCTTCGATTCATTATCATTGCTTCAATTTTACTTTTAAATTGTACTATTCCTAGCTCAGTAAACTGGCTTCTAATATCATAAGAAATTTAATTCCAAAAGGATAGTCCTCTGTACAAAAATGACTTTCTTAATTATTCAGAAGTCAATTTAGGAACTTTCAAAGAGTTCATTAGAATAGAATTTCTATCACGATCAACAAATTGAAAAATATTGGGTAAAATACCTGAATACATACTTTTCAATATTTTGCATGTATTTACCAGTACGCTATATTTAATTCTTTCCTCAATCGTGAAGCAATCAGATTGTAAATCTTGGCTCATAGGAATTGAATCAAACAGATGGTCAATTCTCTTCTGAAGTACAACATATTCGGTAGAAGGTCTTACTGCCCAAACCACTAAACAATAATCAATTATAGAGTGAATATAAGAATCTACAAGTAACCTCAACATTCTCTCTGTTACAAACCTCTTCATTCTACTTATAATTCCTATTGCTGATGATACTTTATTACATACATATTCATAATGTTTCTTAAAACTTAAATTACAATCTAAGAAAACTCCAAGATATTTAAATTCATATACTCTAGAAATTAGCTTACCATTACAATTCAACGTCAAATGAATATCATTCATGCTTTTATCATGAGCCTTATGAAAAATCATAAAATTTGTTTTACTATAATTAATATCAAGTTCCTGAATTTTAAACCAATCATCCATCCCCTTTAAAACTTCTTGAATACGTCTTACGATCTCTTCAACATCCACACCTTCTAAATAAAAGACCAAGTCATCAGCATATAAAATATAATTGATTCCTCCCATTATAGTAGATATATCATCTATGTAAAGAATAAATAAAAAAAGCAAGTCTTTGGACCACTACATTTTTTCATTCTATTGTTAATTGGTAATACCATAGCAATTAAATCGACTTTGATAAAATTAATATATTTTAACAAATAATTTTGCAATGGAACTTGAAAAGTAATGAGATCCCACACACATAACAAAAACTTGTAAAAATACAGCCAAACCTTACACACTCAAAAGAAATGAGATCTAAAAAAGGGTTTAGCTCATATAACCTTCCACATTTGTGCATTCTAATTCATAAACGTACTGTGTCCCATAACAACATCCTAGAAATGCTTGGCAAAATAGTTTTTGTACGACTATAACGCTTAAATTAATTGGATGAGCGTAGCGAGTGAAGCGAAGACTTCAATTTCACTGACCCCCAACAAATTTAGCTTGGGTGTTTTTTTTTTTTTTTTTTTTTCTGTCTGTCTGTCTGTTTGTTAACTCTCTACCAGGCGAACGGCTTATCCGATCTTGAAAATTTAAGGGGACCTTCCAAATCTCTGAACTTAGAGGTGTATTTTTTTTGGGTACAATCGAAGAAATATTTCTCATGAATATCGTACTTTTACGATTTTTTTTAGATTTTTAGTGCGATATTTTCGTGACATTTGGGTCAATTCTGACCAAACGGGTGGGGCTACAACTTTCATATTATACATGGACATTAAGGTTATGGTGATGTAGTACCTTTTGAAAGAAAAAGTTAAAAAAGTTTGCCAGAATCTATAGAAATAAAGCTTTTAATATAAGTTTTTTGATTTTTTGTGCTATATTTTCGCACCATTTGGACCAATTCTGACAAAACGGGTGGGGCTACAACGTTCATATTATTATACATGGACATTAAGGTTATGGTGATGTAGTACCTTTTGAAAGAAAAAGTTGAAAAAGTTAGCCAGAATCCATAAAAATAAATCATCTTCTTCTGTTTTGGGGAATGGTCGTGGGGCTTGAAGCCTCTCCCCTGGTAGTTTTAGTGCCTGGTGCGAAGCACCTATAACTAAAAATCTGATGTGTGCCAGAGTTGGGCGATGGACAGCGTCCTTGCGCTGCATGGTAATTGGTGACAGGCATTGTTGATTTCGGTAAAATACCGCCGGAACTTGAAAATGGCAACAAACTTCTAGGATTTGCATCCGTGGCAGAAAAGTCCCACAAGAGACATCCAAGGAGAGTTATTTTTATCGTCACGGAGGTCTTAGTCGTGGGTCCACTACACCAGCGTTTCCCAAACTACGGGTCGCGGCCCGGTCCCCGGGTCGCCATGTGTTCGATGCCGGGTCGCGGTATAATACTGCCATGCATGGGGTTTATCTTTTAGTACAAAACAGCAAGTCCCACCAAAGATTGGTTCCACATCTAAATTGTAGAAGGAAATACTATTGTGTCAGTCACGTACAGACAGGCTCAATAAATACCAAGGATTGAATCTACAGTGGTCGAACCAACAACCAAGAAGAAGAAGGCTTGAAATTTGGTTTTGCAGACTGAAAATTGTCATGAAAAAAGACATGGAAATTCAAAACCGCAATGTGTTATCTGCTTTGAAGTTCTTTCGTCAGAAAGTTTAAAGATCTCTTCTCACAAGCATTTGCTCCTGCACACAGAAGTAAGGTGCTCTCGAGGGGGAAAATTCTCTCGCGAGTTTTCGAGCTCAAAGAAGAAATTAAACAATTTTTTGTAATAACAAGAAGCCAGAATATGCAGCACTTTTTGAAATCAACGAGTGCGTTTTGAAATTCGCATATTTAGCAGATATGTTTGCACATTTGAATGAACTTAATTTAAAATTTTAAGGCAAAAACAACAATGTGTTTATTCTTACAGAGAAGATAGAAACTTTTATAAAAACAGTTTCGCTGTGGCTAGTACGCGTGGACACCTAATTTCAGTATGTTTCCAATTTTCAACAAAAGAATGGTTGAAATAGAAGAATCCAATAGATTGGATTTGGATATGGATATGCAGGAAATAGTTCTGCAAATAATTAAAAATCATCTGCAAAACTTGAAAACAAAACTAGAACAATATTTTACTGTGGAGCCCTTCCAAACCATTGAGAGTATGCTATGGGTGCATAACCCCTATCTACTGACAAGTGTAAGTGACATTTCAATAGCTGGTTTGAGTGATAAGGAAGAGAAAGAGATGAAAGGTTTGCAAAACGACTTGTCACTGAAAAGAGAGTTCGATAGTTTGTCCTCATGGGCATTTTGGCTTAAATGTGCGGCCGAGTTTCCGAACATTAGTGCTAGGCAGTTTTGTTTTTACTACCGTTTTCCACGACCTACCTGTGCGAATTGGGGTTTTCAACACTCACAAAACTGAAGACAAAAGATAGGAACCGTTCCAGTATGAGGAGAGTTGCACTGTCGACTGCAGATCCTAATTGGAACGAGCTGACTGAGAATCATCAAGCCCACCCATCCCACTAATCCCACTAAACCTGGCTGATTGACTTTCATGGTAAGCTTGTTTTGCTAATTTACCATAACATGTAAAACGAATTCAAAACCGGATAATTTTCTCATTACACAAACTATAATAATTATTATTATTATACATTGTTGTAGCACGCATTTCAATTATTCTATTCTTTCTATAAATCTATTCTTTCTATAAATTAAGTTTGGGAAACGCTGCACTACACCCACTCGACGACGACCGGTGATGAGACGTTGACGAGCCCGCAGAAGCCGTGCCTGACGACATGGAGGCAAGAAACGAGGTCCAAGAGCTGCAATGGGGCGCGGGAATACGTCGCTTCTTCTCGGAATAATGTGGGCAAGTGCAGAAACCTGGGGATTTGGTACCCCTTCTAGAGATGCGTAAAATCTGGCAGCTTGTGCAGCAATGCATTGGTCGACGGTTTGCAGACCGAGGTCAGCGTGAACCTCAGACATTCGTGTCCAGCGAGGGAGAGAAAGGGACACACGAAGAATCTTGTTTTGCACCACTTGTAGTCGGTTGCGGTGGGATGCTGCACATCCTCCACAGACAGGAGATGCGTATAACGCCGCTGAACGGATTACAGACGTGTAGAGGCGGAGCTTGGCCGTTACCGAGAGCTGTGCATTCCGCAGAAGGGGGTACAGTGAGACGAGTTTACCGGTTGCCTTCTGAGTTGCTGACCGGATATGTGGGCCCCACGTAAGTTTACGGTCTAAAGTTATGCCCAGGCATCTATTGGTCGGTGCCCATGGTATGGCGACATCATTGAGACGTAACCGAGGAGGAGGCCGTTCTCTAGACCATGAGAAGAGAGTACTTGATGTCTTCTCCACATTGAGGGCCATGCGTGAATTTGCGTACCAGTCTGAAATAGTGTCAAGGTAACGTTGTCCAACGCGAACTGCGATCCATGGGCGACGATTAGTTGACAGAGCCACGAAGTCATCAGCAAACATTGCCGAGGTAACACCTTCCGGCGGAGGTGGCATGTCGGCTGTGAAGACATTAAATAGAGCAGGGCTCAGCACCGAACCCTGAGGTACTCCGGCAAGAATTGGGCGCTGTGAGGAGGAGACAGAATTTTTTGATACGTAGAAAGTACGCTCAGTGAGGAAGGATTGAATAAGCAGGACTAGATAATCAGGGAACTGAAAGTGTACAAGTTTGTGAATGAGTCCAACATGCCACACACGATCAAATGCCTTGGAGACGTCAAGGAATACCGCCGCTGACGCACAGCCGCTGTTCCAACCATCTGTTATCTTATCAGTTATCCTCGTTAGCTGTTGTATTGTGAAGTGCTTTGCTCGAAATCCAAATTGTTCGTCCGAGAGAACGTTCGAGTCGTCTATGTGACGTTGTAGACGGACTAGGATGACACGCTCCAGCATCTTGGATAACACAGACAGGAGGCTGATAGGGCAATAGCTCGTAGGGTCCCGAGCAGACTTTCCCGGTTTCAGAAATGTAATGACCTTGGCATTTTTCCAAGAGCTTGGGAAATGTTGAAGTTTAAGAACTGCATTGAAAATAGCATGTATCGTGTTTGCTGCTCGCATTGACAATTGGAGAACAACTTGTGCCGTGATGCCATCATCTCCTGGAGCCTTGTTGTGTGGAAGGTCCTTTGCAATCTGGAGCAGTTCCTCAAATGTGCATCCCGCTCCATCTGGTAGAGGGAGTGGAACGTGGTGAGTTTGTGACCACTGGAGTACTTGCTCCTCCACTTGTAGTGTAGAGGCTGTGGGTGGGTTCAAGGTAAATGTGGCCTCCAGCGAGTCTGCCAGGACGTTCGCTTTTTCCACAGAGCTGCATGCCAAGATTTGTGGTCCCTGAATCGGTGGGTCCGCCTGTGGAATACATTGTAGGGCACGAGCCATACGCCAGTAAGATTTACCGGAGACATTGAGACCCGCTACCGTAGTATCCCAGAGTTCAGATCGGAAGGCCGCAATGTCACGCTTGAGAGCTGTTGATGCTCTGTTGTAAGCGGTCTTGTCATGGGCAGAGTGAAAGCTTTTAATATAAGTTTTTTTACGGTAAATAATATCAATTGACAAGAAGCAATAGAAACTTGACAACAATCACCTACAATGCGTAGGCAGCAAAACAAAGCACTTGCAAAAGTAAAGATATCCCACGCAAACTAAAAACTTTAAAAAGCTCATCCTTCAACACGGCGGGACTTTAGCGTTTTCCTAGTTAGAAAAAAAGAATTTGTATGAACTATTACGTTTAAATTAATAGTTGCAGATTCTATTTTGCCAAGCTTTTCTAGGTTGTTGTTACGGGACACTGAACGTTTATGAATTAAGAATGCGCAAATGTGGAAGGGTAGATGAGCTTGGCCCTTTTTTAGATCTAATTTCTTTTGAGTGTGTAAGGTTTGGCTGTATTTTTACAAGTTTTGTTATGTGTGGGATACATACATATGTACATTCAGACATACATGCAGACAGCGGTGTTTTAAACAAAGCAGCACCTAGCGTAGCCTACAGTAGTGTTAACAGATGGCGGACATTTTACATTTAGGGCATAGCCAGAAAATGTGAAAAGTTGACATTGCAATCAAAAAACAAAACTGAAACAGTCCTAGGTCTAGGCTTAGGCATAGAAAATTATTTATAATACAACAGTCTAGGTCAATTGTTCCTGTAGGATGTAGGCCTTGATATGTGAATACTAAAATTACTCACTTGATAAGACCTAGGCTTAGCATGCCAACCCTAGGCCTGCACGTCCGTGTTCTAACACACATCCCTCACAAAAACCTTACTTTGATGACTAATTAATGCCTAATGTAGATAAAGAATAGCATGATAGTCCTAGGCTGTTCAAAAATTCAAGACAAAAATGCTCGTAATTCTTTATCACAATGTTCTCGCGAAATCTCCCGTCACATACGAAAAAAGAAAAAGAAAATTCGGTGAAAATGTACATCGTTTAAGTGGCTGTGGAGTTGTGTTTGTTGTTGAGCGGATGGGCGAGCACCGCCATCTGTATGTAAATATGTACAAATATACGTACATTTAGTTTCTAATTGGCCTTGACTCTACTCAGTTATGACATAGTACCGTCCAAAGATGGCGCACGCTCGTTTTTGTCGCGCAAACTGAGGATCAAATTTACTTCTTGTTTAAATTACACAAAATACATTTGTTGAAATAAAAAAAAGATTTTTAAGCATAAGCCCGCTTTAAGGACATAGTTATTGATTAAAAATCTTATATTCATACTACCCAACTCATGGGAGATGAGATGTGTTTTGATTTATATATGTGATCTTTCAGATTTGACCGCTACATTGCAGTCTTCTGTTGGATTTATGTCATGGAGGTCAACAATCACAACAAATAGCAGTTTAGTAAAGGTTTGTTCTGTGGTCCCGGTAGCTCAATTGGTAGAGCTATGGCACGTTAAGCCGGAGGTTCTGGGTTCGAACCCCAGTCGGGGCAAACTTTTTCGACAACTGCTATGAATCAATAACTAGGAAACGCTCAGTTGGACGCGTTGATAAGCGAGCACGTGCTATAGCTAGACCCACATTGCACATTTTTTTAAATTTTTAAACTTGCGACGTTCGCAGTGTCCACAGGGCCATGTTTCCAATATTATTTATTATTGCCAAGGTATTTGGGTAAACCCGTGTGTAAAATCCTTCGCCATCTAGAGGACCTTGACTCCTTGGGAAAACTGTTTAAACTCTTTGGTGACAAATAATAGACTGCTTCCTCGAAAGTATTTTGATTACTTCTAGGTGGCAGTGCATTAGAAACTTTGCGCGTCTTTTCGTTGCCATGGCAACGTTACTTTTGTTATAATGTAATTTCCATTTACACTACTTATCGGATCAAAATAAAATTAACATATTCGTGACCGGACGGACATTTTAAATGATTTGGCTATCTCAGATTTGGTCGCCGTTTAGTTTGAAAAAAAAAACTTTCGATTAACTCTAATGTAACTTTTTAACTTTTTGAACGATTTTGCTACAAAACTAATGGCATTCAATCGAGAACGAAGCTTGCGGATAGTCAAAATTTCAACTCGATCCGAGCCTCCGTTCGAACGTTATGGCGAGACATACAAACAAAAAAACAAACAAACAAACAAACAAAAAAAAATAAAAATAAAACAGTGACAATTTTTTCCGGCAGAGTCAAATGGAAATGCTCTCTTCGCTCGCTCAACTATGTCCTTAAAGCGGGCTTATGCTTAAAAATCTTATATTCATACTACCCAACTCATGGGAGATAAAATGTGTTTGGATTTATCCATGTGATCTTTCAGATTTGACAGCTACATTGCAGTCTTTTGTGGGATTTATGTCATGGAGGTCAACAATCACAACAAATAGCAGTTTAGTAAAGGTTTGTTCTGTGGTCCTGGTAGCTCAATTGGTAGAGCTATGGCACGTTAAGCCGGAGGTTCTGGGTTCGAACCCCAGTCGGGGCAAACTTTTTCGACAACTGCTATGAATCAATAACTATGTCCTTAAAGCGGGCTTATGCTTAAAAATCTTATATTCATACTACCCAACTCATGTGAGATGAGATGTGTTTGGATTTACCCATGTGATCTTTCAGATTTGACAGCTACATTGCAGTCTTCTGTTGGATTTATATCATGGAGGTCAACAATCACAACTAGGGTTGCCAGATTAGTGAAATTCAAATACGGGACAGTACTTTGCGTAGTAGTATAAAATTTTTGGGGTTGTGTTTTTTGGGGAAGGGCCTAAAACGCATTTGAGAGTAATTCAGTGAAAATTTTAAAGCAATAAAGTGATTGAAATAGGGATATAATCAGATAAGGAATGTACAGAAAAGTAAGTAGCTATATAGAAGCAAAATTATTATCACTTTATTGATAGGCACATTTGATTGATGATCAGATCATTGATATTTATTGCTTCGTTACTATTGCAACGTTACCATCTTCATCGTCACTCATGTTTAATGTTGTTTATCATTGCCTCATTCACTGAGTTCGAATGCGTTTGTCACAATCACGTTACGGCTAGAGACACTCGCTACAATGACTCACCGCACCGCGCTAATGATGCACTCGAATAACACCCACCACCAGCAGGCAGCAGCGGCAGACTAATCAGGCACCAAGGCCGGCCGAGGGGAAGAGATTGCTAACTATACGCCCGCGCGTATTGTTGAAAAAGCGCACAGGGACTACTTTATTCTAAATACGTGATATACTGATCAATGGGTTAGAGCATACGGGATGCGGGAAACACCCATCAAATACGGGATTTCCCGGGTAATACGGGACACCTGGCAACCCTAATCACAACAAATAGCAGTTAAGTAAAGGTTTGTTCTGTGGTCCCGGTAGCTCAATTGGTAGAGCTATGGCACGTTAAGCCGGAGGTTCTGGGTTCGAACCCCAGTCGGGGCAAACTTTTTCAACAACTGCTATGAATCAATAACTATGTCCTTAAAGCGGGCTTATGCTTAAAAATCTTATATTCATACTACCCAACTCATGGGAGATGAGATGTGTTTGGATTTATCCATGTGATCTTTCAGATTTGACAGCTACATTGCAGTCTTCTGTTGGATTTATGTCATGGAGGTCAACAATCACAACAAATAGCAGTTTAGTTAAGGTTTGTTCTGTGGTCCCGGTAGCTCAATTGGTAGAGCTCTGGCACGTTAAGCCGGAGGTTCTGGGTTCGAACCCCAGTCGGGGCAAACTTTTTCGACAACTGCTATGAATCAATAACTATGTCCTTAAAGCGGGCTTATGCTTAAAAATCTTATATTCATACTACCCAACTCATGGGAGATGAGATGTGTTTGGATTTATCCATGTGATCTTTCAGATTTGACAGCTACATTGCAGTCTTCTGTTGGATTTATGTCATGGAGGTCAACAATCACAACAAATAGCAGTTAAGTAAAGGTTTGTTCTGTGGTCCCGGTAGCTCAATTGGTAGAGCTATGGCACAACAAAAAACAACAACAACAACAATCAACAATCACAACAAATAGCAGTTTAGTAAAGGTTTGTTCTGTGGTCCCGGTAGCTCAATTGGTAGAGCTATGGCACGTTAAGCCGGAGGTTCTGGGTTCGAACCCCAGTCGGGGCAAACTTTTTCGACAACTGCTATGAATCAATATATATTATATATATTATTGGATTTATTATCGTTATTTTAGTATAGTGTGAAAATGTTGTGGCAATCTAGTGAGTTCTACGAATAATTAAACGAGGGAGCGGAGCGACCCGAGTGTTTCCATTCAACTCAAACGGCTCTAATTCTGTGATTCTGTGTGCCTGTCTGTCTGTCTCTCTGTACGTCGAAAATCAGCCGAACCGCTGGACAGATTTCACTGAAATTTTAAACAGACATCGGGTACGAGTTTACTGAGAACTGTTTATAAAATCAGATGGATCCATTGCGATTTTATCCTACAATAAATAAAAATGTGATTTTTTAAAATGTCGATAGCATTTGTTTAGTATCAGCTAGCGGGACAAGATCTGCGTGGTTGACATGGCATAGTGGGAAGCATTTAGCCTACCGCACGGAGAGTTGGGGTTTGATGCCCGTTGGTTAGAACTTTTTTATGTTTTTACACCCACATTTTATTTTTGAGGGGTGTTAAATGGGAAATAAAAATTTGGTGATTTTGTTTTATCTTGGAAATTTGTTAATGTTTCACGCTAATACGTTTTGAACACGATTCGCATTTTGAATGTTCAATTTAAATAATTATTGTTGCAGAGTGAGTTCCAGTTTAAATAAGGTGACCAGACGGACCGGTTTTAGAAGTCAGAACACTTGTACCGGTGTCCCGAGTGACTCAACTAGGGAAACGCCAAAGTCGTTGTTAAACGAGTGAGTGAGCCATGTGTTGAGTACCCGGTGTCATTCCCCATACTGGGCTAGATCCAGCCTTAGGTGTAGGGGAGGAAAGGGGATGTTCCCGGGTACTCAACACTTGGCTCACTCACTCGTTTAACAACGACTTTGGCGTTTCCCTAGTAATAATAATTATATAGGGCCTACATAGTAAAAAGTGCAATAATTGCAATACATTGTAATAATAATAATTAAAACTATTGCATTTGCGGCAAAACTGCTATTGACATTTTTTGTAGAGCATTAAAAATCCATTTCAACAATACCTGGTTTGTTCAAATCTGTTGATTATTTATTGAGTTATAGCAATTTTAAGAATTATTTCGGCGGCCATCTTGAGGACGCCATTACAAGTGACTTATTAGCTACCAAGCGTGTCCCCCTTGAAAATAACATTATAAAATATGTCTTTTACCAGCGCCTAAATTTTGGTGCTTTTTCCGTCTTTGACATGTTTTTACTCATGTTCCACGGACTATGTCTAATCGTCAGTTTCAATCGGCCAGCGATTCTGACCAAACTGGTATTTTACATGGACTTTAAGGTAAAAGTGATGTAGTGCCTTTTGAAAGAAAAAGGTTAATTGGTATTACCATAGCAATTCATACTACTTTATTAAATTATTAATTAATTAATTAAAATACTACTTTATTAAAATTATTCTTATTTCATTTTAACACAAATAATTTTGCAGTAGAACTTAAAAAAGTAATGAGATTCCACACATACAAAAAACTTGTAAAAATACAGCCAAACCTTACACACTCAAAAGTAATATCTAAAAAAGTGCCAAGCACATTAACCCTTCCACATTTGCGCGTTCTTAATTCGTAAACGTACAGTGCCCCGTCCCCGTAACAACTTTCTTTCTTTATTGATTTAAATGTTATAGTCATGCAAATTCTATTTTGCCAAGCTTTTCATTGATGTTGTTACGGGGCACTGTACGTTTATGAATTAAGAATGCACAAATGTGGAAGGGTGATGACCCCTTTTTTAGTCTCATTACTTTTGAGTTTTAAGGGTTTTGGTTTGTATTTGTACAAGTTCTTGTATCGTGGGGTGTAGGGCCTATACTAATATATTTTTCAAATTTAAGGGGGAATCTATCGCGGCGGCGTGAAATAGAACTACACGGTCGCCGATCGCGTCGTCCAACATTTGTTGTTTTTATGGGGGAGAATAGGTCATAAAGTGTTCAGTTTCTCTCTACAGATTGCGCCACGAAAGGGGTGGAGCTAAGGGTTCGTCAGTGGTTGCGTGGGAAATATGAAAAAACGAACAACGCGCATACGAGGGGCAGTCAGGGCCTTGCGCCTTGCTACTGCTACGCCGCGTCATCTATTCGGTCACATTCGTTCGCCCCTACCCCCCGCGCAACGGCTGCTTCTAGCCGCAAAACTCGCACATCAAGGAAAAAAAAAACCATAATGACAATAAAATTTGGGACACGCGTAATAGTGTTATTTTCGAATGATTTGTGTGTATGAAATGAAATTTTTCTTGATAATGGAAAAATACATACCCCTATAAAATTTATACACAATAATATGTACACAAACCCGACGGTTATGAGTGTAAATTTTGATTGTCGCTGTCTTACTTCAGCCTTGAGATAGGCAGTAAATGGATGACTCGGATAATTGTCCTCTCTTGAGAGAACGAGACGGGTAAAGGGAAATGAAGGAGAAAAAAAACATAAATATTATGAAATGTCTTGTTTTTGTTCGTCTCTCAATTACAGCAAGAACACCCTTCAGATAGTGGGGAAATTTTGGGTATAAAACCGTAAAATTAAAAACTAGTATTCAGCCCCACCCTTTCTTCGGGGCAGATTTTTAACCAAACATTTTACAGCATATGAAATAATCAAGTGTAGGCCTTACCCACTTTTTATTTTTTTCAAAACTTTGGTCTAATTTAAAAATATACGTGGCAATATTACCAAAGAACCCAAGTACCGTATCCCACATCTGCCGGATAGCAGAAGACCCCAAGTAGGCACTTTTAATTTCTCTCTAAATACATATTTTAAAAACTAAAAATTTAAAATTAATTATTACAGCTTATTTTCCAAAAAACTTCACAATTTTTAACATATTATGTATATGATAGAGTAATCAAACCTCCCATCTACTGTTAACAAAATTTAACCCTTCCGTAGTCGATCTATATCAAACAAAAACAAAATATACAAAACACCTTTTACAATTAAACTATTTTTTATTTTTTTTAATTTTTAAAACTTGTTTTATAGGTTATTACTTTTACATAAAATAGTAATTTTATCATATAATGTGTTGCCAAGACTACATCTGCAGGGCCCCTACGTCTACGGCAAAAAATTGAGTCTACTCGAACACTTTTCAAAAATATTTGAATCGATGTAAAAACATTTTTGGGTTTGGGAAATCAATGAAAAAAAAAAAAAAAAACGTGGTCATAATCAAAAATCGTAATTTTAAAATATTTGAGTGCTCAAGGGGTTTTTGAATATGGGCTGACCTTGGGCGGGGAAAACAAGTTCGATTAGAGAAACCTGTATAAAGGTTTCTGACTGACGGAAAAGTGCTTGACAGGCGATGGCCTACTTCACCCATTAGGTGGATTTATTATACGGCGTGCAGCAAACCAATTCAGCGAAATCAAAAAAAGGGAAAACTTATTTTTACTTTCGCGTTGATGGTACAAATTGAATTGGGACTCTTGCTTAGCTCATACGTCCACACTCCTCCACGTAAAGTAAAAAAATCAAGGAAAAAATAACAAATTCAAAAAAAAAAAAAAAAACAACGGTCAGTAGCCTATTCGAAAAAAAAAAATTACAACATTTTTAGTGATGAAAAATTTCATAGTAGATGATGGGTTTAGATACTTTGCACAGTATCTAACGAACAGGTTTTCGATTGTCACAGTTTGATATCCATTACGAAAAAACGCGCTGATGGTTCACCTCGTCCTGTCGGGTTGTGTGGCGGCAGGCCTGGGGGGGGGGGGGGGGGGGGGGGGCGAATCGCGCGTGCTCCCCAAACCCGTTATTCACTTCCCCCTTTTTAGCACTTCCGGGAAATTGTTTTTTGCGAATTGCATACATTGCAGCGATACAAAAGTTGGGAAAAGTTTCCCAAACCGGCGTTTCGGAATACAATCATATCCCCCAAGTGCATTTAAAAGCCAGAGATATAAAGCTGTCAGCTCCTTGAGGAGAGGGGCGATGTTTCGCCCCTCGTCCTGGTACACTTCGTCGAGTCTTTCTGTTTTTTCCTTTCTGCAACTCTATTAACTGGGTGGGTCATCAGATGTTTCCCCCGGGCTCTCCTAGCACTTCCAAATCCCCAAAAAAATTACAAAAAAGTTTTTTTGGGGATGTTCATTTCCCTTTTTGTTGAACACATTATATTAAATTAGTAAACATTGTTTTTTCAAAATTCAAATACACTTTAAAATTTGGTTTTATCAAAACATAATAGTTTTAAAAATATTAAACACAACGTTCAATATGAAATATGGCTCGCAGGCGCGTAGGAAAAGGGGGGGGAAAGGGGGGGGGGGGGGGGGGAACCCCCACTCATTTCCTGGGACTCCCTCACTTTGTTTTAAAAGGCACCCTCAGTTGTACATACATCGCCCACCGTGGGCAAGTGGGAAACGAAACTATATTTTCTTACACATTTCTTTTTTTCCCGGGTTTTTAATTTGTTTTTTTTAGCGAATACTAGGTAGGCCTACCCCGTAGGCATTTGAAGCTTAAATGACGTTAGTTTGGTCAAGTGGAGAAGTATGATTGAAGTTTGAATACTAGGTAGGCCTACACAGTATTGGGCAAATTGAACATTGGAATTTACCTGAGTAGGGTTTGGGGAAATTTAACTTTTATTTTTGGTCAAGTGGAAAAGTATGTTTTTGAAGTTTGAAGTATTACTACGTTATTATATTCAAAAAATTTATCTCGAAGTTGTTTTAGTGATGGGGCCCCTTTTATAACAAGTGATTAATTTTAAATGAATCGAACCCGGTTCTCTAAGTAAAGATTTTTTGGCGGGCCTTTTGACAGCTGGGTCCCCCGTAAGGATTTTATAAACCAATGGGGGTTGACATTATCTTTCAGTTAGTTATCCCGGTTAGCCCATCCAATCTATGGGGGGTCGGGGAAAAGAGTGGGGGTGGGGGCGAAGATATATAGCCAGAAAATCTTACTAATAGACTCATCGCGCGCCCCAAGGGTCACCCAGGTAAAATAGACAGTGGTGGAACGAAGATGATACGGCCGTGCACACGATAAAAACTCATTCAAGTATGTATTAGTTACCTGTGCAGGGCCGGCTCGTGGGTATACGGGGGCCCTGTTCGGTATAAAAATGGCTGAATGTAGCAAATAAAATTCTATGGTATTTTTATGCATCTAAGGTTCAAACCGACAGACGTAAATCATGCGTAAGGGGATCTCTGATTCATGGCCCGGTTTTGATACCCTCCACTGGCCATTCTAGCTAATAGTTTGTTCTAAATTTGATTGATTTTATAAATTTCCTTTGAACGTTCCCTTCACAAAACCCCAAAACCTAGTTTGTCACGTGTATAAAAAAATAAAAATTAGTGTATTGTATTAGTATTGTTGTTTTTATTTTTATTTATTTTGTATCTATTTCCAAAAGAACACGGTACAGATGCACTCTTTTAGGGGAGTTTTTTGCGCGTCCATAGCTCAAGCAAGCAGTATTTCCCAAGCCTTGTAAATACATAAAAATTATCAAGGGAAAATAAACAAAAGTGAATAAAATTTTCTTTAGTCAAGTAAGTGGGAAAGGTTCTGGTGTTAAATTTAAACTTTATAAACTCGTCCACTAAACAGATACTTGATAGTAAGCTTCAAATCAGACGTATGGTACAAAAAAGTGGTAGTTGGTTGTAGACGTAGCGAGTAGACCCGCGTTCAAGGGAGGCGCGTAGAAACTCTTTTTCGAGTGAGGAGCGTGGGGGGGGGGGTGGGGGGGATAAATTCAAAAAATGCTTAGTAGTTATTGGAAGGTAGTGAGCGACGCAACATCTATTTGGCTAAAACCTATAAAGAAAAAAAGGTCCTTTTTGTTTTATGTGGTTTGTTTTTAACTCAAACCTTTGAAATATCGAAACTTTTACTTTTTTTTAACATGCGCGTTTACACATTTTTCGCATTGTATACGTTATGGGAAAGAAAAATGAACGAACCCTCGACAAAAATTCTAAACAAAATTTAAAAAACTTGTAACATCATCTGCCCTTTTTAAATAGTTTTGGGGTCTAAATCGAAAGTGAGGGAGCCCCTAAAAAGTGGGGGGGGGTCCCCCCCCCCCCCTTTCCCAGCGCCGGTTCAAGGTTTGCAAGACTGTGCGGTTTTTTTCTTCCCATTTCATTCATTTACTTATCTAAACGACTACAAAAAATTTTTTCGAAATATGATGCACAAAAAATAATAGTTCTATAGTTGATTATGAACAGGTGAGTTTTAATGGCGGGAGAGGTAGGTGGGTAACCGTAAATACTTGCCGCCCCAATACCCGAGTAGCATACCGTGGGATACCCACGAAGGTTGGTTGACGTGATACAATCCCTATTTGATAAAAAAGTTTTTTAAAAACAAGTGGTTATAATAAATACTTTTCGAAATGGAAGGTATTTACGGAGCGTACTTGATTTAATTTGTCCTGAACCATTTGGAGGACTTGATTCTTTGGGGATGGACATGGGGTATGCCCGGCAGGATTGCAGCCCCGGGAAATGCCTGTTGAGGGAACATACCCCCTGCACTTTGGGTTTAAGCTCATCCCTATAACCATTACCATCCCAAATATGCAAATTTTTTGGCACAACTAAAAAATGCATAAAAAAAATAAAACAAAATTATTTAACTGAAGCTTTCCTTGAAGGTGACGCGAATCCCGCAAGATGTGTTCTTCTTTTCTATTCTTCCTTCTTTTCTCTTTTCCCTTGGGAAGCCTTTTATTTGTTGCTGCGTTTTTTTTTTTTTCCTTGTTACGAGGGTTGCCCCCTTCCATTATACCCGGTTTTTTTTAAAAACCATTCAAATCTATCACAATCTATACCAAAAATTTTTTAAACCTTTACTCTGCGATGTCCTCAGTACACTAACACACACACACACCGACTAACCCAAACAGAGTTAGCTGCGCTCTTGAACCACAACACCAGGATCACGAATCTACTGCCGCGCTAAACGGAAGGGGGCTCCGTGGCCGCCGACGATTGCCATTCGTCGCATGTCGCTACTATCCATCGGGAAGTACGGCGCGAGCTCGATGACGGCTGGTTTACGGGGTTTGCATGACCAAGAAAAAACACCATTTCCCCCGCTGCTATTGGGACACAATAAGATTTTTTGGGGGGGGAAATTTAAAAATGTGGTTCAAAAAGTGGGTTTTTAAAAGATAAAAAATTTGTAACTTTTCACCCCCCTTTTACGTATGTAGGATAGGCTAAAAACAAGCGATTTTAGTCGCGTTTTTTTGGTACAATCAAAAAAATTTAATCAATACACTAAATAGATAAAACATGAAATTTTTGTTATACACTTTTAAAGGACTCAAAAAAGTTTAAAAATTCTATCCTTCCCACAAGAATTTTTTTTTTTTTCCTGCTTTTAGTTTTAACGTTTTTTTAAAATTTTCCGGGGCGCCCCAAACAGTGACAAAAAAACAAATTTTTTTTTTTTACATGGAAGACATCTGTTTATCATACTAGTAAATTAAAGACCATCAAAATTACCATCAGTGATAGATTCCCCTTAACAAAAAAATTTCCCCAAAAACTCAAAAATCAAATTTTCCAAAAAATTTGTTTTTTTATTCTACTCAAAAAAATTCCATTTTCAAATTTTTTAAAAATTTTTATAATATTTTTCAAAATTTCAAAAAGTAGTAAGCCCTTTTTTTAGTTTCAAGTTCAGTAATTGCCCCTATATCTAATACGTCCCCTAACACACAGCGGGGGGCGTGCGTGGGCATATTTTTATTTATTTTTTTTATTTTTTTTATATAAGAGTCTCGTACAGCACAATACCCCTTTTTCTAGACAATCCCAACAAACATCCTAACAGGGCAAGGGTTAAAAGGGGCTAAAAAAAACCCCAAAAAATTTTTTTTTACCACGTGATCTTAGCAAATACACACTTAAAAGACCCTTTTTAAAAAATTTTTCTTTTAATGTGATTTTAAAAGAATTTTTTAAATTTTTTTTGATCCAGAAATTTGGGAAAAATTGGTGTTTTGGAAAATTTCCCCAATCGGGTTTAAACCTGCCCTTTTTTTTTGGTCCCCAAAATTCTAGAATAGTACCCAAACTAAATGCCCCTTTATAACATCGTGTCTTAAAACTTGCCCAAAAATACCCTCAAAAACGCAAAATATACATTCCCAAAAAACCAAACCCATCTTGGTTATCACTATTTTTACCGAATACTTGCCCAAAAATTTCAAAACAAAATATAGAGAATTTACGAAAGGCTGTCGAACGTCAAAAATGGCCAATATTTTTTTGGATCAAAAAACCTCGAAGGTCCAGGGGTAAAAATCGTCCCCATTTTTCTTATGGGAGATTTAGCCGATGGGGCCTAGCTCGAATATGTCATGTTTGACAATTTTTTGGGAGGTCATGGTGGCCTCAATCATTTTTCTGTTAATTGCTAAATTCATTACTAGTTAGCCTGAATGAAATATATTTTTTGAGTTTTGCTGTTAAATACCCCTTTAAGAGCGAACAGGGCACATTTTATGGCAGTTTGCAAATACTATATACTCTTTCAGCCGAGACCAATGTTAACTTTGGATAGTTGTCAAGCAAGAATAAATGGACAGCCCTAACAGTCATAGACTATCAATAGTAGCTGTTATCAACCAGAAACAACAAATAACAAAGTGGTAATTTTTGGCTTTAAAAAAAAAAAGAATGCATTAAAAAAAAACATTTTCAGAAAAGTGTGACTATAGAGCCCTTCATTTCTTCTTTTGTGAAAACCACACAATTTCTAACAACTGTGACTTAAGTCGGCCGAGCGTTCAGGAATAAAGACCCATCCCCATCCTATTGCCCAGGAATATTAGGGAAAGTAAGAGGAAAAAATTAAACATAACTGATTTTTTTTTGTATGCTCCGTTAGGCATGCAGTTCAACATACTAAAAGTCCCCACTTGTGCTATGTGAGCTTCTGTTTATATGACCTTCAAATGAACTCGCTAATTGGATGTTTAGTAGGGATGCACACGATAATCGATATTATCGATCGATAATCAATAATAGATATAATTTCGATATCAAATAATTGGTAAATAGTGGCACGAACAAACTCTAAAGACTGAGATTATCTCACGTTGTGCCATGTATTGGCTGAGCTGATGGTGTCACACTCGAGATTTATGTTTGGTCCGAAGACAGCGAAGCAGCAAACGGAATGCGGTTGTATTGTTTTAACTTACACGTGCCACACTTGAGGTACCCCTCATAGGTCGGAACAGGCTTTGTTGGTGATATCGATAATATCGATTTGATAATGACATTACCATTTTGATAATCGATAATGAAAAAAGTATTGCTGTGCATCCCTCATGTTTAGGTATACCTATCTCGTAAATGGTGGAAATTAGAATAAAATATATATCAAACAAATAGGTAATGTTTAATTTAATTTCCCATAAAAAGGTCATGCTTTATCACCAGATCACTCCTTCCCCTCAAAATCCAGCACAGGTAAATCTACTTTTAAATTGTTTATCGTGAGAAACTCTTATGGTAATGTGTTCTTAAAATGCTATTGTATTTACAAAAGATATGCTATCATACCTTGATGAGGTAAAAGAGGTGCAGCCGACGCCTAAAAGGGGAGTTTTTGAAGGGGGGAAGCTTCACTCAATGAATGTAAATTTAATCAACCAGGAAATGTCCATTCCATATAGTAATATTCCAATAATGTTTCTTTATAGCTCTGCAACCGACTATGTAGACATCATGGCAGTTGATTTTTCACCCCCTACAATTTCCACCTGAGATCGACACAGTTGCCAATGATAGTGAAGGGAAAGGTGAAGATGATTCAAGGTGAATTTCTGAACCTGTTTTTTTTTTTTTTTTTTTTTTTTTAAGAGCGAGAATTTTGTGAATCCTTATGTTGCTCAGTGCTATACGAGTTCTCACCACGCAAAGTCCCCAGGCCTTTAACAACACTCAAAACAAAGCGACCTTCACCAATCCATTTCCCAAGTTATGCCACAGTTATCCCCCTTCCATGATTCAGCCACTGATGTCTACATTGATCCCTTGTAAGTGTTAGTTCAATTCTCACATTGGTCCATATTCCTGACAAGAATGTGTTTTTTCGTCATATAGTGAAGTATCCCTGTACGTATTAAAAATCGGGCACGTTCTTCCCCGTCCAATTGCGTTACCAGCCCTACCATATCTTGCAAGTATATTTGGCAGGAATTCGTGTAGAGGAAATCCAACCAAATACAAAAATTTGTAAAAAAACGGCAGCCAAGCTCTCCTTCAAAAGTCTTCGGCTGTGAATGCTGTGAGATATAGAAGTTGAGCCAAGCTTTTTATTCTTTCTCCCTAGTTTCGCTTTGAAAATAAGTAAGATCATTTCGCCTGTTGACGAGCGCCAAGCCAACGATTTTTGTGGTAAAAAAGTAAAATTTTTAAACTCGAAATCATAAAAAAAATTCTAGGCCATGAACCAAATTCAATGGCCAAGCCATTTTTTTTATGATTTTGAGTTTAAAAATTTTACTTTTTTACCACAAAAATCGTTGGCTCGTCGCTCGTCAACAGGCGAAATGATCTTACTTATTTTCAAAGCGAAACTAGGGAGAAAGAATAAAAAGCTTGGCTCAACTTCTTTTTCTCACAGCATTCACAGCCAAAGACTTTTGAAGGAGAGCTTGGCTGCCGTTTTTTTTTACAAATTTTTGTATTAGGTTGGATATTACATCTTTTTGTTGTTCGTTTGCTATCATGGTGTGAATGATGGACTTTGAATGATTAAATTTGTTAAGTTCAAAGTTGTTTTTTGACATTTTTGGGTCCACGGCCCCCCCAAAGATACCCCATGTGTTTTAAGCACTAGATATTTATAATGGTTAAGAGTAGGATGGCAATGCGTGTATTTCCTAAACGTGCAACACTCTTGGCTGTCAGCGCGTGTACACGTGTACACGTACACATTGTTATGTTTGCCACTTGCTAAAAAAAAAAAAAAATTTACAGTACGCGTCTAATTTATTGGTGTAGCGCCTATTCACGCGTCAGCTGTAGCGATCGAGTCTGGTAAGTTAGTCTCTGCGCACGTCCCAGTTCCTTGTGATATGCAAGACGCGACGCGTCAGTCCGACCTACACGAGAGCTGTAGAGATTAGCACTTTGTCTCACTATACCCTTATGCGCAGATTGCTGTGCGCCGTCAGTCGGAAGACAGAGCTATCAAGACAGCTCGCTCCTCTCTCGTGAGGCAAGGCCGCCGCCCGGCGCGGCTGGCCGCACACAGTATGGCACGCCACGTTTATTTTTCGTAAAAACAGTAAACGTGTATCGCATTAAAACGTGTACACGTTTCATGTACCTGATCCATCCTAGTTTAAGAGCATGTTAATTAAGTTTGTACAAATTACTACACCTGAGTAATTACGCATTTTGATTTTGATTTTCCCCGGTCCCAAATTGCCCGGTTTTGGTTATATAGTACATCTGAGTGTGGCCAAAGTTTCAAAGTTTCTAAGATGAACCGTTCTCAGTAATAGCGTATTATCATAAAGTACGAATACCTATTTTATAATTTTGATTTTCTCCGGTACCCGTTACCCAATTTTGCTTTCCATATTCAAAAGTGATAAAGAATGAGAGATATCAAAATGTATTCCACGTTTGAAACATCTCAGTTGTAGCGTTTTCTTTGAATGATTCATTTCTTAAAGTTCAGATATGTTTTTTGTCATTTTTGGGCCCATGGTCATACCCAAATTTAGCCCCTTGTGTTTTGGACGCAAGATATTTATAATGGTTAATAGCATGTTAAATTTCAAGTTTGTACAAATTACCACGCCTTGGTAATTACGCGTTTTGATTATCATCCAAATTTTGATTTTCTCCGGTCCCCGTTACCCGATTTTGGTTTTGAATGCAAACATCACTGCGTCTGAAGTACATCTAAGTGTGGTCCAAGTTTCATAGTTCTAAGATTTACCGTTTTCTCTGTAGGCTAAATTAATCTCCGCGGAAAACTAGCTAGCCAGCCAGCCAGCCAGCCAGCCACCAACCAACCCACCCACCAGCCAGCCGAAAGGAATTTGACGATGTTGAGAGCCTTTTTTAACACAGAACGAGTTGTCGGATTGGGTTGATTTTTTTTTTGGTATGTCATGGACCACATACCAGGTTATATACCGAGTTTCAAGATGTAACTCTTTCGGGGCGGCGTGTGCAGATAGCTGAAAACCCCCCAACTCTCGTAGCTGTATATAGGGCTGGAGTTCGTGTCGCCTAAGCAGTCGCATGCGCTTGTCTGCCGGGCGACGACCGTCGCCCTAGATGGCCACTTGCGTAAAGAAAGGTAACATGCGTTGGATTGTTTCTAGGTGCAATTGCCAATTTCCACTTTGTTCAACCAGTATGAATTAAAATTACTGTAGCCTACTAAGTCTATCTCACATTGAATTCTTGTTACTAATAATATTTCCCAATGCCAAACAAACTGAGGGGTGGCACCTAGAATGGCACATGAGAAATTGTAGCCTCTTAACATCTTCTCACAGGAGATCGTCTGTAGATCTGACTCAAAAAGTTCTTTCAGGCCATTGTAAATTCAAATATTATATTCATTGTTATTTTTATTTCATTGTAAATCTAATGCACCCAAAAAACATAAACCAGTTAAACCTTTCCAGACTGAAATAAATAATCAGTAGGCCTATCATCACTGATTGACGCACATATTATGTATCCTACTTTATGTAAAGTGGCTGATCAAGAGTCACAAAACAAGCCATTAGGATGTGCTTGTTTACTATCAACAGCAGTGCATAAACTGTAATAAATTTAGTCAATATGACTGGGAGGTAGATTAATGAAAAAAAAGTAATGGATTGCAGATTTATGAAAAAGGTCCTTCGTTAACATTTTCATGAAACCATTCCATCTTCGAATTTCAACGTTATTTCCAGCTTTTGCATATATCCACTAAATATCATGAGTGGCTTTGTGGAGATGTTACTCCGTTTCTTACACTCACCCTGAGTGTATCACTTATGTATAGAGGCCGCTCTTCGATCCAAAACCAGCCTCTTCCCATCACCTCTCACCTCGCTTGCTCTTAATATGGTACGTACCCAACCCCTTCTGCTGCACAGACACAATGTCGGTTTAAATGCAACACTTGCCACACAATAGACAATATTATTTGACTCGGAACACCCACACACGCATTGTTCTTGGTCTGCACCCGGGTAGAATTTGGGCCAGAGCATGGCTCGTGCGCAGGCGAGAAAAGAGAAAAATTCCATTTCGCAAACATCAGATGTGACCGATGACAATGACAAAGACAAACACAATGACGACCATGACGTGAGAATTCCCCCTTTCCTCCCCATACATGTGGCTGGTTGTGATCAGCATGGGATTTTCCTCCCCTTATCCCCACGCTAGAGCGGCACATTACTACAAAACGGTTGACGCGCCTGAATCCAAATAAACTAAAACACACGCATCGTGTGCAAACTGACACATGTGGTTGCTGCATGACTTTGATAAGCCACCTCGCAACTGTATATTGTGGTGGCATCATGTGTGCCTAGAAGACTGGTCAGTCCATCAAGGCGGTCCATCAAGGCATCACAGGGGGTGGAAATGGCAAATGGATCTGCATAAATCAGTGTATTTCATTGCAAGTTAGTAAAACTTTCTGTGGGTTATTGACAGATTTCTAAAACTAGGAAGCTTCGCAAACGCTTTTTCAGGCGCGTTGTTGGATGAGCGTAATTGGTGCATTGAGCTGCCATGTGTTATGCGGATTTTCTGTTGTTCTGTGAAAAGATCATAACTAAGTCGAAGAATTGTTTTTAATTAAATTAAATTTAAAAAACCTTAAATTTTTTTAAAAAATTAATCGTAATTTTAAAAAAAGAAAAAAATCGTAAAATTGCGATTTTCATAAGAAATAATTATTTGATTGCGCTCAAATTTAACACAAATATATTGATTCATAAAATTAAGGTTCTGTGAAAAAATCATTACAATAGGATAAAGCATGTAGGTGTTATAAGTCATAAAGTCAAAGAATTGTTTTAAACTAGGAAAACGCTAAAGTCCCGCCGCATTGATGGATGAGCTTTTTAAAGTTTTTAGTTTGCATGGGATATCTTTACTTTTGCAAGTGCTTTGTTTTGCTGCCTACGCATTGTCGGTGATTGTTGTCAAATTTCTATTGTTACCTGTCAATTGGTATTATTTACCTTAAAAAACTTATATTAAAAGCTTTATTTCTATGGATTCTGGCTAACTTTTTCAACTTTTTCTTTCAAAAGGTACTACATCACCATAACCTTAATGTCCATGTATAATATGAACGTTGTAGCCCCACCCGTTTGGTCAGAATTGGCCCAAATGGCACAAAAATATCGCACAAAAAATCAAAAAAACTTATATTAAAAGCTTTATTTCTATAGATTCTGGCTGACTTTTTCAACTTTTTCTTTCAGAAAGCAATACATCACCATGACCTTAATGTCCATGTGAAATATTAACTTTGTAGCCCCACCCGTTTGGTCAGAATCGGTCCAAATGTCACGAAAATATCGCACTAAAAATAAAATAAAATCGTAAAAGTACGATATTCACGAGAAATATTTCTTCAATTGTACCCAAAAACGTAGCAAGTCTAAGTTCAGAGATTTCGAAGGTCCCCTACAATTTTCATCAAGATCGGATATGCCGTTTGCCCGGTAGAAAGCGAACAAACAGACAGAAAAACAAACAAACATAAAAACAAACAAAAAAACACCCGAGCTAAATTTTTTGGGGGGTCGGTGAAATTGAAGTCTTCGCTTCGCTCATCCAATAAGAAAAATAACGTAAAAAGTCGATTTTCATGAAAAATAATTTTTCGATTGCGCTTAAATTTCACACGACTATCTTAATTCATAAAATTATGGTTCTGTGAAAAATCATTACAATCGGATAAAGCATGTAGGTGTTATAAGTCGAATTTTTTTTTTTAAATCGAAAAAAATCGTAAAATCGCGATTGTTATGAGAAAATATTTTCCGATTGCGTTAAAAACCGTGAGAGTTCTAAGTTCAGAGATTTCTAAGGCCTCCAGAAAATTTAATCGCAATTGGAGTATCGGTTTAGCCGGAATCGTGTTAACAAACACACAAAAATACAAAAAAAAAGAAAGAAAGAAAGAAAAAAAAACATTCCGGATTTTTTTCTCCAGTGTAGTGAAATGGAATCTTGGCTTTGCTTGCTACGCTCATCCAATTATCTGAAATGAGGATTTATTTACCTATCCTGGATTTTGAGAAGGAAGGATTGACTAGCAATAAAATTGGTTCAGACCTTTTTTTGTCTGAAATTAAATGTCTTAACATTGTTTGTTTGAAGCATTTCTTTCTTATTTCCACCATTTATGAGATAAACCCAAACGAACGATTATCGAGGTAATTTCAAGGTTATTTTATACAGAAGCTCACATGGTACATGTGGATACTTTTAGTATAGTATATTATAAACATGCCCAACTGAGCATCGTGACAAAAATCCATCTGTTTGATTTTTTCCCGCTATTTGCCAAATTAAATTCCATAACAATTCCTGGTCAACTAAGATAATGCTGAATAATTCTGTAACCGTAAATATTGCAGAGTTCTGAGATAACAATAACTAGAGAGGTGAACATGAACTGTCCTGTCCACATCTATGCTCTACTCTTCTTCCTTTCTCCTCCTATTTTCTTGCGTGTGCCAATTTAATAGGTCTATTGTAATACCATGCATATTTTCATGCACTTGTACTTGTAGCATATTATGTGATGGTGGCATGCTGAGAGACTTAGACCTACATTACATTTGCTAGCCTATAGTTTGGTTCAAGAGGAGCAAAGTAGTAACTTGCATAGTACCTATATACCTAGATTAGTTGTAGTTTTGTCTTACTCTTAATCATTCATGGAGTTTTATATGTATTTTCTACCTGTAAGGTTATCCAGACCCATTTTTTTATGTATGTAATTACTGTATTTATCCGAGAACCTGATATTTACCTGCTGCAGTGTTCTCCTTTTTTTTTCACTGGACAATTGAAAATCATTGCCGGTATGCCGGTTAGTGTAGTCTATGGGTAGACACATATAAAAAGTGGGGATGCACATCGATACTTTTTTCGTTATCGATTATCAAAATGGCAATGTCATTACCTATCGACAATATCTTTATCACCAAAAAACCAAATGCCAAATGTAAGTCAAAGCAATACAATAACTTCCATTTGCTGCCTCGCTGTCTTCGATGTCATATCAACTGATAGCTTATTTCCAAACATAAATCTCAAGTGTGACACCATCTGCCCAGCCAGTGCATGGCACAACCTGAGACAATCTCCTTCTTTTGAGTTTGGTTTGTGCCTTAATTGACCAATTATTTGATATTTTCATAATCAATAATGATTTTGGTTATCGATTATCAAAATTATATCCATTATTAATTATCGATCCATAATATTGATTATCGTGTGCATCCCTAATGAAAAGGGTTTGCAGACTTTCCCCCAGAAACACTTTAAATTTTTATTCTAGATTTGATTTGGCAAGTTACTAAGATTTATGACATCAAGTAATTAGTTATGTGATTTAAGTCTTTAAAAATATATTTGATTGAAGTTATAGGTAGGACCTAGGCCTATTTATTATTTCTTTTATGTGTAGGCCTATAACACAAATAAATGTATACAAGTTAGCCAATGCCAGTCATTTAACTTTGAAATGTTGTAAAGTTTTCAGTCAAGTTTCAATAATAAATACCTAGTCCTAACCTAATATAAAAAATAAAAATACGTACCTAGTATCTTAAAAAAAACTCTTTATTTTGTTTTGTGCCGAGGAGCTATGCTTCCTGGCCTAGCAGTCTGGGACTGGGGAGAACACTGATATGGCATGGTAGGAAGTTGAGCGGCTTACCCAAAAGGGGAGACTTTTTATCGACTCTGCTTTTACACATGCAAATCAAAATTATTTTCCCTTGTGTGTCGAAGTGCTCTTTGTTGTCACCTTAAAGCCTTAAGCATGTAAATTTGTATTTTAACAACAAATGAGGTGCCATGAGATTTTCAGCAAATAACTGATATAACAGTACTACTTGTAGGGAGTAATGGTGAGCCTACTTGCTCCCAATGTAGAAGGTCCCGGGTTCGAATCCCGCTCAAAGTTGTTCTGAATCGGCCTTGTTGATTCTGGCATTGATCCGGGGTGGGTGTTCGCACTGTCCATACTGCTGATTTCTATATTTCCTATTATAAAATATCGATCTTTGTTTGTTTATCGGCCGCTCACTTGTCGATTGCGTCTGGCCCTACAGGGCTTGGTTGCTTTGGTTTAAAGTTCCTAAAGGATAGTCAGCTATATGACTGCAGTGTTCTCCCCAGGGAAAAAATTCAATGGTTATTCTAAAAACATTGCCAGGTACAACAAATATGGGGGTCCGGGGGCATTTCTGAGATCCTAGATTCGATTTGGTGAGTTTTAGAGGTTTTTGAAGCCCTCTTAAAGTAACTTACTTTAGTTAGTTTTGTGGTAAGATCATTTCTTATTTGATGGAAATTATTTTCATACATACATACATACATACATACATACATACATACATACATACATACATACATACATACATACATACATACATACATACATACATACATACATACATACATACATACATACATACATACATACATACATACATACATACATACATACATACATACATACATACATACATTTCTTCGTTGTATGTAGTCTATGCAAATTACTGTAGTCCTGTTGCTACAATTATTAGTAGACCTACAACTTAAAAATGTGTTGTAATAAGCCCTTATAAAGGTGACGATGTTATGTCTGCAAACTGGTTATTATCTAGCATTTGTTGTAAGTATATGTTTACAATTATTACTAGGCCCTACAACTTGAAACATTGTTGTAGGCCTATTTAATGATTTTATTTTTATTAATTTGAAAGTATTTGTCATAACAATCAATACAATTGATAAAAATACAAAAAATATGTATAGGCCTAAGCCTATACACTATAAAATTCTTCATTAAAATCAAATAATTTCTGCTGCCAGCCCGGCACCGCCACCAAAAACAGAAACAAAATTTCTGAAGTGATTTTGAAAAAACTTATCTTGTATTTTTTATCGTGTTTGGCCGAATTTAATTGTGTTACAATAGTATTGTAATACATACGCCCAACTAGAGAGAGGGGGTGGGGGTTGGGGTCAAGCTATTTTTGCCGGGCGGGCCGTCCGGCAGACTGAGTGGGTAGACTCTAAATACAAATTTATTCATGTATTTATTTATTTTATTTAAACAGCAACATGGTGATAATTTAGAATATTTATTCTCATTTTCTTTCTCGTGCATATACATGAACGAGATTAATATCTTTCTCTTATTCGTCCTTCCATTTACCAGCTTGAAAAAGCTTTTGTTGCAATGGGTCTCGGTTCAAATCCAGAGTGAGTCATGGATTTTCTTTTGCCCGAGCTTGTATATGTATACCTACATATTATGTTTTTCGTTCTTTCATTTAGCCTATTAATTGTATATTGATTGTGCTTTAGATTGATTAAAGGTGTGTTTCACATTTAATAAAATATGTTTCAGTTACACAGGATAGAATACGTCCATGGACGCCATTTAATCTACAGAGATGTGAAGCCCGAGAACTTTCTAATTGGACGTAGCACTACTAAAAAGGATAAGGTGATTCATATAATAGGTAAGATCTGTCAGACCATTAACACACTTTCCTATAGGCCTACATTGGCATATAGGGTGTAGTGTAGAAGCTATTTTACAAAATGTTGCAATCATAAATTGAGATAATACTTACAATAAGTCATCCTTGCCTGTTAAATCAAGGGGTCTAGAAGATACCGCTTTCCCCTACATCGCATGGTCAACTCTGTGCACGTGATTTGTATCCCCTTGTGAACTGCATTATCGATCAATGGATTCTTAGGGTGTCATTAGACACCCCCACTCAATATTTGATATTATAATATTAATATTTAATAATAGTCAGTATCTAGAGGCAGATAGAACAAAAGCAACTTTTGATAAAAACAAAAAGCGGAAAACAAACTGTGTCGTTAGCAGCGGCCGTGGTTGACAATTTAGATACAATTAATTGAAATAAATTGGAAACGAATGCAAAGGTAAGAACTAAAGGCCTACTCTTAATGATAGGCCTAGGTATTGATATATCTAATGCTTGCTCTCTTCATGTTTCATATTATATTACTTCTAGGCTTTATAGTTCCTCTAGTGAATAGTGAATTTTCCTTGGCGGTAGCATACATTTTTTATTTTCAAATCAAACTGAATCGATTGATGCAGTTCACAGGGCAATACAAATCACGTGCACAGAGAGTTGACCACGCGATGTCGACAAAAGAGGTACCGGTATCTTCTAGCTAGACCCTTTGATTTAATTATTATGTCCCCGGGTATACATATTTAATAACTAATAGCAATAATAAGTAATGTGACCTTGTTTTCGAAGTAGAAACTCCTGGCAAAATTCAATTTTCATATTCTGATCTAACACCCTTCTCAGTTTTTTTACCCTTCCTATCCTGATTGTGCAAATCAATTTCAATGTTCTTTCAAAGGTTCGATTCTCTCTCTCTAGATCATTTTCAAACCAATTATCCAATTTCCCGTTATGGGCGTATCTCTTCTGTCCATGTGTGCCACCGCCCGTGCGTTATGGATGTAAGAGATATGTCCCAACAGTGTAGCCTGTGGTACCGATGGAGCTATTCATCGCATTTTCCTCCCAGTTGAAAAATATCATGCTACATAGCACCACACCACAATTTACTACGTATTGGATAAATACGAGAACTAGTTTGTAGCCATCGATATTAGTCAAGCGGATTAAAGGACAATACAAGAACAATTAGGGGTTTTGTGGTAGAGGTCTGAATTTTGGACTGTATACTCGGAACAATATTCTAAGAAAATTGCCTCGAGGTGCCATGACAAAATTCGTCCGGTTAAGGGGGTGGAAGGAGTTGAAAAAATGGCATTTTTTTAAATTCGAAAATTCAAATATCAAACTAAATTTTATCCTAAGATTACAAAATTAATACATATTGTAGATAAAAGTCCAAAATTTATTTAAAAAAATACATATTACCATATATATGTATATCTAACCAATATTTTACACCCTTTGACTTTTATTAACAAATTTTCTCACTGTGCTGGGAGGATTGGCCTACCAGACGTGGGTTTTGTGATAGGGCCGTGAATTTTCCCTAAAATACTCAGAAGAATGTTCTCTAAAAAATGGCTCGAGGTGCCCTCAAAAAAATTGCTTGCTTGTAGGAGAAAAAGGGGGTTTACTAAAAGGGGTTGATAAAACTAAAATAAATAAATCTGTATTCAAATATAATATTAAGGACGCCAAATTAACATTTATTGTAGATTAAGATCTCAAATTTAATTAAAAAAATTAAAATTTCACCATATACTGTATGTAAATCTGATCAGATTATGCACCCTTTGACCACTTTTCATAAATTTACTCAAGATTAACGAAAGTGTATCGTGTGACCACTCGTTTAATCCCAAATTATGTCAATAATACGAATTAAGACGATTTTTTTTGTAACACCTTGGGCATATTTTCACGCAATGGACTCTGATCCATTTTCTAACAATAAGCGTCAAATAGCCTATTTTAGAGTAACCTAACAATTTGGTGGTTTTGTAGTCGAGTGTCAACACACCTATTGGATCAAAATAGTACATTCATGATGTGTGAATCATGTACTGTGAATACTGGCCGCTTTGCTAACGCTATAATAATATAGCCACGTTGATGGATGAGTCGTTTTTGGTCAATCGATCCTCCATTTTATATGGTCTTCATACTGTTTTCTTGGTATAGGCCTAAGAATGTTTTGAATAAAAGATCAGTGAATTGGTAATTAGTTATATAAACTTGTCAAAATATCTTCTTTAAAAGCACAGTTATTGATGTTATACAAATAGGTACAGTATATTTATTTTATTAGTGCACGGGAAGTCGTAGATTTGTTCCATAACACTTTCCGAATTTAATTTTCATTTAGATTTTTATTGAGTTATTTACACAAGGACTATTCACAATAGCCCGGGAACGAGGCCCTGCAATGGTAACGGGAATATTGGTTATGATTTAACATTGCCTGTTAACTGTAACAATAACGGGAAGCTATTGCCAGGCTATTATAGAGCAGCCCTAAATTTGACAAATTATTTACGAGTATGTTGCCTTGCGCGCGTTGTACGATTTAATAAAATAAAACTTAAATGTTGTAAACATTTGTATTTGAAAATGTGATTGTAGCCCAAAAAAATGTGCCCAAGGTGTTAAAAAAAATCGTCCTGATTCGTATTATTGACAAAATTTGGGATTAAACGAGTGGTCACACTATACACTTTCGTTATTTTGGAGTAAATTTGTAAAAAGGGGTCAAAGTCCATTGCGTGAAAATGTACCCAAGGTGTTGAAAACTTCTTTTCGTCCTAATTCGTAATATTGGAATAATTTGGGACAAAACAAGTGGTCACACGATACACTTTCTTTAATATTGAGTAAATTTATGAAAAGTGGTCAGGGCGCATAATCTGATCAGATTTACATTTATGGTGAAATTTTAATTTTTTAAATTAAACTTTAGATCTAAATCTACAATAAATGTTAATTTGGCGTCCTTAATATTATATTTGAATACAGATTTATTTATTTTAGTGTTATCAACCCCTTTTAGTACACCCCCTTTTTCTCCTATGAGCAAGCAACTTTTTTGAGGGCACCTCGAGCCATTTTTTAGAGAACATTCTTCTGAGTATTTTAGGAAAAATTCACGGCCCTATCACAAAACCCACGTCTGGTACGCCAATCCTCCCAGCACAGTGAGAAAATTTGTTAATAAAAGTCAAAGGGTGTAAAATATGGTTAGATATACATATATGGTAATATGTATTTTTTTAAATAAATTTTGGACTTTTATCTACAATATGTATTAATTTTGTAATCTTAGGATAAAATTTTGTTTGATATTTGAATTTTCGAATTAAAAAAAAATGCCATTTTTTCAACCCCTTCCACCCCCTTAACCGGACAAATTTTGTCATGGCACCTCAAGGCAATTTTCTTAGAATATTGTTCTGAGTATACAGTCCAAAATTCAGACCTCTACCACAAAACCCCTAATTGTTAGCCTTATCCGCCTAGCTATATGGAGTTTATGGGAAAAAGAGTTTCTTGATTGTTGTCCTTCACCCGCAATTCTCTGCAACACTGCTTTATTTGATACTCCTTTTGGCATTTTGTATGTGCTACGTGGTTGTAAACAACAATTATTGAGATATAAGTAATTCTTTACTTAATTAATCGGCAAGTCATAGGAATTTTGTTTCGTGACATGACATTTTGGATTCTTTGACATGTTAGTAAAGTGGTAAAATTTTATGACGATCGATCGAGTTTTAGGTATACATAACAATACATATGTCAAAAATGGGATAATTTAACTAAAATGTAATTAATTCTGTGATTAATTAATTTAATTAATTAATTTTTTCATTACATTTATTCGTCTTAAAACTAGCTTTAAAATGATACCAATGTCGACCACATTGTGTTAATTTTACACAATTAATTGAGGTTATTGTCATTATTTTGAATTAATTAAATTAATGGAATGGGAATAATTTTTGGAACCAATATTTTTTTGGTTCGTTGTGGTCATATTTTTCTTGTGTGATACACTAGGTGACTTTGATACGTGAACAAGAAACTTTTAATTGGGATTTACTTAATGCTTAATTTCATTAATTAATTAATCAAAAGGTACAGGAATTTTGTTTTGGGGCTTAAAATTTTGAATTTATTGGCGTTAATTTAGAATAGTCTAAAAAATTTATGACAATCTAGCGAGTTCTACGTATAAATATTTATATATATACCAAAAAGTGCTATAATTTGCAATGCATTGTAATAATTTACAAATATAATTGAAACTATTGTATTTACGGTAAAATTTCTTATGACATTTTTTGTAGAGCATTAAAACCCATTAAAACAATGCCTGGTTCATCCGAATCCGATGATAACTTCTTGAGTTAGGCCCTACAGCCGATTAAAAATTATTTTGGCAGCCATTTTGAGGACGCCATGACAGGTGACTTATTTGCTACCATGCGTGTCCCCCGTGAAAATAACATTCTAAAATATGTCTTTCACCAGCTCCTAAATTTTGGTGCTGGTTTCCGGATTTGAAATGTTTTTACGCTTGTTCCACGGACTAGTGAATGAAATGGATACATAACGGATGACTCGGAGAGACTCATTACTAATGCAGATGAGATGAAGGGAAAATGGAAAGAGTACTTCATTCAACCAATTGTTAAATGCAGGAGCAGTAGACGTAGAGGACAGGGATGAAGAATGATGTTAAGGAGGGAAGATGTGGAAGTGAATGGTCCAACCTGGCAAGAAGTAGAGATGGCACTGAAAAGAATGAAGAATGGAAAAGCAGCAGGAGTTGATGAACTGGTGGCAGAGATTAGAGGTCTGCACGGGCCCGGGACTGGCCCGCGGGCCGGGCTCGGGCCTTATTATGCATTTTAAGCCGGGCCCGGGCCTGCATTTCACTGAATGAGACGGGCTTTTTTCGGGCTTTATGATGTTATTTGAAATCGGTTTTTGCGATTGCGATCATAGAAATGTTCCTCGACCAAAATTTCACCGTTTTGTTTCTCGTAATAGTACATTTCATCCCCACCGTAACGTTGATTCATATATCCCATGGTAAAAACTAAAAAATCCACATGCGGTTGCTTTGAGTTTAACCTCTGAATGGGCTGTAACGGGCCTACTTACATTAATGGCGGGCCTGGGCCGGGCCCGGGCTTTGATGAGCTAGTTTAATACGGGCCCGGGTCGGGCTTCTAGAAGTAGGCCCGTGCAGACCTCTAGCAGAGATGATAAAGGCAGGCGGACCAATTACCATGCAGTGGCTGTACAGAGTTATTCGAGTTGTGTGGAAAGAAAAAAAGATACCGGAGGACTGGAGAAAAGGAGTTATAGTGCCGATATATAAGAAAGGTGATCGAAAAAAATGTAGTAATTACAGGGGGATCACTTTACTATGCCACACAGCAAAGATTTATGAAAGGATTGTTGACAGAAGAATAAGAGAAGAGGTTGATCACATGTTGAATGACGAACAATACGGATTTAGATGGGGAAGATCCACAATAGATCCTATATTCGTACTTAGACTGGCCATGGAAAAGAGTTGGGAGCTTGGACGAAGAATGAGTATGGTCAACCCTCGAAAAATTGCGAGGTAATGGACTCGCCGGGTTTCAAATCCACTAGCCACGAGGTTGGCGTGGCAATCCGGGGTCCGGGGCGAAGCCCCAGCCGCCGGAGGCTTTTTTGCCAAAGGCTAATTTAAAAAAAAAAGTACCCCTAGTTAAGTGACCTAAACACGTTTTTAGGCAAATTTCAATGACGAATAAGGGTTAAATAGGAACAAACACTGGACACAAATGATTAATTATTGTCTAAAATCTCATGACTTGTCTCGCAAAGCAACTCAATGTATAACACTGATCTGTCTATAACACCAGCACGTCTTTCACCCGAATCAACTTGACTACTACTGAGGGCAAGCTGACTGTTTTCAGGGCTTCAGTGTTTATGTTATTGTATGTTAATGTTGATGACTCGTTCATGAGTCAGGAGGAACTTGCTGCGTATCCTGAATTTGCTGCTAATACAAACCTTCCTTTTGTTTGCATGCGAAAAGTGCCCGACTGTCCGCCGGCATGTCATAAAAAGACCCATATCTGTGGATCGAGTCTTTGCCCTGCTCATTGTAGATGGTAAGGTCTGAAGGGTGTCTTCCCACAGTGCCGCTTCCCGTAAGGCCATCAACCTTTTTTTCCCCCCTATGCCATCATTTCTATGTTACAGGAAGCGTTGTTGGCCAAAGGGGAATTGATTTATTCCCCTTAGGCCAACACCCTGCATTTCATTATTGAAAATACAAAAGGTTGTTGGCCTAGGGGTAATTGATTTATTTCCCGAAGGCCAACAGCGTAGGGATAATGTGGGTAATTGGAAACACTTTTAGTGTTTTTAAACTTTGATCTTATTTGTAGGCTAGGGTTTTGATTGGAGAGAAAAAATGTAATCAGCAAAATTGTGCTTTGGGATGTAAACTAAATAATGACACCAACAAGAATTTCATGGAAGATTTTTGTATGGTATTTTTATTGCTTTTTTAAGGGGAATCAACCGGCCTGAAAAACAGTCATACGCCTAATTGCGATCATCAGTCGATAAGCTATGTGAAATAGTCATGCTAGAAGATCCCCCGCCCCTCCGAGCCGGCCGACTAGCCTAGGAGCGTCTACGAGGTCGGAGCTAATCAGTCGCTCTCGAGGCGTTGATGAAGCAAGGTCACGCTGCTCCCGGCCGCGGGTGGCTATACGTGTTACGCGATCTGAGCTTTTTTCAGTGTCCCTTGCCGAAATGCGCTGTAAAGAGCAGGAAGGAGTCTTGGTTTAAATCTCTTTTAGGTTTTTGCTTATACAGAAAGAGTTCAAATTGAGATGAGATCAGTGTAGACAGCTTTACACGATATTAAAAATAGTATACAAATAAGGAATAAGACCGATTATATACTTCCTCCTATGTTAGGTTGAGTAGTCAGATCAGCCGCCTGCTTGACAAGTATTTGTTTATGTATTTTATCCAATTTGGTAGACCAGGGAATTTGAAGAATAGGGTTCACTTCCCCGCGAATAGGACGCGAGAGCTGCCCTTTTACTTTGCTTTATTTCCGTATTGAAGTAGCCTATCGACAAAAAAGTAACCTCTATACATCGGAGCAGGATATCCATAATGACTGAAAACTATTTATATTATAATTTATGTGACCAATCAGGCTCTTATTATTTGTTATTGTTAAATCAGTATTATGCACATAGATACTTGCATAACCCCCTCATATCAATCTTTCGAGGCTTGTTCAAAATTACGCACAATTTCGAATTTGTAATATTACCTACGATTGTTATATAACTATTAGATTGTATACAGTTCACACCTCATATTGGACTAAATTGTTTTTTTGTTTTTCGACGCAATAGGCTTACAAATTCATTGCTACACACTGGTAATTTTTGCAACACATTGCGCCTGCGCACTATTATAATGAGCAAGCTACAAAATAATAACAAAACATTCTAATATACAACTATTCAAAGCCTTGCTTGCAAGTTTTGCCAGGAACTCCTTCCTTTGCACATTCATTTCATTTTCATATTACTTATATCTAAGTCAGTAGCAGCAGCGGCAGGCCCATAATCAGCGTTGGGACCAGCTTAGGTGGTCGCTGCCTTCCTATGTTTTTATGTCGAAAGGTAATTTACCAGGGGTAACGCTTCCCCAAGATACATCTCCGCCCCCCCCCCCCCCCCAACCAACGTGTAAAACTGTATTTTACTGTGGCAATGCAAACGCAATGGCCCAAGTGTAATTAATAAATATTTTTCTATAATATATTTTAGTCAAGTTAATTGGTTCATTTAAATTATTTCCTTATTTCACGTAAACGCACAATTTTGGTTCGTCTTTGTCCACTCCTTTGTTCTCTGCAGACTTGGTGTCTTGAGTTTTATTGCTGGGCACCAAAACTTGAGGTCAGGCCCTTTGCAATTAGTGTTGAATTCAGCTATAATGCCGGGAACTGTCATTCGCCCCCCCCCCCCCCCACGGGAATAAATTGACTACTTGCACAATATATTCCTTCAATTTCAAATGTCACTTGCCGTTTTTGAAAGGACAAGAGCATGAGCATATTGCTCTGAAGGTTTTTATGTTTGAAGATCCTACGAAAAACGTGTAGGCAACTCACGAGATCAGGAACTCGATTTTGATTGAATAGTCATTCAACGGGATCCGACTTCTGTTTATTTGTATGGTGGCTCGCATTCGCGCCCTTGAGAGAATATGCGCTTGCAGGACTGATGACGGTGTTTTCTACTTCAAAATATGCCGGTCGGCGGTCTCTAGTTGGTCATTGATTGCTCGTCGATGGTGTCAGCGCCTACAGGGTTGGCTTGTTCGGCTTCATATTTACTGTCCCCCACTGAAAATCAGTTATGTAACTGAGTGGGTACATTATAAATACGAATTTATTTTTGTATGTAATTATTAGTGCGCTCTGAAATGTCACTGTTGTCGGCCTGCAAAAGCCAAAAGCCAAAAGCCAAATTTTCCAAACAAATATTTGGATTTAAAATTATACTGAAAAGTACAATTTTCGTGGCAAATATTACTCTGGTTTCGCCATAAATGATAGAATAAAACTAGATATAGCGAACGTTTCCTGAAAATACGAAGATCGGGAAGCTTGCTAGTGCAGAGAGCGAATTGAAAGCAAATGCAGCAAAATACGAAATCAAATTTGTTTTTGCTTTTTTGATAAGAATGATTTCTTCGGTTGCATCCAGAAAATGTCCCGTATAAAACAAGAGATTTCAAAAGTTCCTAAGAAATTTTAATATAGCATTCATTAAAATTTCTGCTGTTCGACCGGCCCAACAAATAAGTTACATAGGGCTATTCAACCGCGTTTTTCTATTTTCCAAAATATGCTACCAAGTCAAAATATAGTAAATGGCTTTGAAACCTGGCTATTTTAGAAAATCAAAATTATTTTTGGAATTTTTTCTGATCCGGTACACGGCCAATATCGCCACCTCAAAATAATTTCAAACTTCAATTCGCCAGGGCACACCATTCAACGTAGGGTGTTGTGCTTTTGTGACATTCATTTTCAACTAGTTTTCTATACGCTGACTGAGAGAAAAAAGATTTTTTTTTACAATTGTCTTTCCAGTGAATTTTTTCGTTTGGCGATATTTTGTACCGATTTGTACCGCCAAACGAAAAAATTCGCAGGAACGACAAATGTTTTTTTTTTTTAAACTCTCAGCCAGCCCCTAGAAAACCAGTTGAAAATTATTGTCACAAAAGCACAACATCCTAAGTTGAATGGTGTGCCCTGACGAATTGAAATTTGAAATTATTTTGAGATGGCGATATTGGCCTTGTACCGGATCATAAAAATTTGAAAAAAATAGTTTTGATTTTCTAAAATAGCCAGGTTTTAAAGCCATTCACTATATTTTGATTTGGTTGCATATTTTGGAAAATAGAAAAACGCGGTCGAATAGCCATAAACACGAAAACTAAAACAAACCCAATCTTTTTAAATGTGTTTAGTCAAATTGATGTCTTCTCGCATAGCTCACTACGTTCATCCATAAATCACTTTTCGCGTGTTACTCTTCTTCTCCGAGGCTAAACTTTATAAGGAGGGAGGGGGGCAATGTCAGGTTCCTAAGCAATTAGATATTTCAATCAAAAGCAAAAGTTCAAACTCTGGCAATAAAGAAAAGTGTTCTTGTTTACTACAGTGGAATAAAATAACTTTTAGATGCTCCATATAAAGACATATTCTACACAAAGTAAACATCTACGTAAACTTTATTACATTTTTTTCGTTACCATTTATTTTTTTCATTCTAATAATTTTGCGTTGATATATACCACACAAAGAGTACAGCGTGTACACACTGTGATATTAATAAATAACATATGTAAACAATGGTCATATTTCTTATTGGGCGGGGCTAACTTAATTTTGCCGTGGCGTTGTGCAATTCGACAATATCATTTCAAAAATATATCCTGCGACGACTTCGAACCCGGGGCCATGGTTCAATAAATCTCGCGGAAACGAATAAATAAGAATCTTAGAAAGCCAAGTGTCTTGTTGTTTGTTTGTTTTATATGTCAGGCATGAACAAAGGACCATTATACTCGGCCCGAGTCGGCTGTTGAGAACGTCAGAAGACTGTGTTGAGTGCGTCAGCTTATTTCGATATGAGTGCATGCGTGGCCTTGAAACCCGAGCGCTGGGTGGGGACTAGCCTGGCCCTCTCACATGCGACACTTGATTTATTATCTGACAAATCACGCGCATTCCATTATTGTTTATTATCGGCAGCAGAGATAGCTCTGCACTTTTAAAATGATGAGGCCTAAATTTAGGAGGACGACACTGTAAGTCACCAGTTATGTCGAGTCTTGTCTGAATGTGTATTCAAATATATATTTTTCTAATTACGGGAATGGTATGGACTTCCGTACCTCGCACCTTTGACTAACCTCCCAATTACCCTCACATATTTTTCACCTTGTTTGTAAAAACGAGTCAAGTTGTTCATGGACAGTGTTCCTTACGTGAATATATTTATTGTTGTTGATTGCAGTTTTTCGTCTCATTATTCTTATTATTTGTCCATTCGGTATTTTGAGATCAACACGAAAGTAAAGTGCTGCTTACAAATATCTGAGCTGAGCTTACGTCTGTTTGACAGAGTTTTTGGGGATATAATAATAGCAGTCTTTATTTTGAACTTTTCTTCTGCCTGACCAAGCATTAAAATAATACAAGTTATGTTGATATGAATGTGTTGTGAATATGATTATAAAACATCCAACATATTACAAATCCCTAGGCAAGATAATCCAATCTAGGGTTTTGTTTTTTCTGACTTATAGGTAAACATTTAAAAAATGCACTGTCATGATTGAGGTAGCTGACACACTGAATTAGTCTTAAGTGTAGTGTAATGAGTTATTTAATAAATAAAAACTTATAAATTTTGTTCTTGTTTTTTCTCGCCAAGCGAGATGGCTTTTGTAGGGCACAGTGCCGTCTTTAGCCTTTAGGGTAGTTTTGGAAAGGAACGTTCGAGGGTTGTCAATCCCCTGCATTCGCATTTACAACTAAAAAAAACCTCGGAAACGACCTTCAGTCAGGATTGCCGGTCTCAGCGAGATTCGAACCCGAGACCTCCCGAACGTCAAGCGCTGAGCGCCCGAGCCGACACTGTCGGTAACCTCATATAGGCTATACTGCTGTCGGTTTCAGGTCAGTTTTGAGCTTTTGACAGGCACTACCACAAAAATTAGAAAAACTGCTACCAGTTAGGTATCACTGACAATGTTATTGGTATAGCAACCTTGTAACTCATGAATAAATTCAGTGGTTCCCAACCAAGGTGCCGCAAAATCCTTGTACATACCAGTAAAAACAAGTTGTTTTTGAAATATAAAAAATACAGTAAATAATGAATTTTACACCAAGAAAAATAATTATAGGCTACTAGCTAATCAACTGATTATCATAGTTTTTATTTAAAATGGTCCCAATTGAAAAATGGATATTGCGTAATCACGCAGCAACGATGCTGATCTCGATTCCTATGCTAGCTGCCACCCGCAAATTGGCCAAAAGTGAATGGACTGAAGTGATGTGTAAAACCTAATGTTTGCATAAATAAGTTAAATGCGCGAGCAGTGATGCTAATAAGAATCTGTGAAAATGTGAAAACACGGTTGTATGACGCCGATGACGGCAACTACTTAGCGATGGGATTCACATGGTGGGGTGGTGAAAGAAGACCTAGAGTAGTAGAAAGTGTGTAGAAAGACTTTGGGGTATTGTCTGTGGTGAAAAGCTAGCAAATCAAGTTATGTTTCCTAGCAAATTGAAACGTTATTTATTTTTACTAAACATAGTCAACAATTGACATCAAATTGCTGAATTTTGTTGTATTTTGTTTACCAGACATGCTAAATACTACTTGGCTGAAGGGGGTGCCGCGAAATTATTAAATGTAGCAAAGGGGTGCCTTGAGTTGAAAAAGGTTGGGAACCATAGTCTGTAATGACGTTTTGTTATGCTACATAAATGGTTGAAAAATTAGTTCAAGTTCAGTAAGTTTAGTTCGCTTCTTTTTTATTCCGTCATCACAATGTACGCAAACACATTATTCGCTGCTCGCTACTCAGTATACTCCAGTAATACTCAGGTCATCTTTACTCTCTATGATACTATCGCTTCGCTCAGTCAGAAAACGAGGCGAAGTAGAGATAGTTCGCTGGAGAGACCATGAGCGGCAGCACTGAGCGGCAGTGGTTGGACGCGTCGAATCCGCGCCACGACTGATCCGCGAGAAATATTTCAAGTTTTTGCAATGCACTCGGAACTTCAGCTCGATCTCGATAGTGCCTAGACCAATTTTGAAGTGTTATACCTCGTTGGAAAGTGCACTTTCGTGCCAAGAGTCTGACTGGGACCTATATAACGTGTGTCACTTGCTGTAGTAACGTCAGTGTACGAAACGAGCACTATATTATATGACATTCGTAGAGGTACGCGAAAAAATTCATAGTTGTCAACCCATTGCACAAATTTCAATTTTTCTGCAGTCAGAGCAATTATAACACTTTACTCTAAATGCGTGCCAAATTTGATCTGGTTTCAGTCAGTAGTTTTAATTCACGATTTGAATTAGAACACATAAATATAAGGTATCGAAACCCCCAAATACCCCTCCAATTCCCCCCCCCAAAAAATTCCCCACTTTTTTTCAAGTTTTTATAATACACATGAAAATAGCCGTAACAAAAAAACAAGGTTTTTGGACGTTCAACGACCCGGTTGATTCCCCTTAAACTCAAATTTGTTTACAATTGGGGTAAATAGAAACAGCCATGGTACCACTCATAAACCCATAAGGAAACTAAAGTAGGGTAATAGGGAATATTCCACTTGATATTTTATATTTTATTTTAATTCTTATTCATGTTTTAATAGTCACTGCACTTTTTTTTATTTAAAAAAAATGTTTTTTGTGTAATTTAAACAAGAAGTAAATTGGACCCCCAGTTTGCGCGCCAAAAACGAGCGTGCGCCATCTTTGGACGGTACTACGTCATAACTGTGCTGAGTCAAGGCCAATTAGAAACGAAATGTACGTATGTTTGTACATATTTACATACAGACGGCGGTGCTCGCCCATTCGCTCAACACAAACAACTCCACAGGGATGTACATTTTCACCGTCTTTTGTTTTTCTTTTTTCGTATGTGACAGGAGATTTCGCGAGATCATTGAGATAAAGAATAACGAGCATTTTGTCTTGAATTTTTGCATAGCCTAGGACTATCATGGTATTCTTTATCTACAATAGGCTTTAATTAGTCATCAAAGTAAGGTTTTTGTGCGGGATGTGTGTCAGAACATTAACGTGCAGGCCTAGGGTTGGCAAGTTAAGCCTAGGGCTTGTCAAGTGAGTAATTTTAGTATTCACATACCAATGCCTATATCCTACAGGAACGATTGGCCTAGACTGTTGTATTTTAAATAATTTTCTACGTCTAGGCCTAGACCTAGGACTGTTTCAGTTTTGTTTTTTGATTGCAATGTCAACTTTTCTCGTTTTCCGGCTAGGCGTTAAATGTAAAATGTCCGCCATCTGTTTACATTACTGAGGCTACGCTAGGCGCTGCTTTGTTTAAAACACCGCCGTCTTGATGTATATCTCGATCCTACTATAATACTATTCCAACATCTTTGGTCTGGATGTATGTTTATCCAGACGGCGTTGGATCAACACAGTTCTGACGTCACAGTCGTTTTTGCCGCTTTAAAAAACTGCTGCTTTTAAAACGGCTATAAATCACTGGATTATTATTTCACGGAAAAACAAAGTACATATTTGTAATCGGGACGAAATACTTCTTCTAAAAAATCTATTCGTACAGTATTTGGCGGAAGTGGAATATTCCCTATTGGAAACAAAGCTTTTTATAATGTGATTCTAACACAATAAGAATTAATACATTATGATACAAACTGTAGATTCTGTGTTCATTTAAAGAAAACCTTCCGTCGCAACGCAGAATTGCACGGAAAATCTCAAAAGCATCACAAGCATGAAAATAAGTCTGTTGTATAAAAAAAATGTATTTTGTATTTAAATATCAATACAATTATCACTTAAAATTACATTTACAAAAACTACATCAATAGATTGGTAAATTACCAACAAAAACAAAACATGCATCGATTGGGTAAATGGAAACGTTACTGCGGTTTTTTGAATTTCCTGTGATTTTGCAAAAAAAAAATTGCTCATTTTTTCAATGAAATCTTGGTGTGGGTCCAAGACAAAGTCCACAGTGCCATTCATCTTTATTGGACCAGCAAATATGTTATTTATTAACCTTTTCTAGAGTACAGCCGTAATATTACGTCCGCGCACTTTGCTAACAATTATTTTTTTTAATTTTGAAATTTTGAAATTTTCCCCAAAACAATTTTTTTTCCATTTTTTTTTTTTTTTTTTTTTTTACTTGAATATCAAACTCTTCATCAATGAAGTCATCTTCAGAACTTAATGTACATTCCTAGTTTTATAGGCGAAGTTAAATAATCTGCAAAAAAATGTTTTAAAAAACCCACTCCTGAAATGGTTAATACCAAATCATGGTCATCTCTTTGAGGATATTTTTCCTTCCAAAACATGATAACCTGAAGCCTAAGTAAGAAGGCTGTGTAGTCAGACACTGTTGCCAACTTACCTCCAAACCAAACCAAACATTTAAATGTGTTTCCATTTACCCCTGAAATTTGTCCATAGCTTAACATGGATCTTTTGGTTTTGTTCCCAATTTCTCTGTGTGTTTCCAATGACACCCGATTACCCCCAAGTATGAGATAATAGGGTAATTGGAAACATTGCTGATCGGGAGAAACTATGGTTATTATCTAAATTTCACCTGTACCATATTGTTGACTAATGTGTCTTCATTTATTTCCATTCAAGAATAAATTTCTAAAAAACAAAATAAGGAGCATACAAGGGGCAATTTTGAGATGTGTTTCAAATTGAAACAAGTTTTTTGTCTAGAGGTTGGTTGCATTGTGTATGACATGCACATCATCTAACAGAAGAAGCTGTAACTACTTGCACATTGTCCATAATAGTCTGGACCATGATATCTAACAATTAGCTTTTAAATTTGAACTTCACATACAGACGTTATAAAGAGCGTTTCCAATTACCCCATTTCCTACCCACATTACCCCTATATGAATTATTTAAGGTAAGGAGCGGGGTGTTGTTGGCCTTGGGGTAATTGATTTATTCCCCTTAGGCCAACAGCGCATATGAATTATTTAAGGTAATGAGTGGGGCGTTGTTTGGGGAATAAGGCTGTTGGCCTAAGGAGAATAAGCAAATTTCCCTTATGCCAACAAACCTTGTTTGCATATTTAATAATGAAATGCAGGATGTTGGCCTAAGGGGAATAAATCGATTACCCCAAGGCCAACAAAGCCCCGCTCCTTACCTTAAATAATTCATATACGCTGTTGTGCCTAAGGGGAATAAATCAATTACCCCAAGGCCAACAAACCTTCTTTGTGTTTTCAATAATGAAATGCAGGGTGTTGGTCTAAGGGGAATAAATCAATTCCCCTTACGCCAACAAGTGTAACATGGTCTTTATGGACAGGTAGTAAAGTAATGATGGTATTGGGGGAAAAAAAGGTTGATGGCTTTGGGGAGGTTTCAAAGTGCCGACAACTTCATTTTCTCGGTTCCACCAGGTCTGCCGCTGTTTGATATTTAGAAAAAAATAAAAAATAAAAGTTTTGATTTGAATTGCTTTGAGGGATTTACCAGTTGTATTGAGACAGGGGATTAAATATGTCAACTCGCCAGGAGACTTTTACCGCCAAACGAAAAAATTAGCAGGAAAGACAATTGTTGAAAAAATCTTTTTTCTCTCAGTCAGCCTCTTGACAACCAGTTGAAAATTAATGTCACAAAAGCACAACACCCTACGTTGAACGGTGTGCCTTGGCGAATTGAAGTTTGAAATTTTTTTGAGATGGCTATATTGGCCGTGTACCGGATCATAAAAATTTCAAAAAAAATAGTTTTGATTTTCTTAAATAGCCAGGTTTCAAAGCCATTCACTATATTTTGACTTGGTAGCATATTTAGGAAAATAAAAAAAACGCGGTCGAATAGCCTTAAAAAGAACAAACTTATTTTTGGATTTTTTTTGCAAAACTTCAGATTGTTCACTCTTTTCTTTTGCTTGCTTTCTCACTTCTGCATTGCTCTTTTTCTTTTTTGGTAACAGATTCATTATTATATTCGGGAGTTCATGTTTGTACCTACATTTTTAATTATTTACTATAAACACTTTTGCAACTTAAAATATATACGCGGGATCCATGTCACAGATTAAGTAGTTAGTACAGTCAGAAAAGTTGACACCAATCCAATACACGTACTCAACAAACAAGACAGCACTTGATAACTAAACTAAACTAAACAAAATCTTGTTAGAAATGGAAAAATCTGTGTCTTTTGCAAAGGGCGGTTCCAAGTAGAATTGGGAAGACAGTGGACAGGAGTTCAGCTGCAACTAGCCTGGCTATCCTGGCGACTGTACCCCCCCATCATGTCTGTCTTCTGTGGAATAAGAATTGCCGACAACAGCCAGATACCAGTGACAAATTATTTACGTCTTGAAATGTTTCCTAAAAGATTAGGAATATTTCTCCTCCCCCTAAACCGACGGTCTGACCTCTGTATGGTAGACATAGAAAATATACATTATATCATTGTCTAGGGGTGGGCGAACGTACGAAAACTCGAGCCCGAGCCGATCTTTTTTTGAAGTTCGGCTCGGCTTGGGCTCGACTTTTTAAGCTCGAGTTCGGTTTTTATCAAAACTTCGAACTTTAAACGAACTTCATCTTGAAATTACGCCAAAAACACGCCAAAAACTGATTTTATACATCGTTTGCGTAATAAAACAACAAAGCAGCGATTGCCATACTGGATATTTCTAACAGCTGATTTTCCAAGTTCCAGCACCTTGAAAAGTTCTCGTTTGTCACGCCATGACGTCACGACGAAGCTATCTGTTAGAAGGCGGTGCGCATCTGTGATTGGCTCGATCGTCACAATTCACACTCGTCGTGCAGGGTCGGCAACATAACAAACACAAACTAGAAATTTTGCTTCTTGAGCTACGAAGTACCAACATTATTGATACTTAACGGCGGGAAATTTGAAAATCTGCAAAATTTGAAAAAATAGTTTGAATTAATTGAATTTTTTATGACGAAATGGAGCCTTTATTTTGAGCTTTTATATTTAAATTAAAGATTTTTTATAACTTTTTTTTTAATTTTATAAATGTCTATTCGTTACAGAATAATAATGGATTTTCAAAAGTTCGGCTCGAGTTCGAAGTTCGAAAAATTTTGGTTCAAAAGTTCGAGTTCGGCTCGAAAGTCAAAAACCTAGGTTCGCCCACCCCTATCATTGGCATAGTTGTTCCAAAGCAAGTAAGCAGATGCTGACGTCACCTGCGGGTGGATTGCAGCCAATCAGTGGTCCACGATTTATAATAATGATCGCTCATTGGCCCGCCGAAACCGCGCGCATCTGCTTACTTGCTTTGGAACAACTATAATAACTACACAATAATAATGTATAGTAATGTAGGTATGCGTAACATAGAATTGAATCGCAGTAGCACCTTTTTTTTTTTCACACCGTTTTGAGTATTGTAGTAGATATATCAGGGGTCAGGGGACGCCGCTCCTGACGATTTGGCGCCCTAGGCCGGGCCTGTCCGTCAAAACACCCCTGCACCGGGATGCGTGACATCTTTTGCTAGTAGCCTATTATAGGCCTATTTTATTTACTTACGGTATGCAAGTTTTTGACTTAGAAATTTTTATTTAGAAAATATCGAAACTCTTGAACTGTTTTGAATGCAATTCAAATTCTTTATTATTATTATTTAATGATTGTGTGTACAATCAGTCTGTTGTGTGAATAATCCCGATTAATTTACCGATTATTCATCTAAATATTCGTAGGTCCTACTTAAAAACATCAAGAAAGACTGCGTGCTTGTATTAATAGGTTATAATAAAATAAATTAATAAATTGTATTTAGAGTCTACCCACTCAATTATATAACTGATTTTCAGTGGGGGACAGTAAATCAAAGCGACCAAGCCAACCCTGTAGGCCCCGACGCAATCGACGAGTGAGCGATAACCAACCAAAGATCAGTGTTGTAAACGCTACTTGATTAAAGTAGCATGCTATCGCTACTGCTACTCTCTCTTTAAAAATAGCGCGCTACTTTTGCGCTACTTTTCGTAAGTAGCGCACTACTTTTTGCGCTACTTTCCGAAAAAAAACACAACTTTGATCGCCAATACACACACAAAGCACAAACACACAAAGCCACATACAAAAATTACAACGAGCCTTCAAGACTCTGGGCTACACTCCAGGGACGACTTTTTTACGAGGCAGGTATGGCCTACCCGATCACAATACCCTCGGGTGACTCGGGTAGTCACAAAAAGAAATCAATAAGGATTTCTTATAACTGATTAAAAACGAGCTCGTGAATTATCGTAATAATGTATATGCAATGTAGTCTGTCGTCCTAGCTATCAATAGTGATGTGTTAATGACCTTCACAATAATGTCTCGGTGTATAAGCAAGATACAGACAGACAGTGCTATTTATAGCGGCGGGCGGCCCATAAAGATAACGCTTGCAGAGGAACCAAGTCATCTGCTTCTTGTCACTTGAAGTGTTTGTCGGGGGGGGGGGGGGCATAGTCCATATCACTGGTGTTCTAATGGCTAATGAAACAGAAGATATAGTGGCCCCAACGAAAGAATGCAGATGGCTCGAAATTGTTTTCCCAACCTAACAACTCTGTCAACTCTATTCACGCTAGCTCAGCGTGGATCTTGCACACGGAGGAACTGATGTGACCTACCAAAGATAAATTTTGCTTGCGTTGGTAAAAGATATTTCTCTTTCATACACAAAGGCGACATTCCACTTACCGCGCATTCATTCTACCCCCACCACTACCAAGCATCTGCATTCTTTCGTTGGAGCAAGTATATTAAGAATGACTTTTGTTAGCAAGATAAAAAAAACTGGACCACCTCTGCGCTATCTCTATTCTCTAGGTTTTAATAAAACTGTCAACAAATAACAATGGAATTTACTGATTTTTTGTTTGATTTTACTACGAGAACACTTGATGTTATGACCGGTCGATGTCTCGATGACCATATTGACGTCGAACAGTAGGCCTACCACGCTGAAAGATCACGAGAGGCATCAGATCACAGCAATTGCTTGTAGGCCTACCTGTCGTGTTCCTTATTTGTCTGTCTGTAGGTCCTACCGATATAATATATATATATATATGTAGATATAATAACTTTTCACTACAATAAATCATTTCCAACAAGAAAGGCAAAGATTCAGAACACAAAAAAGAAAAGTAATAAATGGATAACACAAAATGTGATGGAAATGTCAAGGAAAGTGAGGAGACTTGCGTTAAAACTTAAAAGGAATACAAATGTCAATGTTCTAAATAAATACAAAAAATGCAAAAAGGAATATAAAGATACAATTCGAAAAGCGAAGGCTCATAGAATCAAAGAACTAATAAGGAAATCAGAAAACAAAGGTAAAGATATATGGAATATGATTAATCTGGAAAGGGGTTCAAAAAGAAAAAAGAAAACCGAAACAGAATTTGAAATCACAGTAGATAATGAAACTGTCAGAAATGCAAAGCAAATTGGAAACATATTCAATGACTACTTTATAAATATAGCCACAAAATTAACAGAAAGTCAAAAGAGAACTGAAAATGATGGGAAACAAGTGTTGCCTGAAATAGATCACTTATTTTGCCTCAATAATGTAAGTGAAGATGAAACTTTGCGAATTATAAGAAATTATAAGAAATTTAAAGAATAAGAAATCAATAGGTCCAGATGGTTTATCAAGCTTTCTTATAAAGAAATATGCAAGAGTATTAGTAGAGCCACTTACTTACTTAATTAATATGTCTCTTAATGAAGGTGTTTTTCCAAAAGCTTTAAAGGTGGCGCGGGTAAAACCCAATTTTGAAAGAGGGAATCCTCGAGACATCAGAAATTATAGACCAGTTTCAATACTTAATGCTTTTTCAAAGGTGTTTGAAAGAGTAATGTATAATAGCTTGTCCGAATACTTAGAGGCAAATGAGATAATAGCAAAAGAACAACATGGATTCAGAGAAAAGAGATCAACTGAAACAGCTCTTGCTGCCTTCATTGACAATGTTGTAACAGCGCTTGATCAGAAAAAAACACCAGTAGCCATTTATATGGATCTTCCAAAAGCTTTTGACTGTGTGGAGTATAATACATTAATAAGTAAACTGTTTTCATATGGAATTAAGGGAAATGCCCTGCAATGGATATTTTCGTATCTACATGGAAGGACGCAATATGTAGAAATTTCTGACCATTTGAACATAAAAACTAAATCTGAGAGGAAATATATTAAACTGGGAGTACCACAAGGATCAATACTAGGGCCTTTGTTTTTCAATATACTAATAAATGACATGCCATGTGCAAGTAAGTAAGTGAAGGGGATGTGCTTCTGTATGCAGATGACGCAACCACCACCCTTGCTCATGCATTCATAGAAACATTAGAAAAGACCGCTTTTATCAGTTTTAACGAAATAGCGCAGTGGCTGCAACCAAATAACCTAATAATGAATAATAAGAAAACTAAATGTATGATATTCCCAAGGAAAAATATGGAAGATAAAAATATTTATTAGTTTTAAAGTTAGTAGAGTTCATTACAATATTTAAAACACTTTTAGTGGAAAAACTCTATTTTATTATATTTAAATAACAACGTTTCGGAAATGACTTCAACTTATTCCATCTTCAGGTTTCTTGTTAAAAACAAAAAATCATATTATCAAAAATATATCAAAACAAACAAAGACAATAGCCAAGGTTGATAAAATTAAACATTTCACACATGGAAGTTGACAAAAACAAGGTAATACAAATAAAAAGGCTATTTCTTAGTGTTTACTAAAGGAATCCACATTGGGGGAAAAAAGGTACTTAGCTGGCTTATACATGTGTCTTTTAATGTTATCAAAGTTGCTTCTTTCAATTTCCTTTTTTATGGGCCCAGACCAACCCAGATCGTGTGTGGAAACATTTGGTGAGTGATTTAAATGTAGTTGTGAGTTAAATGGATATTTCCTAGTGTTGTGGGCTGAGTGCTAAAACACATTCTTTCTTGAAGAAGTTATTGAAAGATGTGAACGTGTTTGTAGCTGTTGGATGACGAATACGAGTCCCCATTGTGTGTAGTTGATTTTAAATCTATTGTGTGGTGAAGAAGAAGACAGTAAAATATGTCAACCACAATGGATGAGTTTAAAATGCCAAGGTTAACCTCAGACAATTACCACACTTGGTCGATACGGGCAAGAGCCGCGCTCGTACAGAAAGGCTGTTGGGAAGCTGTAGATCCAGGTTTCGAAGATATGACGGAAATGGCCAATGAGGACAAGAAGAAAAATAACCGTGCTTTAACATTTTTGTTTTTGGTAGTTGAAGATAACTATTTGGATGGCATTGGGGGTTGCGAAAGTGCTAAGGAAGCGTGGGAGATTCTTCTAGAAATCCATTCAAAGTTTGGGCTTCTACACATTCTTCAGCTCATGAGTGATTTCTTCAATGTCCAAATGAAGCCAACAGAAGATACAAAAAGTTATCTTGGTCGTCTAATGGATCTACATAGAAAGCTGACAGGTAGTGGTTACGGCTTTAACAATAAAGAAGTAGCTATGGTTATGCTGATGGGTCTTCCAAGTTCTTATGAGCCTCTCATTCTTAATCTGGAGCAAGATGAGAATGGCCTATCATCGAAGAAGGTAAAAGCTAGACTCCTGGTTGAAGAGAAGAGGATATTACGACGTGAAGAAGATAGTAAACATACTGAAGAAGACGAGCCGAAGGTGTTGTTTACTAAAGGCAAGACGAAGATATATCCACGTAAGTCTTCACAAGAAGAAAGGAGAACAAGTGACAGTAAGGACAAAGATTCTCACACAGTTTCAAACGATCGACGACGAGTGCGTTGTTACTGCTGTGGTGAATGGGGTCACATAGCTAGAAATTGTTCAGGTGGAAGAAGTAGCGGACAAGACGAGAGAAATTTGCCAAGGTTGAGTGTTCAGCATGTCAAAAAGGTGAATCACAAGGTGCTTAGTGTGACAGACAAAGTAAGTAGGACTTATTCTGATTCCATTGTCTGGTATTTGGATAGTGCTGCCACTGAACACATGACACCATACAGAGGCAAACTGAGTTCATTCAAGGAATGTAGCTCAAACGTAGAAGTTGCCAATGGAGAGAAGTTAGAGGTTTGTGGAACTGGATGCGTAGAATTTCTTTTGAACAAGAAATATGGGGAAATTAGTATCGAGTTGAATGACATCTTGTTTGCGCCAAAGTTGGATAGCAACCTTATTTCAGTTGGCAGACTGGAAGAACTGGGACTAGAGGTTTTATTCAAGGATGGTAAAGCACAAGTTATGGAGAAAAACGGCGATGTCATTCTCACAGCGTTTCGTCAAGGAAGACTATACATACTGGAAGAAGCTGGTCCAAAGGCTAAAATCACAAAGAGGATTGATTTATCTTTGTGGCACCGTAGACTTGGACATCTCCATTCAGAAGCCGTAGAGAAACTGACTGGTTTTAATAAACCAAAACATAATCCGAATGAAACTGAAGAAGGAGTGGTAAACTGTGAAACTTGCGTACTGGGAAAATTGAAGCGAACAAGTTTTACTGTAGGAGAAGCTACTCGAGCAACAGCACCTCTAGAACTGATTCATTCAGATGTCGTTGGGAAAGTAGTCTCTTCAACAAAAGGTGGCTCGAACTACTTCGTCACTTTTATTGATGATTTCACGAGGTACACTATGGTGTATCCAATGAAGAAGAAGAGTGAAGTCCTCAGCAAATTTCATGAATACCGGCGAATGGCCGAAAATCATCACGGAAGAAAGGTGAAGGTTTTCCGAAGTGACAATGGCGGAGAATATACTAGTCGTGAATTTAATGATTATCTCAAGAATTGTGGAATCCGACGCCAGACCACAGTTCCTGGAACTCCTCAGCAAAATGGAGTTGCTGAAAGAATGAATCAGACGCTACTAGACATGACGAGATGCTTGTTAATAGAATCTGGTGTTACGAGAACACTATGGGCCGACGCTCTACTTACAGCATGCCAAATCAGAAACAAATGTCCCTCTAATGCAATTGACGGGCAAATACCTGCAACTCTATGGTTTGGAAAAGAATCGAAGTTTCAACACATAAGAGTTTATGGATGCAAAGCTTGGAGCGTTGTTAACCCAAGAAAGAAGAAAGGCAAGCTTGATGCGAAGTCGGAAGAGTATGTGCTGATTGGATATCCTGATGGTGTCAAGGGTTATAAGTTATGGAACTGGAAAACTGACGAAATATTGGTGAGTCGAAATGTAAAATTTGACGAATATTCATTTCCATGCAAGGCTATGACCAACAAGACAACCCAGAGCACCAACATTGCTAGCGAAGACATGTTATTTAGAGTAGAGAGCGTGGACGACGAACCGCATCTCATTGATAGACATGGCAATGCAGAATCAGGAGAGGTGGATGACGAGGGGGAGTTTGTCGAATTTCATCCTCCGTCAACATCTACACATTCAGTAGACGAAGCAACACTGGATGTACCTAGACGTTCGGAACGACTGGCTACGAAGAAGGTCCCAAAGGAGAAGTGTTGTGTCTGCACTAAAGGCATGCAGCATGACGTCGAACAAGACCCCAGCACAGTAGAAGAAGCTTTATCGCGACCTGATGCCAAAGAATGGGAAGAAGCAATTCAAGAAGAGTTGGATAACCTGAGTAGGAACGAAACATGGATTACTGTCCCACGACCGAAAGGAAGACGTATTGTTAAGTGCAAATGGATTCTGAAAAAGAAATTTGACGAAGATGGAAATCTAAACAGATACAAGGCAAGATTGGTAGCACAGGGACATACGCAAGTAGAAGGCATCGATTATCACGAGACATTCTCTCCAGTTGTGAAAATAGAGTCGATTAGAATTCTCTTGGCGATGGCAGTAGAAATAAACTGGGAAATTCACCAACTTGATATCACAGCCGCATATCTGCATGGAACTCTGAAAGAAGAAGTGTACATGGAACAGCCAAGAGCGTTATGCAAGACTGGAAGAAGTGATCAAGTATGTTTGTTGAAGAAAAGCCTTTATGGATTGCACCAATCGGGAAGAGAATGGAACACAAAACTCGACGAGTTTCTAAAATCAATTGGACTTCACCGATCCAAGGCTGATCCCTGCATCTATTTCAATGACGAGCGTGATTTAATTATTGGCGTATACGTTGACTCTCTCGCATATCAATGGCTGACATTAACTAAAATAAAACCATTTTTGCTTCTATAAAATTACTCTCTTGTGTTATTTCACTCCGTTCCACTATAAATAATTAAGAGGTTATATATATTATATATATATAAATATAATAAAATAGAGTTTTTCCACTAAAAGTGTTTTAAATATCAAAATATTTGTATCAGGTTATGTGATGAAGACCTTCCTATTGAACAAATAGACACAGCAAAGTTCTTACGACTGTATATTGACAAGTGCTTATCGTGGGACATCCACACTGATTATGTAGCAAATAAACTGAGCTCTAATATATATGTCTTACGTAAAATGAAAATATATGCAGATAGAAGTTTGCTGTTAGTAGTGTACTATGCCCTGATTGAGTCACATTTGAGCTATGGGTTAATAGCGTGGGGAAATACATCAAAAAACAATTTTCATAAGATCTTTGTCATGCAAAAAAAAGCTTTAAGAATAATAATAATCATCATTACTCAGTTCCAACTATGTCGGGTTGAGTGGTGGTTTTTCACCATTATCTAGGGCATGAAACTGTAGATACTAAGCTTGCCGGACTCAGTGTTTCTTCCACATCCTCCAACTCCTTCCTCTCCACCAATTTACTCCACTCTCTTCTGTCCTCCCACAGCTTTACTCTTGCCACATGCTCCCACACTTCATCCCGTTTTCCAACGTCTTCTTGAATTAATCTTTCCCATTTCTCTCTTGGTCTTCCTACTCTTCTTTTCCCCTCCTCTGCCGCTTCAAATTCTCGTCTTGGAATCCTCTCTCTGCCCATCCTTTTCATATGTCCAAACCATCTTAGACGTTCTCTTCCTAGCTTAAACTTCAATCTCTCCAGTCCCAGTTCTTTCCTTATTTCATTACTTCTTATCTTGTCCATCTTTGTAACTCCCTTCATACTTCTTAAAAACTTCATTTCTGCTGCTTCCAGCTGACTCTCTTCTTTTGTTCCCACTGCCCATGTTATTGCCCCATATGTTAGTATAGGTACAAAATATGCCTTATACAGCAAAATTTTACATTTTTGTGGGAACAACTCATTCCATAGTAACTTTCTCACCAATTGGTAAAACCCTTCTGCTTTTTGCACTCTAGATGACACTTCCCTACACACTTTTGCATCTTTTGTCAATATACTTCCCAAATATTTAAATTCTTCTTTTTCTTCTAAGACCTCCACGTAGTACAATATTTTCCCGGTCTCTAGGCCTGCCCTTTGTCTTCTTTTGCATACGCAAACATTCACTCTTTTTCTGATTGATTTTTAGACCAAACTCTGTAGTAACTTCATTCCATCTGTCCACCTTCTCCTGCACTTCTCTGGCACTCTCACCCCAAATCAACACATCGTCCGCAAACACTAAGGTTCTTGTGTCCCTTCCATCTGTATTTGGTTCCACTCTTCTTATAATTTCATCCATTACAACAGTAAAGAGTGTTGGAGATAACACACTACCTTGTCGCAAGCCCTCATTTACTTGGAACCATTCTGACCTACCCATATCTGTCTGTACGCAACTTTCACTCCTTTGATATGTACTTTGTATCCTGTCTATTAAACCTCTTCCCACTCCTTTTATCTCTAGACACTCCCATACTTTCTCTCTAGGCAGGCGATCGTATGCCTTCTCCAGATCCAAAAACACAATGTGCATTTCTTTCCCATTTTGCCATCTCCCCTCCATTGTCTGTCTTATAGCAAATATGGGATCAATAGTAGACCGTCCACTTCTGAACCCATATTGTTCTTCTCGTAGATCTGTGTCATATACCTCCTTCAGTCTTAGTTCTATAACTTTTTCATAAATTTTAGCACACTGACACATTAATGTCACCCCTCTATAATTTTCACATTTCTTACGGTCACCTTTCTTAAACAACGGTACAATTATACCTCTTTTCCAATCTTCCGGTACCTTCTTTTGTTTCCACGCAGCACTAATTACTCGAAATAACCATCTTCTTCCTTCCGCACCTGATGCTTTGATCATTTCCACAGAAATGTCATCCACTCCCGGAGCTCTACCATTCTTCATGGCTCCTAACGCCCGTGCCACCTCTTGTTCCGTTACCTCTTCTTCTTCATCTTCTCCACTTGCCTCTTCCTCTTTCTCTGCATTTAAATTTCCACTAACTTGTACATTTAGCAGATCTTTGAAATATTTGCTCCACATTTCTTGTATTTCCTGTGGGTTGTTTGTAACTTGGCCATTTTCATTTACCATGAGCTTTTGTTCCTCCCTTTCTTGTCTTTTTGTCTTTATGTGGAGCAGGTTGAGTGGATACGCAGGGTTACTTCACACATAAAGGAATTCAAGACTTGTTCAAGAATACTCGTTAGATTTAATTATTAGTAAGACAAGTTGTGATACAATTACGTTACGTTTTACAAACGTTGAGAGAGAGAATGGAACTGTTTCTAGGCGAGCAAAAGAAGCGCTGCCTGCCCTCTAGCGGGTAACAAGGGAAAAATGCGTGAAGCGCCTATCCTAGTGTTCAGGTCGGCCGGCAGAGTGCGTCGCCGTCTCTTATCGTATCCGTGAGAGCGCCAATTTCAACACTTCCCCTCGAGATGAGAACGGAGATTCTGCAGTCCCAGCATCCGAAGGCATTTCGCGTGCTTCGGTCCAGGCAGTCCCTTTGTTAGTACGTCAGCTGCCATGTCCTCGGTCGACCTGTACTCGACCTTCACAAGTCCATTTTCCAACACTTCTCTGATGAAGTGGTGGCGCACATCTATGTGCTTCGTTCTTCGATGGTAAATGGGGTTTTCTGATAACTTTCGAGCCCCATTGTTGTCGCTGAATATTTTTACTTCGGCTAATTTCTCAAAACCGAGTTCTACGAGGAATCGCTGAAGGTATATGGCCTCCTTAGCGGCTTCGGTGAGAGCCATATACTCAGCCTCAGTCGATGATAGGGCCACTGTTCTCTGCTTTCTTGATTCCCAAGAAATCGGACAACTGCTCAGGATAAAAGCATACCCTGTATAGGATCTCCTGTCGTTCGAACAGTTCCCCCAATCTGCGTCCCCGAAGCCAACCAAACTTCCAGCTGATTTCTCAAATCGTAGACCAATATCCGCCGTTCCCTTCAAGTACCGCAGAACCCGTTTCGCCGCGATCCAGTGAGTTCTGTCGTAGCAGGAATTGTATTGGCTTAGATAGCTGACCGCGTGGGCTATGTCAGGTCTAGAGCAAACAGCCAAATACATCAGTGCCCCTATTAGTTCTCTGTACGGCAGTTTCTCTTCCCCTGGTTCGGACTTCTCTTCGTTCCTCTTCAGCTTCGTGCCAGGGTCCAATGGCGTAGATACGGGCTTCGACTCCGACATTCCGTAACGTTCTAGGATGTCGTTCACATATCCTCGCTGGTTCATGGATATTCCTTTAACGTCTCTGACGAATTCTATTCCAAGACAGTATTTCACTTCTCCAAGATTTTTGACTTCGAATACCTTCGACAGATGATCAAAAACTTCGTCAATGACTTTCTCGTTTCGGGATGCGACTAACATGTCATCCACGTATACCATAACAATCAGGATGTTTTCTCCTTGCCCGGAGAAAAATGTGCAAGGGTCGGCAGCAGATTGTTTCAATCCAAATTTCGTTAGTTGTTCGCTCAATGCTGCATGCCAGCGACGTCCGGCCTGACGCAGACCGTAAAGCGCCTTATTTAAGAGACATACCTTGTTACCATCCCTTAGTTCGTGGAGCATTTCCGTTGCTTTCTTTCCAGTTTCGCTGTTCTTCGATTCCGTGTGAGATATTTCCTCTAGTGTTTCTTCAGTGAGCTTGGGCACCTCCATGTATATCTTCTCTTCGAGCACGCCATTCAGGTACGCGGTCGTGACATCAAACTGATTTACCTTCATCCCATGCTGTGCAGCTAGAGCCATCATCATACGTACGGAACTGATACGCGCCACCGGCGCAAAAGTCTCGTCGAAATCCACACCTGGACCCTGTGCGAAGCCCCTAGCGACTATCCTAGCTTTTCTTCGGTCGATGTTCCCATCCTGATCGTATTTGTTTCTCAGGACTACTCGACTGCCAATTACCTTGCGATCCGATGGACGTTCCACCAGCTTCCACGTATCTTTCTTGATAATCGATTTCAGCTCGGATGCTACGGCTTGACGCCACTCGTCCCTGTTCGGACCATCTATCGCCTCTTGGAATGGAACTTCGGCTACACCGGCAAATTCCAAATCTTCTTCCGCGTAACAGGCCGGTTGGTAGATCTTCTTGGGTCTTCCCCTGAGACCGGTCATGAGTCTTCCGGGTCGGCCACGGCCTCTTCTTGGTTCATTCTCAGCCGCGTCTTCTTCCGGCGCGTTTTCTTCATTCGACTCGTTCTCTTTGATCGGAAACTCAACGACCTTCCGAACTGGGGAGTTGATTTCCTCCGGTATAAAATCCTCGTACACTTTGTCGGATGGGAATGTTACTGACTTAGTAAATTCCACGTCTCGCGTTATGTCGATTTTTCTATCTTCCGGTACCCATACTCTGTATGCTTTCGACTCCTTCGAATAACCGACAAATACACCTTTCTTCGAGCGTGGCTCGAACTTGCTCCGAGCTGGTTCCCGGATCAAAGTGAAGACTTCGCAGCCGAATTCACGTAAGTTACTAACGTCCGGTGCTTCTCCAGTCCACTTCTCGAAAGGAGTTTTGCCACTTATGCTTCTAGAAGGACACCTGTTTCTGATGTAATTTGCCGTGTTTATTGCTTCGCCCCAAAACGACGGTGGCAGTCCGGATTGTATCAGTAGGCACCTCGCCATTTCCACGAGCGTACGGTTTTTCCTTTCCGCGACTCCGTTCTGTTCCGGTGTGTGCGTAACCGTTAACCTACGTCCGATGCCGTTTGTCTTTAAGTAGTCTTCAAAAGCGATACTTCGGTATTCTGTGCCATTGTCCGATTGAAGATACATTATTTTCTTACTAGTATGTGTCTCGACGAAAGCTTTGAATTCCTTGAATGCATCCAGAGCCTCACTTTTCTGCTTGAGCATTTTCACTTCACACCAGCGAGAGCAATCGTCGATGAACGTGATAAAATATCTTGCCTTTCCGTTCGATTCAACGCGCATCGGACCACAAATATCGGAGTAAATTATTTCCAGCAATTCCGTGTTTCTCTCCGAATTTTTGGGAAAAGGGGCTCTGGTCATTTTTCCACGGATGCACGTTTCACAATCGAACGTCTCTCTCGGTTCGATTACATCGATACCCAGCACAGTTCCGTTGCGTTCGCCTTCCAGGAGATCTTTGACGTTAAGATGTCCCATTCTGCGATGCCAATTCTCCACAGTAGCGCGTTTTGATTCGGTGGTTATGTTACATTGCTGCTCACTCTCTTGCACACAGTAGAGCCCGTTCACTCGATCAGCTGACAATACTGTCCTACCCGTTCCATCGATGATCTTGGCCGATTCCTTTCCAAATGTTACTTTGAATCCACAGTCAGTGATTTTACCGACTGACAGCAAGTTCATTCGTAAGTCAGGAACGTGCAGCGTGTCTTTCAGACTTACATTCTTCTGTTGTCCGTTGACTTCAGCTGTGATCGCCACGATTCCCTTGGCCGTAGTCTCTGTTGATGTGTTGCTGGCGAGATTTAATTTTCCGGGTCTACTTTCAGCAATTTTTACGAACCTGTCCCTGTCATTGCATAGGTGCGACGTGCAGCCACTATCTAAGCACCATTTCTCACCACGATTCGCGGTCGTTGATCTCAATGCTTCCTCGCATAAATTTTCCGAAGAAACGTACAAGCTTAAATTCTCAGCTTTCTTTGCGATTTCGGCATGTTTCTTCTCATTTACACATTCCTTGGCTTTGTGACCTACCTGATGACAGCGGTGACATTTATATTTAAATGGTTCGTTGCATTTCTGTTCGTTTCTACCACCTTTATTTTTGTTCGAGCTTCCGTACCGTTTCAGATTTCGTTAAGGAGCAAACATCGTGTTATTGTCCAAGGTACGTGTGTCATTTTTCCGCGCATCATTTTCTTCCACGATTTTTACGCGCAATACTTCTGGTGTTGGTAACTCGTCCCGAGATTCTATCGCACACCGAAAATTCTCGAAACTAGGCGGCAAGCTATACAGGAGCATTATGGTCAATAAATCCGGATTAATGTTTATTTCCATCTCATTCAGTTTGTCTATCGTATCGAAGAACTTCCGAAGATGTTCGCGCACGTCTTCACTATCATCCATACGATGCAAGGTTAATTGTTTCAACAGTGTGGCCTTGCGAGCAGGCCCTCGTGATTGGTATATCGACTGCAGTTTAACCCAAACTTCGTTCGATGTTACACATCCTTTTATTTGTTTTAGCTCTGAAGGGCTAATTGACAAGATAAGGTCCGACTTAGCCTTCCTATCTTTATTTTCCCACTCCTTCAAGGCTATAACCGATGCCGCGGCGGCGTCTCCAGTTCTGATTGTAGGTTTTCTGTCTTCCCCACTCACGTACGCCCAAGCATCGTTTTTAACCAATAAAGCTTCCATCTGTATTTTCCACGTATCGTAATTATCTTTGTCTAATAGTTCAATTCGGGCCGAGCTAGATGACGCCATCATATTCCGTCGGTCCAGAACCTTCGCGACGCGTAGGCTAGGCCTAGGCCTAAATCTGAATACGTGATTCCTCAAGCACTTACCTTTTGTTTATCAATTAACCCAACGTTTATTCCGTTAATCTGGGCCCCATAACCTGTGGAGCAGGTTGAGTGGATACGCAGGGTTACTTCACACATAAAGGAATTCAAGACTTGTTCAAGAATACTCGTTAGATTTAATTATTAGTAAGACAAGTTGTGATACAATTACGTTACGTTTTACAAACGTTGATAGAGAGAATGGAACTGTTTCTAGGCGAGCAAAAGAAGCGCTGCCTGCCCTCTAGCGGGTAACAAGGGAAAAATGCGTGAAGCGCCTATCCTAGTGTTCAGGTCGGCCGGCAGAGTGCGTCGCCGTCTCTTATTGTATCCGTGAGAGCGCCAATTTCAACACTTTACTAGTCCATATATAATTTTCTTATTTCCCTGGAAGTCATCTTCTAATTTACCAGCAAATTCTTCCATTGCTTTGTCTTTCTCCTCCCTCACAATTTGTTTCACGTCGGTTTTTCGCCTACGGTACTCGTACTCATTTTCTGCAGATTTGCACTCTTCATTCTTTTTCCAAGCTAGTTTCTTCTCCCGAACTGCATCTCGTACCCTCTCGTTCCACCATCGCGTTTCTTTCTCTTTCCTCCTTCCACTGACTCTTCCACACACCTCTTCTGCACTTGACACAAAAGCCTTCTTAAAGTTTTGCCATTCTTCTTCTATTTCTCCCACTTCATTTGTAGGTGTTTGGTCACTCACTAATAGATAAAATTAAGAAAGGGGATACATGTAGGGGACATTTCAAAACATTGAATATTCTTACTTTTGCATGCCTCTATATTTACAAAGTAATATTATTTTTAATTAATCATAGGGAAGATATAAAAAAAACAACATAAATATTCATAATTACAATACTAGGAGGAAAAATGATATATTTGTGACATCCCATAGGCTGGCTGTATATGAGAAAAGCCCCACATATGCAGGAATAATCCTTTTTAATAAGCTACCTGCCATTATCAAAAACAAACCAACTGATACATTTAAAAAGGATCTTAGGACATTTCTTGTTGAAAAAGAATACTACGATATTGAGGATTTCTTGGCGGACAATGATAATATGTCTTGAAAATACAATTTATTTTACATATTATAGATGCCTAGACTTATATTATCTAGTAGCCTATCTTATATTAGTGTAAAAGTATACATTTTTATTGTGTATTATTGTATTGTTGTAAAAGTGTATTTTGTAATTAATGTAAATTAGTTTTAGTTTTTTCTATACATCCTAATTCAAGTCTTAATCTTTTGAAAAGACGTGTTTAATAAGTAGCTAGCTTATAATGTATTGTTTAACTTGTTTATCTTGTCATAACATTGTAACATTATATGCTAGTATTAGGTATACAAAACAAGACAATAAAATGAAATGAAATAAAATGTATTTGCAGCTTGCAAGTATATTTCTTTACTTTTAAGTTTTAACTATAAACATATTTTGATTTCGTATGTAGGCCACGGAAGCCCATTCATGGATTCTCTCCGTTATTAATATTATAATTTTCTTCATCACACCAGTGTTGTGAACTTTCAAACTGTAAGTCAAAACACCGAATGGTCATAGCATGTTTGTCAACCACGTGATGAAATGCAAGGTTAACGTGGCCATTAGACAATTTTGAGGGATGGGTTTGAAAAGTTTTTGTAGGCCTATGTTAGTTAGTTAGTTATTAGGGTTTAAGGGCAAAGATTAGTCACCTAATCTTTGTGTGAAGTATGTGGCAGCAGGCGGAAGGGAAGGGATGTTTACTATACGACTGAGGCAATTGACTTTCGAAGATATTTACGACCTTGTCTGGTTAAGATGTGTGTTGTGTTCAATGGGTGGTAGTCGCGTCATGAAAAAATGAGGACTGAAAAGAAGTAGCGCAGCATTTTCACTACTGCTACTTTAAAAATGTAGCATGCTACTCGCTACGCTACCACGTTTTTTAAAGTAGCACGCTACCGTCGCGCTACTGAACAAAAGTAGCAGCTACCAGTAGCGCGCTACTTTTAGCACGCTACTTTTAGCACGCTACTTTACAACACTGCCAAAGATCAATATTTGTAATATAAAATATAGCAATCAGTGGTATGGACAGTGCGAACACCCGCGGATCAACGCCAGAATCAACAAGGCCGATTCAGAACAACTCTGAATTTATTATGTGCTTCGTTGCTAGGACGGTTCCAAAGTCACTGTTTACAAACTCCTAAAACAAGAACTGATGGACTTAAGTCCAAATCAGAAGTTTAAAAACTTCTGACTTTGGCGGGAATCGAACCCTGGACTTTCTGCATTGGAAGCAGATACGCTAACCACAAGACCAACGAGCCACACAGAATTTCAGAATTTATTCACTATTTTAGAAAATTATGAAAGTTAGCTTCCATTTTTTCAATTTCAAACAAATTTGACTACTATTTGTCATTAACTAGCACTCGAGTTTTGTTGATGTTGAGCTCGAATGAGTGACCTTACCGACACCAGTGACATATTTCAATTCAAATTCAGAATTTATTCACTTTCTTCAAATTTTCAAAGATAGCTGCCATTTTTTCCATTTGAAACAAATTTGTCTATTCTTCATTAACTAGCGCTCGAGTTTTGTTGATGTTGAGCTCCAGTTAGTGAGTGATCTTACCAACAGTAGTAACATATTTTTGATTTTGATGTGTTTTGATTTGAAAATTAAAATTTTGGGTACCCGACCCTGTCGGGTACCTGGGGAGGCATTTTGACTAATTTGCACAGCCCCCGTGACCTAGACCAAGGTCCTAGTAGGCCTACACACTTGGACAAAATTAATACTAATCGCGTGGCTCAAGGTGCTATAGCAAACAAAAATCGGCATTGGTACAAAAGTGTAATGGGTACAGCGTACAGCTCTATAGTTTCCCTCTAGTTAGTCGGAACCAAACCAGATGGTTTAGACGGAACAACATTTCAATGCGCACGACTTGAAAACTGCCCATGGTATTGCCAGATCTACCCTTTCCACTGGCGCCGCAGAAACGAGTGTGATTATGGTGATGACTGACTAAACAGAGATGCGACAACACAGCTTTTCGAGAAAATTATCTTAATTGGCTGGTCAGGTAGTGCCTCTCACCCCCGCGACACTTCACCAGCCGCCGTAACCACGTGCAGCACACTAAAGTTGCCCAGTTTTCAAACAACCGCATGAACAAACCCAACCCACCACATAACATCCTTTCCGGTTTGGTTCCGACTAAACCTGACTGGAACTATAGTACTTGCGCAATGACTGACTTGCATTGGGGGTCGGCTTGCAATTGTATAAAATACATAATTTTTAGTAGGCTTAGGCCTATTATTAACTGTATAAAAAAATCTTGTATGCTTTTTGCCATGATAAAATATTTATAAGTTGTATTATTTCATACATTTAACTCTAAGTAGGCATACATGCTAACTTTTTTTCTAATCCCATATGGCAGAGAAGAAAAAAAATGTTATTTGCCATGGAAACACCAAAGTGTAATATTGTTTTTGTTTTATCTGCTGTGTTACATTCTGTTCTTGTTTCAGATTTTGGCTTAGCTAAAGAGTATATAGACTTAGATACAAACAAACACATCCCATACCGGGAACACAAAAGTCTGACAGGAACGGCAAGGTACATGAGTATAAACACACACTTAGGAAAAGGTAAGCTTATTTTTTGGATACTTCATTAGGTGAAATTGTTACTTGTAACCAGTGGTTAAAGTGGTATGAGTCGGTATGCATACCGTTACTAAAATTACCGACGGTATGCCATACCGGGACTAATTTGTGATAGATTATATATTTTATGCACATTGTTGAATTATGTTGAATAATATAAAATTAATGAAATATAGGCATACGATCCCAAATACTACCCCAATATTGGCAAACAAAAACAAACGTAGACTCGTCTCCAAAGTGGTTTATAAGTGTTTCTGACAACACACTTAAAAAAAAAAACTGGAGCAAAAATGGGGGGCAGCGCCCCCCAGACCCCCCGGCACTCCCACTTCAATACTTTCTTCAGCATAAGTGCATACCGTTACTATTCCGAATCCACTTTAACCACTGCTTGTAACTCCTATTAATAAAGAAATTGTGTGATACTGATCTCCAATGTAGGAGGCTTTTATGAGTGGTTTCTGTGGGAAAATTGAAGATAAAGAAAAAATCTTCAAGTAGGCCCTAATACATTGATATTATTGATTTTAGTAGTTTGCTCTACTTGAATTTGAATTTGAATTTAGTATTTATTGACAACGGGACTCAGGTCCCACAAGTGCAATATAATATACATAGTAATACAATAACTAAAATTAAGCTTAAACTAGACTTGTACCAGGCCTCGCGTATCTTATGTGAGTCTGTTTGTGTGTGTGTGAATGTGTATGTGTGAGTTGATGTATCTGTGATTACTTAGGTGTTTTGGATAGTGCAAGGTCTATCATTGTTTTGTAGTTGTGGATGGGGGTGTTGTGAATGTCAATATGTGTGTCATTACTGATTGTGTTGCACAGATTTTGAATGCGGTTTATACATGTTTATAAATGTCTATGCGACTTCTGGATGCGTAAAAAGTAAGTTTGTTTCTAGTACATTTAGTGGGGACATGGTAATTAATAAGTTCTAGGAGGTTGGTATCTGTTAAGTTATTTACAATTTTGTACAGAAATACTAGGTCAGTAAACTTGCGCCTGTCACCTAGAGTCACTAGATTGTTTTCTGTGCACAACAATACGTAGTTACATCTGTGATAAGCGACACCCTGTTTAAAACATTGATGACATTTTTAATTGTTAAGTTTTACCCTGTGTACAATCCGTTTCAGAAGTAAATCAAGGATAATATTTAACCGACATCACTGATACTCAATCGGCAAATCTAGGATTTGTTTCTTAAAGGCATACATACACTAAGCCAGTACTAAATAAATACACAAAGCTAGCACACAGCGAATGGGCAAGGAGTAGACGGCTTGCCCTATTTATGTCACTTGAAAAGCTGGCCCTAATTGATTTCTATTTTCTATACTAGAAATAACCCTGCGCTAAGGTTATTAATTAATATTATTATTATTGATTCATAGCAGTTGTCATAAAAGTTTGCCCCGACTGGGGTTTGAACCCAGAACCTCCGGCTTAACATGTCATAGCTCTACCAATTGAGGCTTTAGCCACTGGGACAACAGAACAAACCTTTTCTAAACTGCTAGTTGTGAATGTTGACTTCCATGACATAAATCCAACAGAAGACTGCAATGTAGCAGTCAAATCTGAAAGATCACATGGATAAATCCAATCACATCTTCCATGAGTTGGGTAGTATTAAAAAAGGTTTTTAAATAAGCCGGCTTTAAGGACATACGTATCGGACCGAATATAGCGCGATTTTTTCCCGAAAATACGAGCTCAAAAACAGCACTCGCGTTTTTTCCGCGCGCTTGCATTTGAAACCCGCAATACAACTCCCGTGCATCGGCTGCCCGGCTCCCCACCAACCGATCCCGTGGCGTGAAGCGGGCGGGTGACGTAATTACGAGCTCCGCAGAAAAAGACCGCGGGAATATCGTCGCGTATCACGGGTCACGGGTTCCGCGGAAAATGACCACCAAAATAACAGTGCGTACAATTAAAAAGTTTTTTCTTGGGAATCGATCCTGAATCAGTTCTTGGTCACAATGATCGATTTGTAATCCCAAAATCAGACTGGTGAACTGTGGTTGGCCTATGTGAGCTTGTGCTTGGCCCTACCCTGTTAAAAAACAAAGGACTATGCCCTAACATTGTTCAAAGTGTTTTCTTGTAAGAGTGAAACTTTAGACTATTCATTCATTGCTTTGTAAATAAAACATGTTTCTTGTACATTTTAATTTTCTTTAATTTTTTAATTTTTTCTTTTTTCTTGAAATGATGCCAAAAAATTGGGGGTGGTGTTATATTCGAGATCATGCTATACTCGGTCCAATACGGTAGTTATTGATTCATAGCAGTTGTTGTAACAGTTTGCCCCGACTGGGGTTTGAATCCAGAACCTCCGGTTTAACGTGCCATAGCTCTACCAATTGAGCCACTGGGACAACAGAACACACCTTTACTAAACTGCTAGTTGTTGTGAATGTTGACTTCCATGACATAAATCCAACAGAAGACTGCAATGTAGCAGTCAAATCTGAACATTCACATTCACACACACAAGTCAACATTCACAACAACCAGCAGTTTAGTTAAGATTTATTCTGTTGTCCCAGTGGCTCAATTGGTAGAGCTATGGCACGTTTAGCCGGAGGTTCTGGGTTCAAACCCCAGTCAGGGCAAACTTTTACGACAACTGCTATGAATCAATAACTATGTCTTAAAGTGGACTTATGCTTAAAAACCTTATATTTACACTACCCAACTCATGGGAGATGAGATGTGATTGGATTTATCCATGTGATCTTTCGGATTTGACCGCTGCATTGCAGTCTTCTGTTGGATTTATGTCATGGAAGTCAACATTCACAACAACTAGCAGTTAAGTAAAGGTTTGTTCAGTTGTCCCGGTGGCTCAATTGGTATAGCTATGGAACGTTAAGCCGGAGGTTCTGGGTTCAAACCCCAGTCGGGGCAAACTTTAACGACAACTGCTATGAACAATAACTATGTCCTTAAAGGCCCAGTCTTGTCTTGAAATCGTAACAGCTATTTTCTTCCGTGTACTGTTCTAAGTACGTAGAAAAAAGAATTTTCAAAATCGGTTGAACGAAATCGGATTTATTTACATTTGAACCGGGGCGCGCTAAGACTACGTGTGACGTCACTTGGGGGAGAGAAACGAGCTCGGCCGATCGCCCGCTACCTGCTATTCAGTCACAGCACAGATAATAGAATACACTACGTGGTCACAGCGATGTCTGCGCGAGGGAGGCCGTATCGTGTCGAGGCGATCACACCATGGATCACACAAACAGGAAAAAACATATAGTATAATTATTTCAATCATTGTATTTTGCAAAGTTACTGTTTATTGTAGTGAAGGAAATCGTGTCTTATTGATAATACTATATAACGAAATGCCACTATCATTATTACGCGCATTACTAAACATCCGAATAGACACAATACGTGTTCACTATTGTCACAAGATTTCAACAACAACACCAATATACAACTTAAATATGTAACACTAAATATGAACTCAATAAAGCTCAAGGTACATGCAGTTTTCTTATAAGTTTTCATTACCCGAGTGATCGCCTAACACTGGTGGGCTGCGCCAACCCTCTACCTGGCTATCTGTATGCAGGCGGACTCACGCCAAGTGACGTGTGGCTAGGAAGGGTGCAGCCAACTAGGCGCGCGAATAGCTTCTAAACTTGTCGGGCGATTTCGTTGCATTTTTTTCTGATCTCTATGATAACATACAATCTTTTTAAAATTCAAATGATGTTTGAAGAGTGGACTGGGCCTTTAAAGCGGGCTTATGCTTAAAAACCTTATACAGTAAGAACTCTCTTATCCGAGTTGGATGAGACCGGGGGCACCTCGGATTTGCGAAAAACTCTGATGGCGCGTTTAATTTGTTTATTTGCTCTCGTAGCATAGCCTGATGTGGTAAAATGATATATGACTCATGTAATGGATAAAGGAACATAAAATACACACGATACACTTCGTGGAGGGTATACTAAATGATTTAATAGCTTGTAAATCAAGCTCACAAACACACGTACACAATAATTAGGCCTACATGTCGTAATAAAAACGTATGTCTAGGCCTAAACTCGACGCAGTAGGCCTAGGCTAGGCCTACAATGCAAACATAGGCCTAGGCTAGGCCTAGCTCTCTTTCTCATGTGGGAAAACCTCTCACTACTTTATCCCGCGCTGAAGCTCTCGTCGCAAGATAAGCCTGGGAAAGAAAGAACATAAGCCCAGGAATAACAATCCTATGCGTCGTGATAACGAATTTCGTGAATCGGTTGAAAGATAATTGCATTGCGAATTCTTCTTCTACACCCAATCATCTTTGTCAGTCAGCTGTGAGTGTGAGTTGGTTGGATCGTACGCGCATCTCGTACTGCGCAGACGGCAGTGTCCAAGATTTATTGCCGCATCTTTCTCTCTTGCACTCACTCGTGGCATGGGCGCGACTCGCCGAGACGGACGGAAGCACGTGATGGAAGACGGATTAGGCCTTGATGGGTGACTCGACTGCCTTACCGACTGCTGCAGCGGCCATCGTCCATACCACCCAACACGTTTGTAGGCGACCCGCTCTCACCATCGAGCTTATAGCTTAGCCCAATATAAGCTCGATGGCTCTCACGGCACCGTGTGGCAGGATGGTAGCGGGTTAGACGCTTGGTCCAAGGTTCCCCGGTTCAAATCTCCTTGGTGGTAATTTTTTTTTACAATCTATTCTTTATGTAAAACTCCCATTTCGGGTAAAAGTCCTTTATATTTTAAATAGAAACGTTAAAGGTGTTGAAGGTTATTTTTGTTTATTTTTTAATTATAATTAATAAAACTCCTTTCCATGTAAAAGTACTTTATATTTTAAATAGAAACGTTAAAGTTTTTGTAGGTTTATTTTGTTCATGGGTGATAACAATTAATTAAACATCTTCTCGGGTCTTTATATTTTTAATAGAAACGTTAAAGGTTTTGAAGTTTTTTTTTTGTTGTTGGATGAATAATCAAACTTCTTTTCAAATGAAAGTCCTTTATATTTCAAATAGAAACGTTAAATGTTTTGTAGGTTTTTGTGTATTTTTTCACGTCCGCTATATTGATAATATTTTTATTACTTTTATTATATTTTATTTTTAAATTATAGTTAGTAATTATTAATTCCTTATTGAGTGCACAGCAAACATGGGTTACTTGGTTAGACTACGTCCCCAACTACGTGACGCGCCAACTACTTTTATCGACCTTATAGGTCACCCATCAAGGCCTAACGAACGACTAGCACGTGATAGCTTACAACGCGCTCTGTTGTTAACTCCAGTTACTCTTTAGGCAGCGGGCACGCTCCGCGGGAAAGACCGCAACCACGTAGCGCGTAATTTAAACTGGTGAATTAGCCTAAAAACGGCCGCGAAATATACCCGGATCTTAAAATCGGCTCCGGGTAATTTCTGGAACCGGGTACCCGATGTCATCCCTACTCGTAAGGCATGCCTACAAATGTATGCGAGTACATTTAAAAAAGTGCGGCGCGGCGTCTGTAATTATTTTTATGTTTTATTTACGTATTTAAAACTTTAATTTTTTTTATTTTAATTTTTTTTTTTTTTATTTGGGGCGGCTCGGTTAACACGGTACATCGGATAAGAGGAGATCGGATAAGAGAGTTCTTACTGTATTCATACTACCCAACTCATGGGAGATGAGATGTGATTGGATTTATCCATCTGATCTTTCAGATTTGACTGCTACATTGCATGCAGTCTTCTGTTGGATTTATGTCATGGAAGTCAACATTCACAACAACTAGCAGTTTAGTAAAGGTTTGTTCTGTTGTCCCGGTGGCCTTCAAGCGGGCTTATGCTTAAAAACCTTGTATTCATATTATTATTAAAAAATAAATATTATGCAGTGTTTGGTGAATCCATTAATATGTACATATATGGTACCTCTTATTTTTAATAATAACTGCACCCTGGACTCAGTATTTAAGCTACGTAAAATTGGGCTACCATGTTTCATCACAGCCTGTTAAATGACGTCAGCAAGTCCCCTTGATTTACTTATGAGTTGTGAATGATCGATGGTGTACCATATCATAGACCTAGTAGTGGGTGGACTGATTGCTCAGTTGTTTCCATGCAGCCAAGGCTCCGCTGGCGGATAAGGGCAAAACAAACTGCATGAGGGTTAACATGGTGAGCTCGTGATCCGCGTACAATTGTACGCCAAAAGTCGGGAAAGGGAAAAGAATATCTTATCATTGCTACATTATATATCGATATCGTAAATATAATACTTCTTTTTATTTTGCATTGTTATAATGCCCAAGAACTGAATGGCATAGTTTAAAATTATTATCTAGATGTCAACCATCCTTGCATCCTACCTGTCAGAATACAAAGCAAAATAGGACTAGAGTGCCCAGATTTACAAACCAAAAAAAAGCGGGACGATTACTGGGGCAAAGCCCCAGCCGCCGGAGGCCTTTTCGCCGAAAGCCAAAACAATTTTCGCCATACTACAGTTATTTCGTCATGTTTTAACTGCAAAATGGCAACTTCAGTGATTACCGTTTTGTTTATGAAGGATTAACACTTGGTACTTAATTTTGGGCGTAATTAATTTAATTAATAATATATTCACGTTTGTCGCCAAATTTTCCAAGATGGCGGCGTGAAAATTGGGCACTGGTCATTTTAACAAATAATTGATAGTAACACTCAGTATAAAACCAAAAAATCAATTTCAGCACAAAAATGGAGTGCATGGAGAAATACCAAACAAAGCTATAGCCGCGTGCAGTCCGCGACGCAGTTACAATAAGTGACTGTGCGGGCTAGGATGGGGGACCGAGCAGCGCCCGGGCGCGCATCGCTACACTCTTTTCACTCAAGATGGTTCAGTTTATATGTTACAGACAATCTGAAATATGCAATATTTTAAGGGTTAAATTATCTACATTTTATATTTGAAAATAATTGTATTTGAACAAGCCATTGTCATTAACAAAATCAGTTTCAAAATACATGCATGCATACTTTTGGATGTTTGACCTTGAAAATGTTAAATGTTTGGAACTAGACATCCTATATAATTGACTAGACCAGCAGTCGGTGGTCCACTTCCGTACAATTAGAGCCTCTTAAAATGACAGTTTACATGTTAATCAAATGGAGCGATTTGTGGCAAATAGTTCTCAAAATTGCCGCCAGGTTGACAGTAAGCTACTAGCCTTTACACCAATGATTAGTAATTCCCTTATGCAATCACTTCGTATGTTCTTTGTTTAATCCATGCTGGCACAAGCTAAAAACCATATCAACATCCAGTAAAATACTTTATGCATTAAAAAGCATAAATTAAAACACAAATCGCCATCTTGAATGGGCCGGTTGAGTCTTCAATTTGCTACGCTCGCGCCTGTGCGGAGTATAGACGACTGCTAATCTAGCCTACTATAGGGGTTTAATATCATGGTTTGGAACATCTAGGAGGCAGTGGTTTGGAACTCCATATTTTTTATTAAAGTAAGCTTGTTTTAAGTAATATTATTGAAAAGTTAAAAAAAAGCGATTTGAGTACTTATTTAGCAATTGAATTATTTGTGAAAATGACGTTTAGTGCCTTATTTTCCAAGATGGCGGCGTGAAAATTGGGCACCGGGCATTTTCACAAGTGGTATATAATAAGTTAATAACACACAGTATAAAACAAAAAAATCAAATTCGGCACGAAAATCGAGCGGAATGACACGAAAATACCTACTAAAAGCAAGGTCATTATAGGTGGAACCAGATAAGGTGGCGGTCGCCGAGGGATCGCAGCACTGTCGTCCACGCACTATGGCCACAGGATCGGCAAAAAGTAAATAAAATAACGGTCTCTAAAACTGCTTTCAGGAAAAACACGACTATTTTAAGCCAAGCCTGCCCAATATATCCTAAAATAAAGTATTTATGAAGTGACGATAAATCAAGAATTTTGATGCTCCTAAACATTGACATCACACTGGCAGGTTGCATTTAAACAGCTGGAACTTTGGACACACCATTACCAACAAGGCAAAAAAACACTTTCGTAATCGTGATTACTTAAAATCATTATTTCACTAAAATACTGACTCGGTGGGACGAACTACTTTATTCACAACTTGTAAAATGTTGATTTATGTGATAACATATCACGATGACATGACCAAATACGGTAGACCCTACCTAATGCCAGTTGTGTGTAAATTGTCAACGTTGGCGTCCGTGCTCTCGCTAGACCTTGACGGCCGCCAGCTTATCTGGTTCCACCTATACTTAGCTGACACTCTCGGCCCATCAGCTGGAAAATGAACAGCGCCTACAATGTTTGCGTGTAACTACGCAAACAACACAAGAGGTTTTATTTTAATTCTGCATTCAAAATAAATCGGAACACTCGAACACGTGGTCTTATTGATCAAAATCATAACAAAGCAATTACATAACACTCAATGACTAATCTCGCCGGCGACTTTGCGCATGCTGTCTTGACGAGTAGGCAGGGTTAGGGAAACCCAGATAACCACATTGCTGGCTAACAGAGGTCGGCGAGAACAAAGTACGTTCAGTACGACTACTCGATAAAAACTGGAGACCCTACTTGAACTTACGAAATCTTTCAATATTTCTGCGTGGGTTTAAAATTATTTAGGTTTATGTATTAAACAACACACTTTCTATATTTATTACCAACCACGGGATAGAAAATGAGTTCAAATTAAGTGATAACATACTAAGTGATATTCTTAACTATCCAATTTTTAACACAGTGTCCCTATTAATGTGGCTGGGACTTCCTTACTGGTTTGCATTATAACGGACAAAATAAAAGCTGGTTTAATTATCACGCAGGATCTAATGGTGAATCTCGTTTTTGTTTACTGCTCACTGACTGCGGCATCCTTCTGCCTCGCTCTTCCGAGAAAGATTGTTGTTAAAGATTCCTGTTGAGTGTTGATGAAAATGAGCACAAGTGTGTTTTTGTAGGCTAGACTCTAAATAAAACGAGCCTAAAACCAAGCTCGGCTCGATGCGAGCTCGAAAATAATGCTAAAAAAAAAAAAAAATCCGAGTACTCGCACACCCCTAAATACTAATGATCTTTTACTAGGGTAAAGCACAGTCCAGTCATAAGATGAAACAGTAGTGACATGTACTCTATTTGTCCTGTATTATTTTATTATTAGGAAAACGCTTAAGTCCCGCCGCGTTGTTGGATGAGCGTAATTGGTGCATTGAGCTGCCATGTGTTATGCGGATTTTCTGTTTTCTGTGAAAAAATCATTACTAAATTGAAGATTTTTTAAATTAAATTAAATTTAAAAAAAATTAACTTAAATTTTAAATTTTTTTAATTAATCGTAATTTAAAAAAAGGAAAAAAATCGTAATATTGAAATTGTCATAAGAAATAATTATCCGATTGCGCACAAATTTTACACGAATATATTAATTTATAAAATAAAGGTTCTGTGAAAAAATCATTACAATAGGATAAAGCATGTAGGTGTTAATAAGCCGAAGAAATTTTAAAAAAAAAATGTCGTAAAATTGCGATTTTCGTAAAAAATAGTTTTTTGATAACGCTCAAATTTCACATGAATATATCAATTCATAAAATTAAGGTTCTGTGAAAAAATCATTACAATCGGACAAAGCATGTAGGTGTTGTAAGTCAAAGAACTTTTTTTTAAATGAAAAAAATGGTAAAATTGCGATTTTCATGATAAATAATTTTCCGATTGTGCTAAAAAACGTGGCAGTTCTAAGTTCAGAGATTTCGAAGACCTTCATAAAATTTCATCGCAATTGAAGTATCGGTTTAGCCGGAATCGTGTTAACAAACAGACAAAAATACAAAAAAAGAAAGAAAGAACATAAAAGAAAGAAAGAAAAAAAAAACATTCCGGATATTTTTCTCCAGTGTAGTGAAATGTAATCTTTGCTACGCTCATCCAATTATTGTTACCATCATCATCATTTTTCATCTAAATTTATAAATCTCTAGGCTTTTTTCAATGTTAACCTTTCTATCTTCCCACAATCGTATCTCTTCCCAGTTCTTTCCTCCTGCTATGGTATCATTCCATCTCTTCCTAATATATCTATAATACAGTGAAATGATTATAGTAGACAGTAAAGACCAGTAAAATATAAGCCTAGGCCTAAACTTGTGTCTTACAGTTACAGAAAACTCAAAATTGATAATTGTTCCAGGGCTCGAAAGTTCCTTTGCCTGAGTTGGCCGGGGCAACTAACACTCCAGGCACGGGCAACCATAATTCATAGTTAGTTACGGGCAACTAACAAATTCGGTTCAAAACTCGAATCGCGTAAGATTTCACTTAGTAGAAACCTACTTTATCGCATACGCTCGACGTAGTTCCAGGCACTTCCACAGGCTGCACCACTACAATCGCATTTTGATCGATATCAACCAATCAACTTGACCCATAATTCACTGCTGTCGAGAAAATGGAGATCTAAGACTTGTTTACCTTCTCCGTTTCGTTAAATTTCAACCATTTTTGACACTTTTAAACTATTGCGTAATAATTAACCATTCTTTAAGACTATATGGTACTTTGAAGAGACGCGGGCTTCTCCGATTAGACCGTTAAAAATCTCGCATCCGGGGGAGAAGCGGGAGGGTAGGGGTAATGATGGCGAGCCGTGGGAGACTGGGGGTGGGGGATATAAGTAACTCGACACTTCACAATCACAATCACAGACCCAGCTAGTATCTGCACGGAACTCTCGCAATGACGTGTCGCTTGCCAGTCAGTCGTAGTTTTTAGATCGGGTCTGGGAACACTTGTCACACTCACTGGAGGTTTATTCTGTACATATTTCTTCTGTGTTTAGATGGATGGTATATAGTTAGTTGTACGCCAATCAAAATAAAATACTTTTGTCAAAACAAAAGGTTATTTTATTTATTTCACTTATTGAGGCACACTACTCATAGTCATCTATACCTAATAATACCATAAAAAACAATGTGTTGACACTTGCAACTATAATGTTGCAAAACGGTGTTCTGGACATCATGACATCATGGTGAGAGGAGGAAAAATAAAATTCTAGCTTTTTTGAAGGGTGGATGATAGGTTGATAATTTATCAATCTCTTGGTGCTTCAAGTTTCGTTTTATAGATATATCATCAGTATCAACACTACAGTTTACTACAATGTTACAGAAAAATTAATAAAAATAATATATTTTCACATACAGTATTTGTTTGATCAAAATAGTGTAAAGTACACACACAGTTGGTAGTGTGCCATTAAAAAACAGTGAGTTGAAATTATTGTCATATCCAAAATATAGATGAGGGGGTGAATAAAATACTGACTTCTCAATACTGCTTTCAACTTTGTTTGTTGATAGAGTAGTCTCATTACTATATTTCAGTAGGCCTACATTGTTTCCAGAAAATTTATGGCAATGTGCTCATTTTGAATAATTGCGATATATTATAATAATAAGTCATACATTATCTATGATTTACTACGAAAAATATATTATCCAAGCATTTTACTGAACTAGAAATCAAAATCAACCCCTATCCACTTACATAAGATGACATGACACGCACTAGCGCGTAAAAGTAATTTATGCGTACAAGTAACATGGTATTGTAGAGTTGTACTATCTCCGAACCAAAATTACAAAATTGAATCAGTTTTAGCCATGGTCAAGGAAAAATTAAAGTTTATATAGTTCGTCCGTTTACAGTTGACGAATTTGGAGTTCCTCAAAGGGACAAAATACCTGATTTGTTCACACCTCTTGACAAGATCATTTTTCTCTGGTTCACCGGGAAATAGTCTCGGAGATCCCCAGTGATTGACATATCTATTATAATGAATAGCAAACCCGTCGCCAAATCACTTGGTTTAATTTCCATTATTGCGCTTCATTGGTTTGCCAAAGAGGCGCACAATGAAACTTTAGCCGGGCAACATTGACGACGGTCAGCGAAGACTGAATTTTAAATTACAACCCTCGTAATTGGTTATAACAAGTGGCTTACATGTTCCCGCTGTGTCGGCGAAAAAGCCGAAATTCGTCAAATGTAAACGGACGAACTATAACTGGCAGTGGCCGAACAACGGGCGGATATGGGGAAGGGCGGGGGCGGGCGAACGCGACCATCACGACTCTCCGGTTTACGTTGCATAGACAATTTTACATTTTTTAAAAGTTTTTTAAGCTTTTAAAAATTGCAAAATTTAAGAATTCGATAGATCTCCTACCCCAGTGTCCTCCGGACGACCCCATCCAGGCAATTGTTAATTGGACGCTATTTCTACCAAAGTTACTTTGTATGTAAATAGATAATTGTAAAACACAGTATCACTATCAACTAGTACGTAATTTTACATTGTTACAGTGACAAATTTGAAATTTTTCGATTGGCAGAACTGAAACTTCCATCCGCAGCTCACACGCACTAACTTAAAAAAACAAAAACGAATGCGATGTGTAACCAAAATGTTATTCGTAAATTTACAACTTCAACATTAGGTCGCGACCCGATTGAAGAGAAATGATTATCTCATTTCTTTTCAACTCCGACACTGTTTGCGTATGGCTCTACGAGGACGTGGGTTCGAATTCCGTACATCACATGTTTTTTTATTCGTCCTTCACCCTCATCTTTCTCCACTCATCGTCTCGAATAGCCTTATAGTGCATTACTAACATAGGTTAAGCAACAAAAATCACCATCGTCTCCAGTGGCGTCGGAACAGGGGGGGGGGGGGGGGGCAAGGGGGGCATTGCCCCCCCCAACTTTCATGCCATGGGGGCATAGGGGGGCAGTTTTTAGAGTTTAAAAATCAAGATTTCTACTCTACTTTTTGGGAAAGCAACGTCGGATGATCCTGTCAATTCTTTTCCAGGAAGAAACAACCCAACAATAGCAGGAATGTTAGGTTGGCTGACGTACCCTATGCCTGAACCGTCTATCCGACTATCTTTATAACCAGCCACCCGTCTTGTATGGTATGCCGGTCACTCCCTTCAGCGAGAGTGGACACGTGACTAAGACTCACGTCTAATCCAAACATCCCTTTGAATGATTTGCTAGAGTTATTGGCAGACACAAGTTGGGATTTAGTTCGCTCGTGTCGCTTCGTTATGCGTTCTGTCATCTTTGGAGTGGCGTAGTGACTTTGATTATAAATAAGTGGCAAGTGGGAATATTATTCCTCTTATTTAGAGTGAAAGTAGTGTAGTGTGAAGTGTAAAGTAAAGTAACGTGTTAAAGATTAAATTAATATCGTAATTTTAAATATGAAACGTACTAAACAGCCTTCAGTAAGTTTTTTTTAAGAAGAGGGTAAAACAAAAATATGTTTGCCTGTATGCTTCGTCATTATAAATATTATGTTGTAATTGTAATTTATTAAAATGGGCCACTTCACGTTAATTTGTTGAGTTTTTAGATCGCAGATAGTTGATGTAAAACATTGTTTACAAAGTCCGAGTGCAGTTAAAATATGACGAAATAACTGTAGAATAGTGAAATTTTTTCGCCTTCGGCGAAAAGGGCCTCCGTCGGCTGGGGCTTTGCCCCGCACACCCCATATATACCCTACAAAATCTACTAATGGATTTGCCCCCCCCAACTTTCAAAACGTTCCGACGCGCCTGATCATCTCCAATGTATTCTTTTATTGTGAAGTCTAATTATATGTGAATCGCGAATATCAAAATTCTAGAATGAATTCTTGAGTTCTTCAAAATATATTTTGTGAAATGAGAATTTGTAGTCTGTGGCAGTATCCTCTCCGGATCAAATATAGGACAAAGAAGTAACATTGGTATTGTTATGATTTCAATCTATAACTAGTATTATATTATATTGAATTGACAAACAAAATAGATCGCATTCGGAACACGCTATACGTTATCTTGAGGGTGCATGGACATTGGACACCACCAGTGGTTAGCACGCGTCACATTTTGACATCATTTTGTAAATAGTTTGTAAATACCGTACACACTCGTAGATGTAGTCATTGGTTGATTTAATAGTTTCAACTCTGTGAGTGTGTGGGATTGAAATATTATCGTAGAACTTTTGCAGACTTGATTTTTATTTCGATGTGAAGAATGACTGCAATCGTTCCATGAGTGTTCTTGGAAAAATTGATATGAACTAAATGTATATAGAAGTGCGATTTTCAAGAGACAAGGTTATTTATTCCAAACAAAGACCTGGCACGTGTAAGTTTAAATATTTTGAATGTTCTCCTAGTTAAAAATTCGCTTTTGTGAGCGGAGCGTGAGTGTGGTATACAGCGCGAGCAGATTATATAATACTAGTTTTGTAATTTCAATAAGTAATCTCGCCTTCAGAGAGAATAGGACACATTTTGCAGTTAGCAAATAGCTATTCGCTCGGCCAAGAAGCATTCGACATATATGAAACTTTGCAAAGTTGTCAATAAAGCATACATACACAGCCCTACGGTCATAGATTTCACAATTTCTTTCTTAATCATCCAGAAAAAAATCATGAATATATTATAGTCAATTTTGACTTTGAATTTGATATTCGTTTAAACTAATTGATTTTTTATGAATTATTTTTAAACAAATTTTAGGAATGTGTTACTGTAGAGCCATATATTTAGTATATCGTGGTATATGTTCGAAATTTCAGACGCCTGCGGTGAAGCAATTTGCCTAAAACGCATGTCCTACCTCTCTTCACTTTATCAATCTCTAGAACAGCGGCTATGAATATGATTGCATAACATTTTGTTGTTCGGGTTCATTTTTAACAGTGCAAACATCGTCGAATGTAGTCCTAAGACGAATGTAGTCCTAAGACACAGTCGTCCCAACTCCTGGTATTGGGGGGGAGGGGATACAAGTTTTTAGAATATTATCTACAACAAGAAACTAGGCATTATAGTCAAGAAACTTGCCGTTCTCTCTTGTCCGTGGATTTTTTCTGACCTGTAGTCTTCAAGCCGAGCTTCTAATTTATAATTCAATGAAAAGGCATCTCATTTTTGAACTGAAACGTAACTTTGTCTCTTCCCTCTTCCTTTGATCCACCTTGACGTCAATAGACGTAGATGGTCAAAATAACGCGCACATGCTTCATGAAGTAATCAACGCTTTGCGTGATACAGCACGTGTTATCTGACAGCTGTAGGAAGATAGATCGCCAGACGCACATGCTCGCTCCTCTTCCCGTTCCCCGTCCCCAAGACAACACAATCACACATTCACCGAACGATAATCACCGATAATGATTATGATAATCGTTGCCGCACTTGCGATATCTAGCAGAACCAGACCATACATTAATTTATTCGTATATACAAACCTTATTCGTCGCCGTTAGCGTAAGTGCATAAATATAATACGTGGAGACAATTCGAATCCGAAAGGCTGCCAGGGACTATTTTAAAACCGAAAAAGGGATCTTGATTTCTTCTATTGTGTTATTTGTGTATTCGCCGACAACATTGAAGAATCCATCTGGTGAAACGTATCATCGTTAGCACTAGCTCTACCTAGGTAAATTCATCATATATTTTAAAATTATTTACTTGCACCTTCATCACAACAATAATATAAATTATGAATAATTACAAATATGATAAATGAGGTCCTTAGGGACAATTCTTGTTTCCGATGCACAAGGTCCAGGGTTCAAATTCTTGTTTGTACAGATACTTTTGGCGAGTGAAGTGCTCTACACACATTGCGAAGTCGTCAGTCGTAAAGGTCAATATCAATCAATCTTATTTCTGACAATCATCTCAGCAAGACCGTCAGTTTCATAAACTAAATGGGGGCACTTCATTTTTATCATTGTCATCGCCGATCAAATTGATTAATCCGGCCAAAGATTCGTTTTTTCAAAGGAAAATAAACAACATGGCATCACCACTAGCACTAAACACTATACATAGAACATTTAAAAATAGTATAGACTACTTACAACAAACAAGAACAAGAACAATAAACATATTTTTATTTTAATAATAGTAATGGTGGGGACAAAAAAATATGATAAATGGTGTCCTATATGCATAGTTCCAATCCAATGCTCCAAGGTCCTTGTCTCAAATCCCGGTTCTGGCATAGATTTTACGTCGGAAATTCCTTGGCCAGTTACATTGACTTCCTACGCGTAACAAGATACTGTCAGTTTACCTCCCCTCACATTCCACAAAACACTCGCTCGAACACGAAATCGTCTCACGACTTTTTCGCAGCGCCTACGCCACCTAGCGGACTACAGTCAAAAGAAATAACGCCAAACAATGCCTGGGAAATAGCTGTTTTTTCCTAAACGGTTGGTGATAGAACAATTCTGTTGACTGGGTTGAAGAGAAAATTCATCAATTCAGGGCAATAGAGTAAAGTTTTCTGAAATAAGTGTCTTAGGGTATTTTTTAAAGTTCCATGAAACGGCGCGTGAAACAGTATTTTTGTAAAAATTATGCCATTTAAAAAAATTCATGCTAGTTAAATGTATATATTTCCTTAAAATCCGGCACTACTGGGCTCTATAGAAAACCTTTACAATTATATTGCTGAAGATTTCATGCCGATCGGTTGATAAACGGCCGAGAAAACAGCTATTTGCTGGAAGTCAACGTTATTTTCAAAATACTGCTTATTTTCACATGTCCTATATTCTCTTAATGGATATACAGAACTTTTTTTAACTGTAGTTCTAGTGGAGTAGCTAGCCACTCACAATTAATGAAGATGACATAGGCGTCTTGGTTTTTAATTATCTCAACAAAGTAAACTTGTTCTAAGGTTTTATACTAATGTGCTATATGGTTTAGACAATAAATTGCCATTTTGTTTCTTATAAATAGGTAAAATAACTTAATAAGTCATCATCATCATTATCCATCGCCGCTTCCTACTTCTGGCAGGGTCAGCTGTGGCAGTGTCATCTTGCACGTAATTGTTACTTAAAAAAACGTGATTTTAACTCGTTCTTAAGGTAGTGCGCCCTTCTTGCCCTGATCGCACCTCGCTGCTTGGCTGCACGAGCCAGGCCGGCAGGTATAGCAGCGCGCTCAGTTCACCCACTCACTACTAGGTCTAGGATATAACGAAAAGTTAAAACGTTAAAAGTTGCGTATTTGCATGCTAATAAACGGAAAAATAATAATAATAATTTACTCATTTCCAACAACGTCGGGTTGAGTGGTGTTCTTCACACCGATATCTAGGGCATGTAACAATTTTAAGCCAAGATTGCCGGGCTCAGCGTTTCTTCATAGTCATCTTCATACTGCATCTGCATCTCCATCAATTTTTCTCATCATTTCCTGTCCTCCCACAGCTACAATTCCATCTACTGGTTCCACGATTCACCTCGCTCTACAACGTCATCTTCTATCAATCTTCCCCATCTTTCTCTCGGTCTTCCTACTTTTCTTTTACCTTCCTACCCTGCTTCAAAGTCTCGTCCTGGAATCCTATCCATTCCCATCCTCTTCATATGCCCAAACCATCTTAAACATTACCTTCCTAATTACAATGCTTATATTAGCTTCATGTGTTTGTTTGTCTGTCTGGGCAGAATCTTATAATCAATATTTCACCCACTTCTCAATGTCCAATCGAGCTGAAATTTTTCACACATACGTATTCTTGATGATAATAGATGATTCAATAAACAGATTCACTAATTAATCTATTACGTCATCATAATTATTAATTAATAAATCAAAGTTTTATATGGGAATAGATATTTCACCCACTTCCTAATGTCTGATCGAACTGACATTTTTCACACAGACGTACATTCTTGATGACAGTAGATGAATCAATTTATCATTCACTAGTTAATCAATTAATTCATCATAATTAATTAATAATCAAACAAAGCTTCATATGGGAAATTAGTCACAGCTAGTGAGGATGGGCCAACCAGATGCAGAAATTCGGACACGTCCAGTGAGCACATCGATTACAACATTCACTAAGACTAAAATGTATATAATAATATTACATGTATGATTTTTTTTTAAACAACGCTCATATTTAAATGCACTAAAAATTTAAAAATAAATTTTCGCCCGACAATTTTTTGCCTTACTGGGAAAATAAAAGCTTTGGGCGCTTTCCCTCCACGAACAACAAAATTCTGTAATCTACGTCATATCAATACCGTAAGCGCCCAACGCTTTTATTTTCCGAATAAGGCAAAAATTTATGTTTTACTTTTTAGTACATTTAAATATGAGCGTTGTTAAAAAAAAATTTGTTTCGTGTAATATTTTTATACCTCAATTTCTCGAGACCTATTTCCTTTCTTATAACATTGGACATTGCTTCTAAATTGTCCAGTTTTGTAACTCCCTTGATACTCCTTAAAAACTTAATCTCTGCCGTTTCCAACTGACTCTTCCGTTGCTCCAACTGTCCAGGTTACTGCACCGTATGTGAGTACCGTGAGTACCCTGAATATATGCCGATCCCCTAACTTTTCTTGTTGAAATATTAAAAAAACAAGCAAAAGCATATGCATATATTAGCTGGCAAGGGACTTTGAGACTTAAAATAATGAAAAAAGGGTAGGCTTATATTCAGGACAATATGGTAAGTTCATACTTTGCATCTCTGTGGAAACAATTCGTTCCAAAGCAGCTTTCGCACCAGTTGATAAAAAAACTTAGTCTTTTTGTACCTAGCTGTCACTTCTCTATTAACTTTAGCATCTTTTGTCAAAATATTTCCAAAGTACAGTACCGGTACTTTAATTCTTCCTTTTCTTCTCATACTTTTCCACAAAGTCTTAACTTTTCTTGATTCTTAATGCCGCCATACACGATCCAACTTGCATGACAAGCCTGGCTTGTCATGCACACCCACTAACACATCCAACCAGTGATCCAATCTCTTCACAAACCAGTGACATAACCTCAAAAAAAGCACTCCAAAACGTTCATGGTTTAAATACTATGCCATCAGTGTCATCAAAATATCTTAAGACACTTGCTTCTGCTGTAATTATTGCATTGTGCCTGTCTTAACCTACAAGCAATAGGAGCTGCTCTCACAATCATATGTTTGCCGTGACGTCAGATTTCAACTCGGTTTGTGATTAGCTATAAATGCTTTCAACTCATTGGCATGATGGAAATTATCAGGCAAAGACAGAAAATCATCAAGCCGCAAGTCATCCAATTTCCGACATTAACGATCAAACTTACTTGAACGACGGCATGATCAAGCCGGGCTTGTCATGTGTTAGCTTTTACTTACTATTTCAAAGCCTCCTTCTCATGTCAGGCGCCGCTCTCTTGCCGCTCCGCTCTTGATGTTTCACGCCGGTAGAATCTAGGCCTACAACTGGGATTCTACTCCCGGTAATCTCAATTGAAAGGACTTCAAGACTTCACAAATATTGAATACGATATGATTTATTAATGTTATGAAATACTCACTATTACAAGCAACTTTGATTAAACACAAAACAACGCTCTTCCTCTTCACGCTCCCAAACTAAAAAGTCTCCAACCCAATCTCTCTCTTTTCATCTCACTGCTTTCTATATTATTACACTAGTAGTTATCATAACAGTTTATATTTATATGGCGCGACCATTTACTTAGTTGTAGAGTTAGTTGTGCTCTCCGTATGGCTTCTAGCACCAAACGTAACTTTTGAAGCATTTCCGTCCAGTTCTTAGCTGTGATAAGTAAATCGTCTAGGTAGCACATAGCTACTTTGTTGCGTAGTGGTCCAAGAACTTTGTTCATCATACGCTGAAATTCTGCCGGACCATTCGTGAGACCAAACATTAATCGTTCAAACTGTCCTGTGTCGTCAGTTGTGATGAATGCTGTTTTGGCTTTCGACTCTTCGCTCAGTGGAATTTGCAAATAACCGTTTGCTAAATCTAGAACGGTAAAGATTTTAGCCCCCGCTAACTGCTCCAATTGTTCATCTATACTTGCTATCGGAAATTGATCTTTTACGGTTTGTGCATTTAACTTTCGATAATCTATCACAAGACGTTTTTCCCCTGATTTCTTTTGCACTAACAAGACTGGGCTGGGGTGATCGAGTGTCTGTCACGATACCACACTTTTTCCATTCTTTGACTATCTTCCCAATAGTTTCTCGGTCTTCAGCATTAGTACGATACGGTTTACATGCTACTGGTTTACTGCCTGCGATTTCCTCGATTTTCATTTCTGTAACTGTTGTACAACCTAATTCTTCTAACGACATAGCAAAACAATCACGGTACTCGGTCAGTAATTTATGTAATTCCTCACGTTGATCTTCTGGTACTTGACTATCTGTTTTTATCATATCAATAGTTATCGGTTTTATCTTCTCGGTCGCATGAATATCCTTGTTTTCATCTTTGCCGGTCACAATTTTTACTGGTTCACAACTCCCTACTTTTTCTCCCTCATACAATACTTGTTCTTCATCTGAATCATTTATCAATGGTACAACCGCACACCCGTCAATTAAGTTTATTAGTTTATTTTCTTTCTGATCAAGAGAATGAATGGACCTGATTCATTACCTTTGCTCCTCACAGATACAAAATTCACAGTATTTTTGTTTAAAACTGTTTTATTTAAAGTTTTGAGTACGGTCTTCGAGTTTGGATTTTCTTCACATTCGATTTCAATGTTAGAAAATGGAAGTTCTTCGCGATATCCTATCTTCAGCACATTATCGATTTTAATATAAGCAATGTGTGGTTGGTCTAACCATGCCCTACCAATCAGTATATCTGTCGCTTGAGCTGTATGGGGTACTACCATCAATGTCACTCTAGCACATACTTGATCAATCTCTAGATTTGCAACTACTTTTCCCAACGAATGGATAGATTCTTTTGTGGTGTTTCCAAAAGCATACAATGGACTAGCATCTGCTTCAATATTCAAACCACAGCGCAAGATTGCTGATGATGCTATTGTACAAATTGAACATCCTGTATCAATCAAAGATGTAAGTACAAACTTTCCCAATTTGACATCTTTAAGGTATTTAGCTGAACTTGGATTTGTTGAACATACCTTGTCCTCACTTAGTACTTGGACTGACGATACACTAGTACCTTCCTTTCTGTTTTCACTCGGTTGAACTCTCTCGGTTGGCTCTCGACAGTAACGTTGCGTGTGTCCCTCTTTTCCGCACTGGTTACATTTCATCGGTCTTCTTTGTTCCTTACAATCCCCTTTAAATATGTCCAAAACCTTGGCAATTGTAACATTTTAGCTCACCTTGTTGATTACGTAGTGGTGGCCTGGGGTCTCGTGGCATTTCCTTTTCAGTACGGTATGTCATTGTTGTCGGTTGACCTTGACTGACATTTGTCTGTCGCTGGGTAGGCCTTGATGACACCTGTTCATTATAAGTAGATTTAACTGGTTGATTTATTACCTTTGGTTTTTGCCGATTTTGGTTGATCCTTTCCCCTCGCTCGTTTGATATCTCCAAATACCGCCGAATATCTCGTAGTATTTCATCCACGTTACCATGCTCCTTTGACATTAGTATGTCGCCTAGTTCTCGTGACCACAAACCAACTAGTAACTCAGTTTTTGTATCCTCCAAACCGAGGTCAAGTTCACGACACAGACGTACTTTTTCATGAAAGTATTGATTAGTTGACTCACCTCTTTGTTGAGATCGTTCCTTCATCTTCTTCCATTTTTGACTAATACTCACATGGCCAATAAATGTGTTGCGAAACTGGTCTGCAAATTGTCTAAACGTGGTAAATTCTTCCTGTCTCGCCATAAACCAATGATGAGCTGCTCCTTTGAGGTGGGACCTTGCCGCTTCTAGCTTGAAAGAATCGGACCACTTATGAAGCTTCGAGGTTGTCTCCAGATTTTGTAGCCACGCACTTCCTGTCTCTTCTCCATTGAAATCAGAAATGTTTTTCGAAAGATCTGGCATTATGTGATATGCATCCTGCTGACTAACGTGAGATAGGTCTACACTTTCCGTCTCTCTAGGTACATTAGGCCTATTTAGTAACTGTATTATAGCTTCATCCCGTTGACGATTTTGTTCCAACAGTTGTAGCAGAACTGTCATCATGTTTTGATTATCACCTGCAGCATTGTTTACATTTATTGTGGGGTTAAGCCTAGGGCTATTAGGTGTACTTACCCCCATAACATCACTTTGGACTAGGCCTGCTTCTGGCATGGACCTTTCAACACTTTCATTTTCTTCACCTTCCACATCATTATTATTGTCAACTCGTTGCATGTCTGACTCTTTTCTGGAATTTTCCTGGCTAAGCTCTCCTGCAATATCTTCTTCAGAACCGCGCATGTAATTAAATCTCTTCATAATTGTTTATTTTTAATTCAATTCACAGTTTTTCGTTTGACATTTCAGTCACGCCTCTCTTTTCAATGTTTACAAAGCACAACGCAGTTTTGACAACGTCTGGGAACTCGATTTGGCGCGCTTCGTCTTCCCGCACGTTTTACCGCATGTATCCCTCCACGCTTTGCCGCACTTTTCACCTCCGCGGTCGACTGTTTGACTTGTATCCGCGCAACGACAAAAAATAGTTCCACAAACTTATGTTTCACGAAAATGTTTTATTACTCACTTTCAGGCACTCACATTTCCAGTTTTAATCCCGCTTCTGATTTGTTAGCTTTTACTTACTATTTCAAAGCCTCCTTCTCATGTCAGGCGCCGCTCTCTTGCCGCTCCGCTCTTGATGTTTCACGCCGGTAGAATCTAGGCCTACAACTGGGATTCTATTCTCGGTAATCTCAATTGAAAGGACTTCAAGACTTCACAAATATTGAATACGATATGATTTATTAATGTTATGAAATACTCACTATTACAAGCAACTTTGATTAAACACAAAACAATTTAACAACGCACAACGCTCTTTCTCTTCACGCTCCCAAACTAAAAAGTCTCCAACCCAATCTCTCTCTTTTCATCTCACTGCTTTCTATATTATTACACTAGTAGTTATCATAACTGTTTATATTTATATGGCGCGACATTTAAATGGAAATAAAGTAAATTAGTCTTACACATGCAAGTTGGATCGTGCATGGCGGCCTTTAGGCATGTATTTTATATCCGTTTTCATTACTAAACATTCACTTTTATTCTGACTAATACTTAACCCAAACTCTGTTGCAACTACATTCCATCTTGCCACCTTTTCTTGCACTTCTTCAATACTCTCTCCCCAAATTAAGACATCAGCAAAAACTAAGGTTGTAGTGTGTCTTCCATCTATATTAGGTTCCACTCTTTGTAGTATTTGATCCATTACGACAGTAAATAGAGTTGTGGATAAAACACTAGCCTGCCTCAGTCCCTCACTTACTTCAAACCAATTCTACCCTCATTTGTCTGAACACAACTTGCACTCCCGACATATGTACTCTTTCTCTCTATCAAACCTCGTCCACTCCCTTTTGCTCTAGACATTCCCATACTTTTCCTTGAGGCAGGCAATTGTATTCCTTTTTATGATTTAAAAAGACAATAGGAAACCTAAGTAGTGAGCGCGGGAGAAATTTGGGATCACATTTGATCACAAGGCATAGAAAAATAACCCGTCTTCGAACTTTGCGCTACCGTATCTCCCGACTGAGATCAAAATAAGACATTTCAAACATACTACGAGAACACTTCATGTTTTCTCTACGTATAACAGTCGACAGATTTTCGACAACTTATACCAAATTTAAATGAGAGCGAGTTTAATAAGTATGTGTAATTGGCATGCAGTGTTGCCCTGTCTGTTGCGAAAAAATAGAAAGAGAACACGTCTCTAGGCAGCAGTGAGAGATGAGAGTACTCGCGCCTGCGCACGAAGGTATAGGCGCATCGTTGAATGCCATTGACAGCATCCTCGTCTAGGGGGTTGAGAGGGGAGTGTGTGAGGCAGGCAACATCAAATTTTGATGACAAGGCCGTGATGCCACATTCATGCGATCAGCATACTCCCCCTCACCCCCTAGACTGACCAGGGCATTCAACAATGCGCCTATACCTTCGTGCGCAGGCGCGAGTACTCTAATCTCTCTCTGCTGCCTAGAGACGCGTTCTCTTTCTATTTTTTCGCAGCAGACGGGGCAACACTGCAATTACACATACTTATTAAACTCGCTCTCATTTAAATTTGGTATAAGTTGTCAAAAATCTGTTGACTGTTATACATAGTGAAAACATGAAGTGTTCTCGTAGTGTGTTTGAAATGCCTTATTTTGGTCTCAGTCAGGAGATACGGTGGTGCAAAGTTCGAAGACGGGTTATTTTCCTATGCTTTGTCATCAAGTGTGATCCCAAATTTATCCCGCGCACGCAACTTAGGTTCCCTATCTATATGCATTCCTTTTCAATTTTCCCATCTCTTTTCCATGATTTGTCGTATAGAAAATATTGGATCGATAGTGGATCGCCCACTTCTAAAACCATATCGTTCCTCTCTAGGGTTGGGACTACCTCCTTCAATCTATGTTCTATTAGCTTTTCAAAAAATGTAATATCAGGTATCCTAGGCATATTAAGTTGGTTTTTGAAATATTTCTTCCACATGCTTTTCACTTCTTTTGGGTCAGTGACAAGTGATTCATTGTCGTTCGTCAGGTATCTTGTGATTTCTTCTGTTTTTCTTTTGCTTCTCATTCGTCCATATAATAATTTCTTATTTGCATCAAAGTCCTTCTCTAATTTGTCTGCAAATATCTCCATTGTATTTTTCTTTTCTGCCATTACTATTTCTTAGCTTCATATTTATACTTTTTGTACTTTTCTTCATTTTCTTTAGCCATGTTTTTATCCTTTTCAGCTGTCTTCACTCTTCCATTCCACCACACAGTTTCCTTTTCCTTTCTTATGCCACCTGCCCTTCCACATATTTCTTCAGCACTACTAACAAATACTGACTTAAACAAATCATGTGTTGAGTGTTGGATACTTTTCCTCTATCTGTCTTCTAAAGGACAGCATGTCAGTCTCCTCCTGTAGTTTCCATGTCTTGAGTTTTGGAATCTTCCTCCTGGGATTTGTTCCATGATTTTGGTCTTTGTTATTCACTCTTATAAGGCTTACAAGTAGTCTCTGGTCTCCATCTAGAGACACACTGGGAATTACGTTTACATCAGTGATGTATTTGGCCATGTGGCTACTTATAATAATATAGTCGATAACTGACTCAGATGAGCCGTTCCAGGAGTATCGAGTTATTTGTTGATCCTTTTTCTTCATGAACCAGCTATTTCCGATTCGAAGTCCATTCCTAGCACACAAATCAAGTAGATTTTCTCCTTCCTTGTTCCTTGGCCCATACCCTCCTTTTCCGCCATCGCTAACCTAACTTGCGGTGCATAGCATTGTATGATCTCTAAAGCTACTTTATTTAAAAATATTTTAATTTTCATAATTCTGTCACTCTTACTGTCTACATGGACAATGTTTTCTTTCCACTTTGGGCTGATAATAAATCCCACTCCATTTTTGCCTTCATTTGTGCCCGAAGCCCGACCATAATAATTTGTATCCTTCCTTCTCTCAGTTCTTTGGTTCCTACTCCCTTCCATTTAGTCTCGCACAGTCCTAATATCTTCAATTTTTTCGACATCATTACATCTACTAATTCTTCAATTTTCCCATTTAATGTAAGAATATTTAGGGTTCCTATTTTAATCATTGTATGCCTATGTTTGTCGTCATTATATCTATTTGTTCTGTATTTATTGTACCCTTGCTTCTTTTTCTTTCTCATCAGTTCTTTTCTTATTTTCTTCTTGATCTCTACACCCACCTTGTGTGAAAATCCTGTTTTCCTAGATAAGAATATCTTTTGTATTTTTGTGTGTTGTGACTTGGTTTTTGTAGGTCTTCTGGGTGGTCTTGTTCCTTTCTTGCCATTAAGTTGGTTATGTACATCCTTGTTTGTGCCCCCATTTGTGCTTCTCTTTTCTAGTTTTCACTTATTCCCTCCAAGTTTGACATGTCTATGGACATTATATGTTCTTCTTCACAAATGTTTTTGATTTGTGGATTTGCACTTACTCCTGTCCATGTGGTCAGGCCACTCATGGTTATTTGTGCACCCTTGAACTTCTGTTTTGCTGTTGTCAATAGTTCCTGCACTTGTCCCATCAGTTATTCTTGGTTTCCAGGTCCAACTCTTTCTGCATTTCCGGCTTGTAGGGCAACTATTGTCGCTACTTCTTGTTTGTATTCCTCGATTTTTCGTTGTAGCTCTTATATTTTAATACCTGGTTATGCCCTAGCTCTATATCCGTTTTGTTCACAGAATTGTCCTGCTGTTCTTCCCGATATATCACCTATTAATATAGCTTTGGTAGTTTTGTGTAATCCTATATTTATAGGTTAACTGTTTTCTTTGGGAGTCACACATTCATTCCTAGGCCCCTCTTTTTTCTCAGTTCCTTCTTCTTTTTCTTCCTGAACCTTGAGCTCTAGCACTCTGTTCTTGCTCAGGCCTCTGTTTGGTCTTGTTTCACCCACCTGATGTTTGTGGCGAGGAGACTTTCTCCTGTGGTTGTTCTTTTTTACCTCCGCTTTGTGATCAACTTTATTGTCTGGCTTTTCGTTGTTTAGTCCTTGCTTTTGGCCAAGCCCTACCATGGGTTCTAGGACTTTGTTGCTGCCTAGGTCTTCAGCGTGTGTTATATCATAGTAATCCAGCTGCTGTTGCGGATCCTTTTTCTTTTCTTGATTTACTATTAGTCTTTGTTGTATCTCCTCCCACATATTATTTAATCTGTTATCTAACATTTTTCTTACCTCCTGTTCATATATACTATAATACTAATATAGATCCTTGGGAAACTCCCAGTTTTATTTTTTTCCTGGTGGATTTAGTTTTTATGTTTAAATTATCTGTAATCTCAACATATTGCTCCCTTTCATTAAAGGAATCGTTCACCTTTTATGTAAAGGTTTACACAGACATCTATTTACCTAAGTAGACTCCATTTACCTAAGTAGACTCCATTTACAACAAATTATTGACCAAAAATAATCGTAGTAACGCTAAATTAATTGTTAAATGTGCAAAGAAATTTCCTTCGTCTTCCCCACTTATCAGTCGTGGCAACAGTGCACGAGTAGCGGCCGGCAGAGTGTCGAGTGTTGAGGTGAGCTGCGTCATCTTATTGGGCTATCACTTAGCATGCGACACAAGCTTTGAAGGAGGGTGGGGGATAAGACATTGATACTCGGTTTAAATTAGGTCGAAACAAAACACATGTGCTTCTCTCAACCCGGCTGAGATGGATTTGGTAAATTCTGGATTGATTTACATAACATGTACATCTGTAATTCACACAAAGCAAAACACAAATACGCCTATACAATCTAGTAATCTCGTGTATGGAGTACAGCAGGCATGTCACTGTTTACAATTGAATAAGCAGGAGAAGGTGAATAACGTTCCGATAGGGTTCACTTTCAGTCTTATCTTGAGTCTTGACGATGACTATTTTTGTGTACTTGGAATGATCATATTTCCTTTAAAACTTTTCATTTCATTTGTTGTCTTATCTTGTCTCTACGCTATAGGTACGGCCATTCCATTAGTATAAGTATCAAGTGATTATTATGAAATTATGAAATTTTGCTGTTTCGACAATTGACTTGTTAGATATACGCAAGTGTCCCCCCCCCCCCCCCCGGGCTACCAGTCAAAAGATAAATATTTAATGCTGATGCACTATGCCAGTATTCTTTGTCTGTTGTCCAATATGCTGTTGATTGTGATTTTTTTATCAATGTTTATATTTGGAATGGTTCTAATATATTATGTGCCAGCCTGCATCTACTCAAAAAACGATAAGCTATTAGGAAGAGTAAACAAACACTGCCCGAAAACCTTACGCATACTTTTTCACATTGTATTGTATTATACTATACATATTACTCAATACTAGTATATCATACTAGTAATACTAGTATATCATACTAGTAATACTAGTATATCATACTAGTAATAATGAGGTAAGATATGTATACAGTCAGTGTCACTGATATAATATTGTTTATCTTTTTACGGTGCATTATAATAGATAGTACAAGCGTAACACGCGAGACTTATTCGGGAAGTCCCCGGTTCGAATGTTCGATACTTACCACCGGCAACCCTGACATTTATGTTTTTATGAAAACTGACGCTATCCCATAGCTACTTTTTTAGCAGAATGTATTTCAAAATAAGTGTTGTTGACCAGTGTTATGTATTGTTAGTGATTGTGAACGCGGGTCTTCCGCTTTGGGTTTAGTAGAATAGACTATTTCGACAGATAGACCGGGACCTGCCTCGCGCGTTACTCGCCACTAGTGGTTGTCTGTGTTGCAACACCTCGCTAGCTTCAGAACAGTGACGTCACTGTCCTTGAGCGCGGCGATCTGCCTCGCGCGTTACTCGCCACTAGTGGTTGTCTGTGTTGCAACACCTCGCTAGCTTCAGAACAGTGACGTCACTGTCCTTGAGCGCGGCGATGAATTTTGACGTAGGTCGGTTTCTATTTGATATGAAGACTAACTTGTTAAAGAGGTGAACGGACACTTTAAAGTGGCTCGAGCAAGTGTACCAGCGGACCCAAGAGTGTAATATTATTATTCAGTAATAACTTATAAAATAGTGCCTACTTATTATTTTTTATATCAGATAATCTAAAAACTGTAGTTTATTTTACTTCTGTAAGTATTAATTAATTTTTAATTGTTACATTTTAGGAAAACATATTTATTTGCAACTCTTTATTTATTTATTTTTATTTATTTATTTATTTATTTATTTATTTATTTATACCTTGCAAATATGTATTATACATGGTGGCAAGTAGGCTACTTTACATTTTTATCTTAACTTAACATTTTTTTTAAAATTAACAATTAATTACAATATCAAAAGTCAGATCTTCACATCATAAATGTGATATCTAACTCTTCCAAACATCCTTATCATTTTTATCTTAACTTAACTTAACATTTTTTTAAATTAACATTTAATAACAATGTCAAAAATAACAAATGTTGACATCATAAATATTATTCTTTATCTACTTCCTCCAAACATCTTCTGAAACTTTTCACTTTGGATTCCTCAACAGCTGCAGCTGGCAATTTGTCCCATTCCACAATTGTTCTGTTGAGAAATGACCACCTTCCGACATCCTTCTTTTTTCCACTGCATTCGAACTTACAGTTATGGTCTTTCCTCCCTTTGTTCAATCATTTTCCAATTTTTCCACTAATCTCATTCCATCCCTCCATTCCTTTCGTAGCACGAAACAAGTTACACTAGTAGAGGAGCAAGAGGTATGATTTCGTTTCCCGTGCATCTTTCGTGGAAGAGTTTTACGGTAAGTTGTATTCTATTAGGTAGTGGGATACAAGTTTTTTGCACTTTCCTTGCAGGTCATGCTATGCTGCAGAGGGCGTCGGGGGCGTCGCGACGCCCTTACACGTTTTTTGAGAGGGATGATTTTTTATCTCGTGTTCCTTTCGTGATAGAGTGTTGCGGTGAACTACATTCTATTTAGTAATAGCATACAAATTTTCTACACCTATTTTGCAGGTCCTGGTACGCTTGAGAGGGCGTCGGGAGCGTCGCGACGCCCTATAACGTTTTTTAAGAGGGATGATTTTTTATCTCATGTGCCTTTCGTGATACGAGTATTGCGGTAAACTGTATTCTATTAAGTAATAGCATACAAGGTATTTGCCTCAACCTTGCAGATCCTGGCACGCTTCAGAGGGCGTCGGGGGTGTCGTGACGCCCTAAAACGGTTTTTTTAAAAGAGGGATGAATTTTTATCTCGTGTACCTTTTGTGCTAGAGTATTGCAGTAAATTGTATTCTATTGAGAAATAGCATACACGTTTTTAGCACCTACCTTGCTGGTCCTGGTAGGCTTAGAGGGCGTCGGAGGCGTCGCGACGCCCTATAACGCTTTTTTAAAGAGGGATTATTTTTTATCTTATGTGCCTTTTGTGATAGAGTATTGCGGTAAACTGTATTCTATTAAGTAATAGCAAAGAAGTTTTTAGAACCTACCTTGCAGGTCCTGGTACGCTTCAGAGGGCGTCGGGGGCGTCGCGACGCCCTATAACGTTTTTAAGATGCATTATTGTTTCTAAATATATCATTTATATTATATAAGTAACTAATGTACCTAAGTAATGTAGGCTAATACCTACCTACTTCGAGAAGATATCATAAAAGTAATATTTTTCTTTACAATGATGCCAAATAATATATTCTGTTATTTAAAACTGATAAAAATTTATTATTGAGAACTTGTCCATGACGTCGCGACGATCCTGACGTCCTCTGTGGTGTAGGTCCTGACAGATAGGTGTAAAATATTTGTAGTGTATCACAAAATAGAATGTAGTATACAGCAAAACTTTGTGACGAAAGGCACAGGAGATAAAAAAATCATCCTTCTTAGAAAACGTTTTACGGTGTCACGACACCCCCGACGCCCTCTGAAGCGTACCAGGACCTGCAAGGAGGGTGTAAAAACCTTGTATGCTATACAGTTTACCGCAATACTCTATCACAAAAGGTACACGAGATAAAATTCATCCCTCTTTTTAAAAACCATTAAAGGGCGTCGCGACGCCCCCGACGCCCTCTGAAGCGTACCAGGACCTGCAAGGTGAGTTCAAAAACTATGTATGCTATTTCTCAATAGGATACAGTCTACCGTAATACTCTATCACGAAAGGCACACGAGCTAAACAATAATGCATCTTTATCAACGTTAAAGGGCGTCGCGACGCCCCTGACGCCCTCTGAAGCCTACCAGGACCTGCAAGGTAGGTTCTAAAAACTTCTTTGCTATTACTTAATAGAATACAGTTAACCGCAATATCACAAAAGGCACATAAGATAAAAAATAATCCCTCTTTAAAAAAGCGTTATGGGGCGTCGCGACGCTCCCGACGCCCTCTCAAGCGTACCAGGACCTGCAAAATAGGTGCAAAAAATTTGTTTGCTATTACTCAATAGAATGTAGTTCACCGCAACACTCACGAAAGGCACACGAGATAAAAAATCATCCCTCTTAAAAAACGTGTAAGGGCGTCGCGACGCCCCCGACGCCCTCTGCAGCATAGCATGACCTGCAAGGAAAGTGCAAAAAACTTGTATCCCACTACCTAATAGAATACAACTTACCGCAAAACTCTTCCACAAAAGATGCACAGGATACCTCTTGCCCCCCTACTACACAGTCTGTTTCTCCTTCTTTGCATCTTCAGAGAATCCCATCCTAAATCTTCTATCATTTTAGTAACACTGTCATAAGTTCTTATCCTCCTTCCCTTAGAATCAGTTATCCATCTCCACCTCTTTACTTTTCCAGTTACTCTCCATGCTGTTTTATATGTTTATCCTTATAAGAGTCCTATATTGCACTTCCATATTCCAAAATTGGTTTTATTAGAGACTTATATGCTTTAGCTTTTATTTCTACGTGAACTCCTTTTAGCTGCCTCATTACAAAATTAAGAGAATTTATTGATTTTTTACTTATATGTTCAACATGTTGTCCCCAATCTACCGGTAAATTGTTATCCAAGAATATTCCCAAGTATTTGTACTTGATGACAATATCTAGTGTTTTACCACACAACTTAAGTTAAGTTTATTTCCGCTTTTTTCTTAGCTCTGTTAAATGAAATAAGTCAAATAACCTTACATTTACTCACATTTAAACCCAATTCATTTATATCTACCCACTTTTCAATTACTGTTAAGTCTTCTTTAATTATATTTACATCTTCTTCTTTCTTTATTTCCCTGTATAACACGCCATCATCCGCAAAAAGTCTTATCTTTGATTTTATTCCTTTTTGTATACTAGGTAACGCTCAGTTGGACGCGTTGATAAGCGAGCACGTGCTATAGCTAGACCCACATTGCACATTTTTTTTAATTTTAATATTTGCGACGTTCGCTGTCCACAGGGCCATGTTTCCAATATTATTTATTATTGCCAAGGTATTTGGCTAAACCCGTGTGTAAACCTTTACTTTGTGAATAAAATCCACCGCCATCTAGAGGACCTTGACTCCTTTGGAACACTATTTAAACTCTTTGGTGACAAATAATACACTGCTCCCTCGATAGTATTTTGATTACTTCTAGGTGGCAGTGCATTAGAAACTTTGCGCGTCTTTTCGTTGCCATGGCAACGTTACTTTTGTTATAATGTAATTTCCATCTACACTACTTATTGGATCAAAATAAAATTAACATATTCGTGACCGGACGGACATTCTAAATGATTTGGCCACCTCAGATTTTGTCGCCGTTAAGTTTGAAAAAAATAACTTTCGATTAACTTTAATGTAACTTTTTAACTTTTTGAACGATTTTGCCACAAAACTAATGGCATTCAATCGAGAACAAAGCTTGCGGATGGTCAAAATTTCAACTCGATCCGAGCCTCCGTTCGAACGTAATGGCAAGACATACAAACAAAAAAAACAAAAACAAACAAAAACAAAACCAGTGACAATTTTTTCCGGCAGAGTCAAATGGAAACGCTCGCTTAATCGTCTATAAATATAATAAACAAATTTGGTCCTAACACACTGCCTTGAGGTACTCCGGAAGTAACTTCAATCTCTTCAGAAATTGCATTCCCTACTCTAACTCTTTGAGTTCTATTTCTAAAAAAGTCCCCGACCCATTTCACAATTTTATTATTTTTTATTTTGTTGCCGAATTTCTCCATTAAAATCTTATGTGTTACTTTGTCAAATGCTTTTTGAAAATCAATAAATATTGCATCAACCCTACCTAGTGATGTGAGTTGGTAATTTACGCGGTAAATTACTGCTGGTAAATTACCAATTCTCGGTAATTTACCATTACGGTAATTTACCGTAAAATGACAAAATTTACTGGCCTTTATAATGCCTCTATAATCTTTACTTTACTTTTCTTTCTTTAAACTTTATCTTCAAAATCCCAAGGGACATTTTCTTTGTTAGGCCTACTAGTTATCTTTTTAAAACATTGTCATTATTTTCTTAAGGTTATGTCATTAGGGTAAAGAAGGTAGCTGCATATAGTAAGTAGCTTTATTTTGTTTACAATACATTACATGTTACACATGGAAAATGTAGGAAACAAAAATGGCGAGGTTCAATCATTGAGAGATCATTCTTCCACCTAACCATGGTTACAAATAGATGTAGATAGTGTAAGATTATAAGATATAGATATGTTATAAGATAAGATAAGATTACCATTGAACAATGTTAACTTGACCATTCAGGTTCAGGACAAACAGTACACAATAATAATTAGTAAACACTATAAAGCATTAAGTTGAATTAAAACTCATTTACTTAGGTCTAGTATACAATTAAGACAAAGCAAAGTCAATTATGATAATATTAACCAACGGCATCCGAGTAAATAACAGTCAACACGATACATTATAACAATCCACCATATAATTAATTAATTATAATAATAATATAATTAATTTTGTATTAGGCCTGCTATAGGACTACGATTTTTTAAATTGATGTAGCTAAAAAAGTTACTTTTATGGCAAAAACTTTGAGTGGGCTGTACAGTCACAGTCACAAATGTCGTGATACATTGTGCCCACTGACTCAATAGTAGGTGGCTCCCTAACCATGGTTGGCCTACTATCAAGCCAAATGGCACACTTACCACTTAACGAAAGTGTGTGTGCCTCTAGGTGCATTGTTCCACCACTCTACAAAACAAATTATAGGCTACACAAGTGAGTGTAGTTGCACATAGGCCTAGTAATTAAATAATGAATCGGCCTTAAATACCGGTTACTCTACCAGTAGGCCTAGGCCCTACTGAATAAATGCCCATTTTAAAAACATTTTTCCCTTAACCAGGCACTCTAAATTATACCATTTCAATTTGTAATTTTTAAATTACCGACCATTGGTAAATTACCGGGTAATTTACCAAATTATAAATTACCGGTAATTTCACATCACTAACCCTACCATTATTATCAAGTGTATCAGCTATGTCCTGAGTGAACCCTGTTATCTGAGATTCGCAAGAATAACCCTTACGAAACCCATGTTGTGTACATGATATTCCTCCTTCATCTTCAATAATATTTTTTATTTTAATCTCAATTATCCTCTCCATGATTTTACATACTGAAGACGTAAGACTGACAGGCCTATAATTATCTATTCGGCCCTTTCCCCCACCTTTATACGCGTTTCCAAGCAAAGGGGTTGCTACCTGGTGGCGAAAAATGCAACTGTCCGATCAGTGATAGTCGGAGGAGCGCGCTATGTGCTTACCTGAAGAACACATGTCATTCCGTGTTTGTCACCTATAAATATGTACAATCACAGGTACATTGTCGTTGCTCTCCCAAAATGTTGTTAATTGATGATAATCAAAAGCATGGGGGTGCACCAAAATGATAAAATCGCTCTACAATATGCAGGATTCGAGACCATTTCCAACAGAATAATATAACTATATTCAGACCTGCGTCCCATGCACCCATGAGACACCGAGGATGGCATTTGTATCCATATTACAATTCTCTAATTGTAATATCATAATAAATCATTGGTATTTATAGGCTGTATACTAAATAGAGGCTAACAGGGGACGATAAATACTAAATCAATTTCAAACCGTCAAGAATGTTCACAACTCATAGTAAACACACACATACAGTATCGCTCGCTTCTTATGGCACTTTTAATTGAGATATACTTCTTTAGTTTTATTATGATAATTTAATATAAATAAAGTCATAATAATAGTAAGTAATAACAAAACAAAAACAAAAATAATAATAATAGACCTAGTAATTGTATTAGGGCTTATGCACAAGTACCAACTCCTTTTCTACCTTGTATTAATTAATGTAGGCCTACATATACCGTTTACCGTCATTGTTCATTTATTACATAATATTATACATAATATCAAAATAAATATGATTTATATTATTACAATAGAATAAGTATAATGGTATGACCTACAAGATTTTAAAGCTGTCTGCAGAATGACCGTCATGCCATTATTGACATACAAAACAATAATAAAAATAGGTCATCAGGCCTCAATAGGCCTACTTTTAATAAAATGTATACTTAAAAAAACGGTAGAACTAAGTGTTTAGTAGATAAATATATATAGGCCTACTTCGATTGCGTTTACATTGTAAAACGATGTAGAAAATGTGCAAAACAAGTGTAGGGCTATAATTTGCTAGAAGCTTTTGATTTTTAGATATAGTAAATTATTGAAATTATTAGTATTGGTGCGCAACATTTTCTTGGCAAAATATCATTGATCTTCATCATTCAACATTATTTGACACACTTGTTTCTGTATTTAATAGTTTAACAGTGTGGTTTGTTCTTTCCGAGCTAATATCATCAAATAATCTCAATTATTTGTTGTAATTTAAAATGCTATTAAATTCCCGTTTTTAATACAGCCGATCCCCAAAACTTACGAATTTTACTAATAAAATATGCGGACGATATGACATAATCAACAATGTTTTCGCAAATGACCAGAAATGTAACAAAAATCAAGTTGAAGCCAACAGAATATACAGCGCGCGCTGTAAGCAGCTCGCCTCTATCACTGATCGGTCCGACATGTTGCGTTTTAGTGCTGCCATCTATCTTTGCTTGAAAACGCGTATAAATTGGAATAACAATAGCAATTGTTTCCACTGCTCTGGAAGTTTTCCATTATTTATAGATTTTTGAAATAACTTCTTGAAGTACGGCACTATCCCCCATCCAGCTGTTTTTATAAACACATTACTTATTCCATCAGTTTTAATATAGGTATGTATAATTGGTATATGTATAATTGGTACAATTGCTAACTGACTAGTTAAGTATTTGCCAACCTCGGAAATCGAAACGTCTCATCAAAATAACATGTTAATCACTAAATTAGGCTAATGGGCCTATGGACGAAATAATGCCATGTTCCTTTAACATTCAATATGATTGTGATTTTATTTATTTTTATTTATTTTATTTTATTTATTTATTTAACGTCTATCCTATTCAGTTATAAAAACTGATTTACAAAGGAGGACAACTAAATAAATCTAATTACATAGATGCAGAAACAACAATAAATTACATTTTCGTAAATATTTGAAATAGTAGCATTACAACAACAATGCATTTAACACAAGAATTTTGGTAACAAATTGAATGATATTATATGCATTTAATGAATGAATCAAATATAAAAAAGGGTGGAGAATGAAAAGAAAAGAAAAGAAAAGAAAAGGAAAAAAAGGAAAAAGGAAAAAAAGGAAAAAAATTGGCAATCATGTAATTATAAACGATAAATATACAATATGTAATAGTTGGAAACTTCTTCTTGAGAGTTTGGCCAACCTGGTATTTGGCTTGGCAACATGGCACGGGCAGCCTTCTCATTCTGATCGAGTGTGGATGCGTCGAGAGAACTGCCTGCCACCTCGAAAGTGTTTCATACAAACGGTAATTGCGTACACATGCTACGTACAGACGTCAATTACATTCAAGAAATATTGGCAGTAGGCTTTAAAAGTATTAGTAGTGTCCTAATTGCCACCACAAAACTTTTATGCTCGTTTTGAGTCAGCGTGCACATCTGCTACGTTGAAGGAAGCACACGGATCACTCTGGACTGACCGTGCTCTGTGGTCGCTGCTGGCCTAACGGTTTGCGTACTTTCCTTGCACGTGAGAGGTCGCCGGTTCGAGTCCCGGCTGGGAAAACTTTTTTTACTTTTTTTTACTCATCCCATCATTATTGTTTACTTCTTTTATCTATGACGGGTAGGATTTTTATAAATTTTCATTGGAAATTACTCGAACACGAAGACATTCTTCCCTCAACGTTTGGCTAGGGCTAGGATATAAGCTTTGGGTTCATATTGTAGTGCTTTTACCGGCTTCAGACTGTGCACTGCGCCCAATACATAGATATTTTTTAATATGATATTTATGCCTAGCTTTTGATTGATCAATGAGACATATGTGTACAAATATTAAACATTAAAATCTTAGAGGTAGGCTTAGGACCATAGTAAATACTGTAGGCTTAGCTTAGCCAATTTGATTATAGAACCACAGTGGCCAAAGATACAAAATGATTGCTGGCTAGGCCTAGGCCTACGCTACTGGCATATAAATACTGTAGGCTAATTGTGTAGGCTGTAGGCTGTTTGTGGCGTACCATGGCCACTAAGAATTAAACATTTTTAATGTAGGAACTTGGACTTCACTAAGCCTGTTGCCGAAACGCAGCAGTGTGGGCTTTGTGTAGGCATTCTAAACCAAAGAGAAGAGTAGGCTAGTAGCCCTACTGTGGTAGCCCTAGGCCTACTGTCAACGGCAAGGTCACGCCTCCGAGAGACATGACGGACGAACGATGTTGTGACATCACGCACTATTGCCATACATCTCGCGTAAACACGGAATTAAATGCGTTACATCAAAATTCAAACACAATTATCTCGGAAATGGACCTGGTAAAGCAATCTTTTTTAAGTGTAATATTTTAAGTCGTGAAGTTACCTACATTTTGGTACTAAATTTGTTAATATCCAATGTTTTTTCATAGTAGTTTAACAGTATTATCCGATTGAAAGTGTAGGTTTTGCTTAGTTACAATGCTTTAGATAGCATTATCCAGCGTATTTCAATTTGCAATAAATTAAAAAGTAGTGCGGTTAGGTCCATTTATTTTATTTTATATAAAGCAGCGCAATTTTATCTTGCTACACCTGAAATTTGAAGAAAATCACATGGATGTGCAATTACGCTCACTCGACTTTAACCCGAGAGTAGTCGCGCCCATGTTTGTAACGTTAGTAGTCGCGCCCGGTCCTTTAGACCGCATTATTTATTATGGGCTAATAACGTTAGGATGACGTTTTTATTACCGATATAAGATAATTTATCATATATGTGACAGCGTACATGGTTATATTAATCAATTATCAATCAATAATCAATAAATAATCAATAAATAATCAATCAAACACAGAATGTTGCAAACCTACAAAAAGGTATAAAAATATGTTTCGAAACACCCTGTAGTTCGAATTATTAGTAAACCAAGACAGTAATATTATGCCTACACTGTATGTTGAAGAATAATCAACCTTCAATAACAAAATACATGTCTCATAATAGTGATTGAGTATGCATATTTTTGCCTCCCTTAGTAGTCGCGCAGCGGTCGAAAAGACCAAGCCACCGAACAGGACCTCTTATCTTAGATGAAGTTCTGCAGAACACTGAATCGCGTATTGCACACTGGCTTCACAAATCTATTTTGGGAAGGTAGGCGGAACTAGACAAGCCATGCATGCGCGCTGTACAAATACCAACTGTTGAAAAAAAAAAGTCGGTCTAAAAGACCACACGCCACTACTCTCGGGTTAAGATATGACAGTAGGGCATATCCCCTGACCCCATATGAAAAGAGTTGACTGATTATTGTGTTGTATTTAACACAGTCAAAAACTTTTGAGAGATCCAGATAATATATTGCTACAGTTTTCTTTTTATCGTTTAGTTTTGTTGAATTTTATTAATTACGTACGTATTTTTTTCATTTTCATTTAGGCCCTTTGCGTGACCTGAAGATCCAACGTATGATTTTTTTCAATTTTTTTCGTTTGATTAGCATGTAAATATGCAACTTTTGAGCCCTATTTTAGTATTCGATACTCGAAAAAAAAAATTTGACGCGCCCTATTAATACCCCTATCTCGTAACTTCTTATCAAGCGAGCGTTTTCATTTGACTCTGCCGAAAAAAATAGTCACTGGTTTTGTTTTTTGTTTTTTTTTGTATGTCTCGTTATAATGTTCGAACGGAGGCTCGGATCGAGTTGAAATTTTGACCATCCGCAAGCTTCGTTCTCGATTGAATGCCATTAGTTTTGTAGCAAAATCGTTCAAAAAGTTAAAAAGTTACATTAAAGTTAATCGAAAGTTATTTTTTCAAACTAAACGGCGACAAAATCTGAGATAGCCAAATCATTTAGAATGTCCGTCCGGTCACGAATATGCTAGTTTTATTTTGATCCGATAAGTAGTGTAGATAGAAATTACATTATAACAAAGTACGGTTACCATGGCAACGGAAAGTCGCTCAGCTTTTTTGGCTCATGATAGCGGTTGAACGGAGGCTCGGATCGAGTTGAAATTTGGACCATCTGCAAGCTTCGATCTGGATTGAATGCCATTAGTTTTGTGGCAAAATCGTTCGTAAAGTTACAAATTTACTTAAAGTTTATGGAAAAGTTTTTTTTTTCAAACTAAACAGCGACAAAATCTGAGATTGTCAAATCATTTAGGATGTCCGTCCGGTCACGAATATGTTAATTTTATTTTCATCCGATGAGAAGTGTAGATGGAAATTACATTATAACATAAGTAACGTTACCATGGCAACGAAAAGTCGCACGAGAATTCTGGCCACTAAGCACTGCCACCTAGAAGTAATCGAAATACTATCGAGGAAGCAGTGTTTTATTTGTTTCCAAAGAGTTTAAATAGTTTTCCCAAGGAAATTATGTCAAGGTCCTCTAGATGGCGGTGGATTTTATCCACAAAGTAAAAATTTACCCAAATACCTTGGCAATAATAAATACATAATATTGGAAACATGGCGCCGTAGACAGCGAACGTCGCAAGTTTTAAAATTTTAAAAAATGTGCAATGTGGGTCTAGCTATAACACGTGCTCGCTTATCAACACTTTGCTTATCTGAGTAGTTAAGACGAGGGAGCGAAGCGACTTGCCTTGCCTCTACAATGCAACTCAAACTGCACTTGATCTCTTTTTTTGTCTTTGAGTGACTTTGCTGCAGAACGGCCGAATGGCTAAACAGATTGAGCTGAAATTTTAAACTGATATCTGGTACAAGTATTAGTGTGCAGTTAACATTTTGACCAAAATCTGTTACGATTTAAACTCACAATAAATAATAAATAGAAAAAATAATTTTTTTTAAAACAAATGCTCATATTTAAAATTATGTACTAAAAAGTAAAAAATAAATTTTCGCCCAACAAATTTTTGCCTTACTCGGAAAATAAAAGCGTTGGGCGCTTTCGGTATTGACATAGATTACAGAATTTTGTTGTTCATGGAGGGAAAGCGCCCAACGATTTTATTTTCCGAGTAAGGCAAAAATTTGTTGGGCGAAAATTTATTTTTTACTTTTTAGTACATAATTTTAAATATGAGCGTTGTTTTAAAAAAATTATTTTTTTCATGTAATATTGTATTATTCTTTTTAGTCTTAACGAATGTTGTAATCGAATATGTGCTCACTGGACGCGTCCAAATTTCTGCATCTCGTTGGCCCATCCTCACTAGCTGTGACTAATTTCCCATATGAAGCTTTGTTTGATTAATTAAATATGATGAATTAATTGATACACTATAGTGAATGTGATAAATTGATTCATATATTGTCATCAAGAATACGAATGTGTGAAAAATCTCAGCTCGATCAGACATTGGGAAGTGGGTGAAATATTGATTCTCATATAACACTTTAATTATTACTAATTATGATGAATTAATTGATTACTTAGTGAATCTGTTAATTGATTCATCTATTGTCATCAAGAATATGTATGTGTGAAAAATTTCAGCTCGATTGGACATTGAGAAGTGGGCGAAATATCGATTATAAGATTCCGTCCAGACAGACAGACAAACACATAGCTAATATAAGCGTTGTAAAATAGGCTGAGAATGTCATATACAATTTAACGACAATGTTGTTAGTTTATGAAAAAAATGTTTTTAACAAATCATGGTTGCATGCAGTGACCAAGGTGTATTGAATGTTCCACACTCAAAGTTACCTAAAAATCTGCGTTTAGATGGAGTAAATCTAGCAATCATTACTCGTATTTCATACTGTTTTTTTTTTTTTTTTTTATGTTTTCTATAGTATTGTATGCATTTCAAATCGTGTTCTATAATTTTTCAGAAATAATAAAATAATGCAGGAATTAAAAAATCTATCCCGACTGTTGTTTGAACATTCCGGGCATAATGACGCCTTAGACAACTAGACAAGGAAAATTCCAAAGTCGTTGTTAGACGAGTGAGCTAGTCATGTGTTGGCATTTAAGTAGTTTCATTTATAATGTATAGAGGTATGTGTAAATAGCATTTTCAAGAGTCATTTTATAGCATTTTGTAGCATCAATTTTTTGACCAACTTCAAAAACTTGTGTACCTATGAAGTTTTTTCATATTTTTATTTTGAAATTATGTCACCAAGGTTGTATCAATATCGACTGATTAAAAATGTGTTTAAACAAACTATAGATACTATGGAAAATAAAATAAAATAGGACTCCAAAACCTTAGTTTCAAGTGAAAAAATAGCGCTTTGTAGCATCTATTCACAAAACGCTATTTCCACGTACCTGTAATAATGTATAAATGATAGGGTTTTGAGTTTGTTTGGAATAACTGCGCGTCAACTGTTAGGCCATAATGCGCCACTCATGCCTAGCTAGGGAGGAAAGACCGACCCATGCTGGATCCAGCCTTATGTAGGGAGAGGAAATGGAATGATACCGGGTACTCAACACATAACTCGTTCACTCGTCTAACAACGACTTTGGCATTTTCCTTGTTTAGTAGTAGGCCTAACTGTTTCCAATCCCAAGTATGTAGCTAATGCTGGCTGCTTGTTTTCAGAGCAAAGTCGTAGAGATGACTTGGAAGCGCTTGGCCATATGTTTATGTATTTCCTCCGGGGCAGTTTGCCCTGGCAAGGTCTCAAGGCTGACACACTGAAGGAGAGATATCAGAAGATTGGCGATACCAAGAGAGCAACACCAATTGAGGTATTCATATTATTAGATTATTTTCAGATTTCTAGTTTTGCCTCTACATAATATTATAGTGAAACCCTCCTTTCCTGATCCCTTTGAAGACATGGTAATTTATTGCTGATTTTTATTTTCATATTTAGCCTCCATAAATTTTCCCACAATAAGTATTCAAATCTAATGTTTCCCCCGACAGTTACGTTTAAATATCGGCCAAATAATTTACCCATAACAATTACGTGTTCTTCCAGCCGCATCTGCACATTTTGGTGATAAGTGCACTTTTGCTCAGAATTAATATAGGGGTCTGCGGGTAGCACTTTTTAGGTTCGGGTAGTTTTCCGGTTCGGGTAATAAAAAATAACTTAGTTTCGGGTTTGGGTCGGGTATTTTTTCTTCTAAAAATAACTACAAATGACACACATTAATTAATGCAACTTTTATTGTTGCAATTTTTATTTGCAATTAAAAGATTTAACTAATGGTAATAATCAGACCTGGGTAAGTTACTTTTAAAAAGTAATGAAATTACATTACTCATTACTTCAGCCAAAATGTAACTAAATTACTATTTAGTTACTTTTCCAAGAAAGTAATGAAATTATGTTACTTTTTATGAAAAAAAGTAGTGAAATTACTTTCAAAAATTACTTTTTAATTTAAAATGTGTCTGACGCAAGTGCTTTGTCTGCCGATGGCGGGTCTCAGACAGGGTGTTATCCATGCCCACACTTCAAAACCAGCGGAGGCCTATCACAGAGATATTGTAGATATCTACGTATAGATGTATAGTAAATTATTGATTACGCGGGTGACATCTATCGACAAAATGTTGTAACTACACTAAAAGTGTAACAATTTGACTATCGATCTATTTGACACAGACTTGAATGTTTGATGTCAAGTAGATAATTACGTCGTCGTGCGTACGAGCGCCGTGCTCGTCATAGGCGGAAGTACCAAAAGTAAACATGGCTAGGTTCTGAAATAAAAACTCGGGACTAGAAATCTTTAGATCAGACCTACGAAATGTCGGAAATGCTGCATGCACATGCACATTGTTCAAGCGGGCGATACGTAGAAAGGCAGCAGGCGCACTGGCCCAGTGACTGATTTGTGATTTTGATACACAAAGGCACGGGCCGCGCGGCAAAAGTAACGCGTTACTAACGCCAAATTACAATGATAAAAGTAGTGAAATTACTCTTTCGTTACTTTGAGAAAATTGTAATTAAATTACTGGCTCGTTACTGAAAAAAGTAATTTCGTTACAGTAACACGTTACTTCCGTTACGTTACTACCCAGGTCTGGTAATAATAACTATTAAGCCCATGGCCTCACCCTGACTTAAACTTACAAAAAAGAATTAACAATTAAGTTAGGCCTATAATTATTCAAATTAATTATTAATTAATTAATTATTCATTATTAATAGCATATAAAAAGTCTTCATTTTGTTATAAAAAATCTTTAATTTCTGTATAAAAACTCAAAATAAAGGATCCATTTTGCCTAAAAAATTCAATTATTACAAACTATTTTTTCAAATTTCGCGTATTTTCAAATTTCCCGCCGTTTTTGTCGCCGTTAAGTTTCAACTGTTGGTACTTCGTAGATCAAGAAGCAAAGTTTCTATAGTTTATATTTTGTATGTTGTCGACCCTGCAGGACGAGTGTGTGGTGTGACGTCACCAGCAGCTCAGCAGCTGTTTTAGTGGCCTATTTTCTCACGAGAACATAGTAAATACTTAGAAAATGGGGAAAAAACTGCAGATTTCGCCCAAATTTTGCGAAAAACAATAGAACTGGCTGTATTTCGCCTTAAAAGTGAAAACAGTCTTATCTCGCTCCATTTCTCAAACTTTTTTGACGATTTAAGGGTCCAAAAGTGGTTAGCAATTTAGGCCTAGGCCTACCAAAAAAAAATCGATTTACGTTCATATACGTCCGAATTTCGGGTATGCTTCAAAACCCGAAATTACCCGAAATTTTGGGTACCCGCAGACCCTTAGAATGAAACCATGATAGGCCACCGTTTTATGTACTATATGTCTTTTGAAACGTCAAAGATTACAAATAAGTGTTTTAATACGTTGTGTAACTCTCGTGATTATTTCCACAAAGTTTTAGATATCATATATTTGTATGTATTCTATATGGCCCTACTAACTTATATTTTTAAAGAATTTGTTTTGTGGTTAATGAGTCATTCCATATGAAATCAACCAAAATACGATTATTTTTTTTTTCTGACCATTTCCGATTTTCCTGAAATTTGGTACACAGGCAGATACTATTTCAAATAGAAACTGTGATTTTTTTTAGATTTTTGTGATAAGTCGTTTCTGATATATGGGGTCACCAATATTTGACCTCGGGTGACCTCGTTTGTGTATCGCGCCACGATTTTCTCAATAAATTCTTCCCTAATTATGCTACAGACCTCAATGAGAGCTCATTTTAAAGCTCTTGAAAAGTTGTATCTAGAAAATATCATACACATACACTTTAATGGTAACATCTGGAGTTGTATGTTCTTACATCTGTTGAAGGTCAAAGGTCAATAGCTAAAATACTCCATCTTGGATTGTGTTGAAATTTTATATTATTTAAGTAAATACATGTGTGAACAATTCCTGAAAATTTCAGCCTGTTATATTAAGGAGTTCTTTAGTTATAAATTATTCTTTCTATGATATGTAAGTAATAGCCACAATGTAGTGTCACTATTCACATTTCACAGCACATTTTGTCCTGTGTTTTAAACCCCCTTGGTTTGTTCTGAAAAGGCAAATTGTTATCAATATTGTTTGGTTATGCCTCTAATGTAAGTCTTGATTCATGAGTTGCTTATGAGTAGAGATGTGCAAAAATGTTTTTTTAAAGTTTGAAAATTCGCGCCTTAAAAATAAAAATTCGCGATTTGTCGCGATTTGCCAAAAAACACAATTTTCTCATGCACATCTTTTTTTTTTAAAAAAAAAAAAAGTTTCAGAATAATTTTATTGATTTTATTGATTTAAAAGAAAAACAAGCTCATGAGAGTGAAGTTCAGAATCAGTTTTAATTTTAAGCTCAATTTCAGCCTTCAGCTTTCAAAGTTTCTGACAGTTTTTACCAGAATTAATTTCGTCTACCCGGCACCTCCACCAAATTTACGAAATTATGCATTTTTTATGTAATATCTTTTGATATGGTGAAGTATTTTGAGCTTACTCTCGTTCAAATGATTATTACGATCTAACAATCGCGTTGTATGACCCGGCACCTCCACCATATGTACCAGCCAGTATTAATTTAATTTCGACTTCGACCCGGCACCTCCACCAAAACTTTGAAATTTTTTAATTTTTTTAAAATTTCGTGACATAATTCGCATTTAAGGACATAATTGCTAATTTCGCCACTAGTTCGCGGTATCAACTAAAATTTCGCGAAAATTCGCGAATTGGAAATTGGTACCATTCAATCACAATTCATGAGATTCATGTGCAAACTGAAATTGAAGGGGTTATTGCAACTTTAAAAAAAAATCGCAAATTTCGTTATCACCATTTTTGCACATCTCTACTTATGAGTCAACAGGTGTTTATTTCAATTTCACAATTCACATATTTCTTCAAATTCTTCAAAAGATTACTTGTCAATTAAGGAAGGCAAATGCCGTGTTCATCATCTTAATCATCATATGACTTGTCTCAACTAATTTAAGAAACATACAGAGCATGTAAAGAAAAGCATCCAAACTTAAAGGTAGGGTTTTCTAAATTTGCAGAGCTGCGACCAAAACACTGTGTTCTGCCAGGTGCTTCAGGAACGCACTCGGTTTGCGTGTGCACTATCCGTCAAAATGTTAAATTGATTATAATTGGTTCAAAATTAGCAACACATCTCAAGATTCCCAGTTTCAAACATACCATCATATTCTGTCAGGCATGATGTGGCCCTCAGCAGACTGATTGCCACTTAGGACTATGCCAATATTGCCCAGGGACAACAAAGTTGAGGGATGATTTGGAGAAGTTGTTTGATGAAAACATAATTGATGAAGTGTCTTACAAACAATGGCAGACAACCGATCACTGCAATCTCTATACGGTTAAAAAAACAACAAGAGACTTCATCGATTCGTTCCTTGATAAACTTGAACTTTTACGAAATCACGATTTTATTGCCAAACAGCAGGCTGCTTTTCTTCAGCAAATAAAATCTACACTCCAGCCCGGTGTAGTAATTGTATCAGGTGACTTTGCAGAAAATTATAGCTTTGTTGTTCAAGATGTGGCACAGGGCTTCCACTGGACTAATAGCCAGGCCACGCTTCACCCATTTGTATGTTATTATGTGCATCAGTCAAAACTGGAGTATACCAGATATGTATTTATATCAGATTCACTTGTTCACGACACTGTTGCAGTTTACACCTTTCAAAAACTACTTATTCCTCTTCTCCAGCAAAAAATCGAACATTTAACCAAAGTATTTTATTTCTCTGATGGAGCAGCATCTCAGTATAAAAACAAGAAAAATTTTGCTAATCTGTGTCATCACGAACTTGATTTTGATATTCAAGCTGAATGGCATTTCTTTGCCACATCACACAGCAAGGAGCCGTGTGATGGAGTTGGTGGGTTGGTAAAGAGGCTAGCAGCTACAGCAAGTCTCCAATGACCGAGTGAGGACCAAATAATGACTGCTCAGGACTTATTTCTATGGGCAAGAGACAATCTTAAAAGCAGTGTTTTCAAGTTTGTGCCAACTGAAGATATTGAGGTCAATAGGCAAATATTAAATAATCGTTTCAACCTACTCCAACCTATTACCGGGACTCGCAGTTTCCATGCATTTATCCCAACTTCAACACATACTTTGATGGTGAAACAGTTTTCCACTTCAGATTCAAGCAAAGAGGTGGTAGTAACACCTAATAAGAAGTTATCTTTCGAAGAGGTGAATGATTTTGTAACGGTACAGTACGAAGGCCAGTGGTGGCTTGGATTTGTATTGAAGAAAATGAAGACTATGAATGAACTACAAATCAGATTCCTGTCTCCACATGGACCATCACCTTCCTTCACATATCCAGAACGGGATGACGAATTAGTTGTGTCTCTTGTCTCTTAAAGATGTTCTTTCAACTGCTTCCGTTGAACTAGGTGGAAGTGGAGCAAGAACGTACAAGTTGAAAAAGGAAGACGGCGATAGAGCAAAGACTTCTTGAGGCAAGATTGAAGAAGTAAGGTAAATTAATTAGGCCTACTTCAATTGTACCAAACAATATTGATAACATTTTGCCTTTCAGAACAAACCAAGGGGGTTTAAAACACAGGACAAAATGTGCTGTTAAATGTGAATAGTGACACCACAATGTGGCTATTACTTACATATCATAGAAAGAATAATTTATAACTAAATAACTCCTTAATATAACAGGCTGAAATTTTCAGGAATTGTTCACACATGTATTTACTTAAATAATATAAAATTTCAACACAATCCAAGATGGAGTATTTTAGCTATTGACCTTTGACCTTTAACAGATGTAAGAACATACAACTCCAGATGTTACCATTAAAGTGTATGTGTATGATATTTTCTAGATACAACTTTTCAAGAGCTTTAAAATGAGCTCTCATTGAGGTCTTTAGCATAATTAGGGAAGAATTTATTGAGAAAATCGTGGCGCGATACGCAAACAAGGTCACCCGGGGTCAAATATTGGTGACCCCATATATCAGAAACGACTTATCACAAAAATCTAAAAAAAATCACAGTTTCTATTTGAAATAGTATCTCCCTGTGTACCAAATTTCAAGAAAATCAGAGAAAGTCATGAAAAATGATTTGGTTGATTTGACATGGAATGACTAATGCCACTCCTTGAGTTTAACCTTTTGACGAGTGAGTTAGCTTTCACCTTACTACACCCCTGGGCCCCAATTCATGTACATTTATCCCGGGTATAAGACTGGTATAAGGACGGTATAATGCAGGACATGGCAGGATAAGGCCTGGTTAAGTCTGAGCAACTCTCATCCAATCAGAAATTTTCAATCCAACAACAAGTACAACAAATGTTTTTTCCACTGCATTCCACAGCCATGTAAATCAGCAGATTTGCAAAAGAACACTAAAAATTTGCACCATCTTTTGTTTGACATTTTTATTTATTGACAGAAGATTGCGTGAGATCATTAAAAGAAAAGAAAAGGCATATTATTGCCGTAAATTTTGGAATAGCCTAGGACTATCATAGTATTGTTCATCTGCATAAGGCTTTTAGTATTCAAAACTAGTTATTTGTGCGGGATGTGTGTCAACACAAGGTCGTGCAGGCCTAGGGTTGCCTAGGAGAGGCCAAGGGCTTGTCAAACGTGTTATGTTAGTATTAATTTTATCTAGTCCTATAGCCTAATCGAACTTTAGGCCTACACTGTTGTATTATGAATAATTTTCTACATCTGGGCCTAGGCCCGAGACGGTTTCTGATTTGTTTTATGAGAGTAATGACAACTTTTCTCGTTTTACACATAGACGCAAAATTTAAAATGTCCGCTATCTGTTTAGGCCTACATATTTTCTTATCCCCGTGCAAGGCGGGATAAGTCTTCATGAATTGGATTCGGAGTTATACCGCACTTATACCACCTAACTCTGCTTATACCGGGATAAAAATGTACATGAATCGGGGCCCAGGAGTGGGTTATTTTTTACATTTAACAAAATCCTGTTTTTTGGTCATTCCTTACTAACTAGGCCTAGGCCTAGCATTTGAAAACCCAAATTAGGGCTTACATCACTATTTGAATCATCAAAATTAAAAATTTTGGGGGCTAGTTTCGGGGGTTGACAGCACGTCTAGGCCTAGGCCTAGCCCTAGCTGTAGGCCTACGCCCACCTGTTGTAGCGGCAATGGGAGCTAGTCCCTACTTGACTTCTACATTAGTAGGTATCAAATCAAATACTTCACTGTTCTCTAATATCAGATTCATCTATTTTATTTGTAGTTACTGTCGTAATTCCGTCTCCTAAATCAATAGGCCGGCGTTTGGCGGCCACAATAACTCGCAAACACAACGTGGTACTGTCAATTTCCATAAAGACTCGCATTTAGTTGTTTATTTACAATAAAGTTGGCAGCACTATAAATCGCCTTACAAATAGTTCTTACTATTGCCAGAGTCGATAAAGAAGTTTCCCCTTTGGGGAGGTCCCCTTACTCCCAAGTCAAAACGGAATCTAACGTCCTGCGCGCTGAGAGCGGCTCCAATGTGAAACTAATAAAAAAGCACTGCACGCTAAATACGGTCAGTAGATTATCGATGTGCAGTGACGCTGAAATCAACAAACAACAGACGAAACGTCAAATTTCAATTTTATTTTAATCATATTAGCCTTGGGCCCTAGTCTTTTAAAACGATTTACTTTTGATTTATTATTGTACTATAAAGTGTTGCGCAGGCGTCACTGACATTTTCGTGCGAAATAATTTGAGATATGCCTTGTTCAAGCCTAACGGACGTAAGTGTAGCCTAGGCCCAAGGCCACAATACAGTTTTTAGACGTAAGTACGCCCTAGGCACTCAAATCGAAATCTTGAACAATACATATTGTCGGCCTAGCTCCTAAGCTTAGGTCTACTCCATCAGAAATATCCTCATTAATAAAGAGAGTTTGCTTTATGCCAAAACATTCGCCAACATTCGATCGTATTTAATATTTTGACGTTTCTGCCATTTGTCGTCATCGACTGTTAACTACTAGTAGAAAAGTGACGTACTTTTATTGAAGTAGTTCCATCAATCGTCACACAGAGTCGCGCGGAACGTTAGATTCCCAACGCCAAAAACCGACTTTTTATTTAACCCAGGGCGGTATAGGGAGTTGGAGGACCTCCCCAACGGGGAAACTTCTTTATCGACTCTGCTATTGCCGAGAGGTAACGCTATACGTCTATTTTAAAATTATCCAAAGAACTTGAAACGGAAAGACAACACACTTGACCACACAGGGCAAACGTATGAGATACGGGCGTACTCCTGGCGCCATTTTTAAACTCCACGTATTAGATACGGGCGTACTCTACAAAAGGTTGAAGACACAACATTTCAGAACATCCCTGGAGTTCATTTTTCAAGTGATTAAATTTCAAACTGAAAGAAAACTATATGCCTACATGGTTTCTTTACTTATTTTAAAATAAATAATTGTATGGTTCATGCCACTTTTTGAATTTATTGATTATTTCCTCGCCAAGACGATGAGACCATGTGCACACCAATGAGGTGGACAGTAAAGTTCTGGTACGGCACCGGGTCATGGGACCTGGTTTATAGCTTGTAGTAGTTTCTTCAGCACTGACCACCTTCCTCCGTCTGACCACTTTGGTAGGTCTTCTCCTGGCTTTCAGGCTCTGTGGGCGTGCGCGGCCAGTCATGCTAGTCCCATTAGAATTAGATGTATATACGAGATAACGGGATTGATCGAGTGACGTGTGGCAGAATTTCTAGGGCTTAAAGTCGATGAAAATCTTTCATGGAACATGCATGTTGAGTGTACAGCTGGTAAAATTTGTTCCGGTTTATATGTTCTAAGGCAATTGAAACAGTATTGTAACCTAAATCTTTTGAAAACTGCCTACTATGCAATGGTTGAATCACACATTAACTACAGAATTATCATATGGGGGAATAATAGCAAGAGAAATACAAATCAAATTTTCAGGCTGCAAAAAAGAGCATTAAGATGTACATAGGAGAAGAACATACAAGAAAAACTCAATCGTGCAAACACTATTTTAAGGCACTGAAAATACATACGGTACCAGCAATATCTAGGTGCCCGTTAGGGCGCCGCAGCCAAGCTGTGGCGCGCTACACACTCACAGTGTTCTCCCCAGGAAAAAATGTTCACTGGGTATTCCATAAACATTGCCGGGTACTGGTAGGGCCAAAAAGTAGTGGGGTCCGGGGGGAAAAAATTTGAGATCCTACATTCGATTTGGTGAGTTTTAGAGGTTTTGAAGCACTTTTAAAGTAGCTTGCTATAGTTGGTTTAGTGGTATAAACATTTCAAATTTGATTGAAATTTGAAATCATAGTCTAAGCCTATTTTCTCCTTTGTAATGTAGGCTATGTGCTGAGTACAACAGGCCCTTATAAGGTGATGATGTTATTCTTTCTAAGTGTTTATTATCTAAAATTTGTAGGCCTAGGTTTACAATTATGTACTACAACTTGAAACATTGTTGTATTTGATGACTTCATTTTTATTAAGTTTAAAATTCGTCCTAGCAATGAATAAAATTGAAAAATTGGTTAAATTGTTCACTTGTGTGTGCTCTTTGTGTGCAGTGAATGTTCACGATCATAACAATGATTCAATCAGTGTTCTCCCCAGAAAAAAATGTTCACTGGGTATTTCATAAACATTGCCGGGTACTCGCGGGTAGGGCCAAAAATAGTGGGGTCCGGGGGCTTGCCCCCGGAAAAAATTTGAGATCCTAGATTCGATTTGGTGAGTTTTAGAGGTTTTTGAAGACCTTTTAAAGTTGCTTACTTTTGTTGGTTTAGTGGTATGAAGTTGGCCTATAAACATTTCAAATTTGATTGAAATCATAGTCTTAAGTATATTTTCTCCTTTGTAATGTAGGCTTTGTGAATTACTGTAGTCCTATTGCTACAATGAGTACAATAGGCCCGTATAAAGGTGATGATGTTATTCTTTCTAAGTGTTAAATCTAAGATTTGTAGGTTTGTAACTGAAACATTGTTAATTTGATGACTTGCATTTTTATTACTTCAAATTCGTCTAGAATCAATAAACTTGAAATTTGTTAAATTGTAATCACTTGTGTAAGCCTTTTGTGCTTTTGTTACGATCAAGCGATGATGCCATTTGCCAATTATGTGTTTTGTTCAACATGCATTCCTTTCGGGTCTATAGTGTCAGCGAGTTACCTCACGTGTTGTTTACAATCTGTGCTGCAGTTTAGGGATGGATTTTTAACGTTCAGCTGGACAGATAGTTGTATTAAATTCGCAATCGTTAGTAAAAAAAAATTAAAACAAAACAATCGAAAAAATTTTTTCAAAATTGTTTTTCAAATTTGTTATTTTTTTTGTCAAAATTTTATGCGGCGGCAGGGAATTACGCGCGCGCCGGCGGTCGGCTGGAGAACACTGATTCATGATTGCCATTTTGCCCACATGTGTTTTGTTTAATTTTTACCAAACATCATGCATTCCTTATCGGGTTCTATATCAGCGAGATTAGTCTCCATGGTTTCGTTTACAATCTGCGCTGCAGTTTAGAGATGGGACGTTAAACGTTTCGTGGATGGTAAGAGTTTATTAAATTTGCAAATCGTTTAGTAAAAAAAAAAAAAGGCTTTTTTTTTTTTTTTTTTGATGGGCGGCCCGGGCCTGGGGAGAACACTGCACTCAGGCACCTCATACAGCAAGCATAGTTGGGGTGTTTTCGAGGTGTCACCCAGCCGTCTTGAAACGTGATGTGAACTTGAAAACTATCACAATCGAGGGGATTTAGGTACCTGACAACACGGCATGTCAAATTTGGTTGGTGTACAAAATATATTCCTTCTTGGTGAAAAAATGACTTGAAACATGCTCAAAATCACTTTAAGGATGTTAGTTACTACTACTACTACTACTACTACTACTACTACTACTACTACTACTACTACTACTACTACTGCTACTACTACTGCTACTACTACTACGACGACGACGACGACGACGACGACGACGACGACGACGACGAACGACGACGACGACGACGACGACGACGACGACGACCACCACCACCACAACAACCACCACCACAACCACCACCACCATTACTACCACTACGACTACCACCAAACCACCACCACCACCACTACTACTTACTGCCACCACCTAATTCGTTAGTTTCAATTGCCCAGCGATCCTGACCAAACGGGTGGGGCTACAGCTTTCATATTTTACATGGATATTAAGTTAATACTAATAGTGATGTAATTCCTTTTGAAAGAAAAACTTGGAAAAGTTTGCTGGAAGGCTTCCAAATAATGTTTGTTCTAAGCCAGAGCCAGTCATAGCTTATAAATTGTTTTTTGAATCTTAATTGTTACTTGGCAACATATCTGATTTCATTTTTATAAGATAGTAAGCATGAGTTTTCTTGTGAAATTGAGATGGCAGTATGTAGGCCTATTTGTTTAATTTAAAAAAAAATCTTTCTTACTGTTGTAATTTGTCTAATGTCATTATCTCATTAAACCCGTTGAAGACGTCGTCGAAATATCGTTACCTACATAGTTTTTTTAATTTAAAAGTGCCGTGTATAGTCCAACTAATGCATCACATTATTATATATTTGTACCTACTTGTACTTGTGTACTTGTGTGAATTGATATTAAAAATATGTTACAGTAAAGATACCATGATAAAAAATTATGCAATGTTTTGCCTCACAGAACTAAGGAGCATGGAATGGGGAGGGGAAAATGTGTGTGGGTATAAAGGAACTTGCAACTAACTGTGAGAAGGAGGGATGAGGTTGTGTTTAATCCTAAATTGGGTTGCTTCATTTATTGTCGGACACAACTAAGCAAGTGTTTTGGGAAAGATGACGGCTAATTAATTAATTAATTAAGGGCCATCTAAAGCAGGTATTATTAACGATTCTCTCCTCTTTCACTATCTAAGGTGTTGTGCGAAGGCCACCCAGAAGAAATGGCTACATATCTACGTTACGTTCGGAGACTTGACTTCTTCGAGACTCCAGACTACGAGTACCTCAGGAAGTTATTTCAAGACTTGTTTGAAAGGAGATGCTACGTAGATGATGGAGAGTTTGATTGGACAGGGAAGGCTATGGTGAGAACATACTTCAATCACTCAGAATTAGCTCATGCAAGAAATTGCTGAATAATTATAATAATAATGAATCGGGTTTTTAAGCATAAGCCCGCTTTGAGGACATTGTTAGTGAATTATTGTCATAATATGGCATATCATTATTATCTGTTGCCACGTCCAACACTGCGTTGGGTCGGCATTGAAGACAGGCCTCTCTATTATTTATTATTTATCATCAACAGGGTTGTACCCCACAAGTGTGATACAATATACTGTATCTTAAGTCTAAATTACCATAATGGAATATATAAAAAAAGTAGTACAAAATAATAAAATACAGTTCACACAATAAGAAACTTACTGCTTGACATATGATTATGTTTGTGACGTGTGAATGTGGGTGTATGATGTGAGTGTATGGGTGCAGTGCAATTATGTCCTGCCACCACTCCTCTCCTGCCACCACATTCCAGTCACAGCTGTTCCACATATTTTCTCACACTATTCTGCCATTGTTGTCATGGTCTGCCCCTGGGTCTCCTACCTGGAATTTCCAATTCCTTCATCCTTCTCGGTAATCTCGCTCTTTCCATCCTTTTGACATTGTCCGAACTACTTTAATCTTCTCTCTCCAATTCGCTTCATTAAATTCCTCACGCCTCTCATTCTGCATTCGGTCCCATCTAGTCTTACCTACAATGCTTCTAAAAAAAACTTCATATCTACAGCCTGCACAAGGTTCTCCCACTGTTGTCATATTCCAAGTCTCTGCTGCATATGTCAGTATTGGAACAAAGTAGGTCTGGTAGATTAGATTGTAACTTTGCACTTTTTTATACTTCTCTGTTCCATATGAGATCTCAGGATAGATTGAAATAACCCTACAGCTTGCTGCGTCCTTCTTCCTATCTCTTGTTGTATCCTTCCATCGCATGCAACTATACTCCCTACGTACTTAAAATTCTCCACTTGCTTTAAAATGTGTCCTAGTAGAATCCTGACATTCATTGCTTTATCTCAAGTCATCAGCATTGTTTCACTCTTCCCACTTCCAAACACCAGACCATATTCTCCTGCCATCACACTCCACACATAAACTTGAGATTGCACCTCCTCTTCATTCTCTTTCCACACCAAAAGATTGTCTGCAAATAACATTATTTTCATACATTCTTCTCCGATTCTCTATACAACTTTCCTAGTGATTTTGTCCATGACAGTAATGAACAATAGTGGTGACAACAACACTTCCTTGTTTTAACCCACTGCTAATGTCAAACCACTCTGTGATTCCACCTCTTGTCTTTACAGTAGGGTTGCCGTTTGATAATCGATGTATCGATCGATACGATTATTTCCCGAAACGATCGATAATCGATTCAGTCTTCCAGAATCGATTATCGATGTATCGATAATCAAATAGCTCGCCCGCCCGAAATTTTTTGTAATTTACCGCCCGCTCTGCAGAACTTCATAAAATAGTACCAGTCAAAACATTAATCGCTTTATTCCGTGAAAAATGCGTCCACTGCGAGATCTACTACACGCGTAAGGCGTGAAGTACGAAGTGCCTGCACTGCTACAGTATAGGCTACTAGCATGACGCGTGTGTGTTACGGGCCGGCTCGGGCGGCTGCACTCCCGCGCCGATCAGGCGCCGATTGCTCAACCTCGGCGCGTCACACTCTCAGCCAATAATGTAGTACATCGTTCAAGGTCAACAAGTATTTTATCGAGATGCATTCCTCCCCACTCCACGCCAACTCGGTACCGCTTTACTTCATTCCGTAGTGCTACGATAATATCTTATCAGTTCTCTCACACCAATATTACGTCGTCTTCCAAACTAATGTCCAACATTATTCATCTCGTCCCGTAATAAATATCAGAGCATTGAATAGTCAACTGATAATATCTCATAAATGAATGAATGACAATCACAACAAAAGCTGAAATGATACTTCACAGAACCACGATTTCCAAGAAGAACAACCTTCACAAAGACCACTCAAGCCGGGTAGCATCCGTCTATTCCACGTATCGTGCTCTCATAGGGCCGGCCATACGCATGGGGGGGGGGGGAGCTAGTGAAAGACATTGCTAGCATGGAAAAACCCTGTTTTGAGCAAATAAAAGGAACAAAAGAATGCACTCGCAAAAGGTCCACGGTCCGCGTCGGTATGCAAGCAAGGTTAGGCCTAATTTTTATTTGATTATCGATCAATATTTTTTTAAATCGATAATCGATTTAACTGGTCAGATTATCGATAATGAAATTCGTATCGAACGGCAACCCTACTTTACAGCACTTATAGATATCGAGTACATACCTTTCACTCTTGTTATTATTCCTTTGTTAACTTCTATATTTTGTATTGCATCCCAAACCTTCTCTCTCTTGAAGCTGTCATATGCCTTTTCAATATCTTTAGTGATTTCGTCCATGACAATAATGAACAATAGTGGTGACGGTACACTTCCTTGTTTTAACCCACTCCTAATGTCAAACCACTCTGTAATTCCACCTCTTATTTTTACTTCACTTCTAGATATCGAGTACATTACTTTCACTCTTGTTATTATTCCTTTGTTAACTCCTATATTTTGTATTGCATTCCAAACCTTCTCTCTCTTGAAGCTGTCGTATGCCTTTTCAATATCTAAAGTGATTTCGTCCATGACAATTGACAATAATGAACAATAGTGGTGACGGTACACTTCCTTGTTTTAACCCACTCCGAATGTCAACCCACTCTGTAATTCCACCTCTTATCTTTACAGAACTTCTAGATATCAAGTACATAGCTTTCACTCTTGTTATTATTCCTTTGTTAACTCATATATTTTGTATTTCATCCCAAACCTTCTCTCTCTTGAAGCTGTCGTATGCCTTTTCAATATCTAGAAAAGCCATACACAGGAACTTTTCTCAGTCATATTACTTTTCCATTAGCTGTCCGAGTGAGAAAATCAGGTCCACCGTCGATCTTCCTCTTCTAAATCCATGTTGCTCTTCTCTTGAATCTCATACCGAGTTTCTAATTCTAGTATCAATTATTCTTACATAGATTTGGCACATTGGCATGTCAGTGTTAACCCTCTATAGTTTGCACAGTTTTGCTTGTCTTTAAATAAAAAAAAATAGGTACAATGAGACCCTTTTTCCAGTCTAAAGGAACTTCCTTGCTTTTCCATACAATAGGGGTCATTCCATGTCAAATCAACTAAGCCGAGCCTGAAATAAAACTTGACCATCTCCGATTTTGATGAAACTTGGCAAATCTACTCTTACTAACATGTAGATTGATCATGGAAAATTTTGTATTTATGACGCGCTTAGTTTTCGAGTAACACCCCGCTCAAAAACTCAAATTTGGTGATGCCGAGCGGCATACCTGAATTGGTAAGTTTTAAACCGTTGGACGTAAAAGGCTAATTTTTTTTTTAATTAAAGAGTTTTTTATTGGCAATTTAATTTATATGTATTGGAATGCATTCCTAATTGACAATTGTGAAACCATGTAAAAAATCTAAATTGGTTTTTAACCTCTTCACTGTGGGGTTTTAAACCTGTGCTTACACCTGCTGTGTGGGGTATTTTTTAGCAGAAAAACACCCTTATTTTAAAAAAATCATAGCTTCCACATTTCTCTTCCAAAAATTATTGGATGAGCGTAGCGAAGATTCCATTCTACTACACTGGAGAAAAAAATCCGGAATGTTTTTTTTTTCTTCTTTCTTTTTTTTGTATTTTTGTCTGTTTGTCCACACGATTCCGGCTAAACCAATACTCCGATTGCGATGAAATTTTATGGAGACCTTCGAAATCTCTGAACTTAGAACTGCCACGTTTTTTAGCGCAATCGGAAAAATTTTTCTCATGAAAATCGCAATTTTACGATTTTTTTTCAATTTTTAAAACATTTCTTCGACTTATAACACCTACATGCTTTATTCGATTTTAATGATTTTTACACAGAACCTTTATTTTATGAATTAAGATATTCTTGTGAAATTTGAGCGCAATTGAAAAAATATTTATCATAAAAATCGATATTTTACGGGTTTTTTCTTTTTTTAAACAATTCTTTGACTTATAACACCTACATGCTTTATCCGATTCTAATGATTTTTTCGCAGAACCTTAATTTTATGAATTTATATATTCGTGTTAAATTTGAGCGCAATCAAGAAATTATTTCTTATAAAAATCGCAATTTTACGATTTTTTTTTTAACAATTACGATTAATTAAAAACAAATTTATAAAAATGAAGTTAATTTTTTATTTAATTTAATTTAATTTAAAAAAATTTCAACTTAATAATGATTTTTCCACAGAACAACAGAAAATTCGCATAACACATGGCAGCTCAATGCACCAATTACGCTCATCCAACAACGCGGCGGGACTTAAGCGTTTTCCTAGTAATTTTTTTGTGACGAGTACTTGACTACACTACAACCATGCCTAAACAAAAAACACCCCCCCCCCCCGCCGCGCCCCCCCCCCCCCCACAAAAAAAGTAATCGATAATTAGTAATTACATAACTTCCACATTTCACATCCAAAAATTATAGAATATTTGTGACAAGTACTTGAATACACTATGAACATGCCAAGGTAAAAATCACCCCACCCCCCGAAACCCCCCGCCCTCCCCCCCCCAAAAAAAAAAACAATAATTACATAACTTCTACATTTCTCATCTAAAAATTATTTTTAAAAAAATGTGGCATGTGCTTGAGTACTCTACAAACATGCCTTGAAAAAATATCAACCCCCCCCCCCTTCCCCAACAAATCGATAATTACAAAATTTGCACATTTTCATCACAAAATGCAAGAAATTGTGGCTAAATTGTTTCAGGACTTGCCTACTCTATTTCACTAGTTCCTACACAGTGAACATGCATGTAGGCCTAATATAAATTATAAAAATTAACAATATATTTATTTGGGGGTTTCATGAGAGTATATTGATGAATCTGCTCGCTTACCTTGGAATGAAAGATGATAGATGAAGTTGATAGATGCTTTTATTTTGACGACGCGCCTGAACTAAACCTTGCCTACATCATTGTCGCTTGCACTGTCACCGTCACTGTCGTGATTATCACTCTTGTCCTCTTCACTATCACTAAAACTATCGTTGGTATTTACAATAAAGTCACCATCACTTTCCGAGTCACTATTGGTAATAATTTCCCGGATTTTCCTTTCTGAAACACGCCGTAAACACGAATTCTCGCCACTCGTGGACGCCATCACTGTTTACTACAGATGACGCCGATCCCGGGAGCAGCTACAAGTGGTTCGCGTAGAAATAAACTTCTAAGAACAAGTTATCGACCGGTTCCAGTAGTTGGCGAAATAGTTCTATGTATTGCCGACAGGTTGAAGCACATGCCACACGAAACTAGAGCGCGCTAACCCTATTGAGCACTGAATAAACTACACTTGAATTCAAACATTGTGGCGCGACATTGGCGCGACGAGTATACTCGGGCGTAACACGGGGGGCACAACTGCACATCACGAGTTAACTCGGGCGTAACTGAGAGGAGGTTAAACCTACCCTACAAGAAAAAGTATCTTTTAAATAAAAAATGAAAAAAAGTGTTTTTGTTTAGATGTTTTTTACATGCACAAAAAAAATTGGATGGGATGGCATTGGGATCATGATATATCACAGGGTCATGCACCAAATGTGTGTTATGTGTCAGTTTTTACCTTCCGTTTTTATTTTTCAAAGAAATTAAGTGCGGCAAATTTGCATTTCACTACAAATGAAAGGTAAAAACTGACACATTATACACATTTGGTGCATGACCCTGTGATATATCATGATCCCAATGCCATCCCATCCCAAAATTTTTTGTACATGTAAAAAACATCTGACCTAAAACACGTTTTTTTAATTTTTTTTTATTTAAAGATACTTTTTCTCTTGGGGTAGGTTTCAAAACAAATTTGGATTTTTTTACATGGTTTCTCAATCAGGAATGCATTCAAATACATATAAATTAAATTGCCAATAAAAAACTCTTTAATTTAAAAAAAAAATAGCCTTTTACGTCCAACGGTTTAAAACTTACCAATTTAGGTACGCCGCTCGGCGTCGCCAAATTTGAGTTTTTGAGCGGGGCGTTACTCGAAAACTAAGCGCGTCAGGAATACAACATTTTGGATAAAAGTAAGGTTATGGGGAAAGTGTGTTGCTTGAAATGTGTACTGAAGATTCACAAAATTACAAAATACAATATACAAATACACTACAAATACAATAATCACTACACAATGACATGTTTCATGTAATGTAACAAAGAAAGAATGTAAAAGAGACTTAACAGTAAATTAAACTAAACCAAATAATATAGCATAACCCAGCTCACTACACACTCAACTGTTTTTTTGCTAATCAAATCATCGTGAGCCGTAAATTTTATACAAAATAGGCTTTTATGTTAAACATAGTTCTCAATTTAAATAAGGTGCCATCTCAAACCGCCCATTTTGCAGATGGCGTTCATCTCTATTCTGAAGGTTAGAACACATGTTTTTATCTGTTCTAAATCACAAACTTCCTGTACTAGGCCTCGTTTCCGCTATGTTCCGAACTGTTCATAACCAGTCTCAGACAGGAATAACACTTGTCAATTTGAACTTTGAAGAATAAAAGGAGAGGATGGTAGCATAAGGTAGTTTTACTATAAATAAAATAATGATATGCATAATTATTCTGTAAGTTGTACAGTACTAATCAAAGCTTTACTATTATTATTTATGATCATAATTTATCTTTATTCTTTATTAATGAAGCAATGTAGTGACTTACTTATCATAGGCCTGCTTATTTCAGGCTATTCATGAATTACGCCTACTTGTGTGTATGTTTGTACTCTTCATACTCTTTTTTGTGCCGTCTCATTAGGTGTCTTATTAACGTCGTGGTTGTGCCACTTGGTGATTTTAATTTCAATTTATAATACTAGTTACAAATGGAACCACTCTCCATCTTGGTAAAGTGTTTGTAGATAGGCCGTTTGAGGTATGGCACATTTTGAACATAGTCTTGTTCGGTGACTTCTAGGCCTAAGCGTACTAAGTCATCATCCACACTTTCACTTTCTTCTTCCTGTTCTTCGGAAGCAAAATAACTCATGATTTTTCGGGGGGGGGGCGACGTTTCTTGATCACGTTGTTAACCCGAGAGTAGTCGCACCCCTGTTTGTAACATTAGTAGTCGCGCACGGTCCTTTAGACCGCATTATTTATTATGGGTTAATAACGTTAGGATGACGTTTTGATTTCCTATATAAGATAATTTATCATATATGTGACAGCATACATGGTTATATTAATCAGTTATCAATCAATAATCAATAAATAATCAATGAAACACAGAATGTTGCAAACCTACAAAAAGGTATAAAAGTCTTGTTACACTATCAACATGTTGACACAACTTGTTGGCTCAACTTGTTGACAAGACTACACTCTGTGTGTGTCACCTCCATCAACATGTTGACGGACATTTGGAACATTCCGTCGAGAGAACTGCCACTTCGAAACTGTTTCATACCAAAATAGATAGTAATTACGTACATATGCCATATACAGCTGTGAATAACATTAAAAAAGTATTGGCAGATCGATATAAAAGAGTTAAAAGTGTCGTAATTGCCATCCCGAAGCTTTTATGTTCATCTCGAGTCTGCGTGTGTATCTGATGGGCTAATGAGTACCACTCTAAGCGGCGCAGGATTCCAGTTCGCTGCTGGCTCAACGGTGAGAGCGCTCGGCTACCACGCAAAGGGTCCCCGGTTCGAGTCTCGTTTGGGAAAACTTTTTTACCATTTTTTACTCACCCCATCATTATTGTTTGTGTCTTATCTGAAACGGGTACGATTTTTATAACTTTTCAGTGTAAATTACTCGCATAAATAAGTCTTTCTTCCCACAAAATTTGTTTTATAATAGCCCACACCATGGATCAACTAAACGAAATGATCACGTGACAAAATATCGGTCAGCCATTGGTTGAACGTCGTCAACATCTGGTCAACATTTCTCAAAAGTTGAACTTGTTCAACTTCTTGTCAACATATTGCCGTGGTCGTCAATGTTGAGTCAACATATTTCAGTGTGTGACAGCAGCATCACATTTCAATGCTATCTACATCTGGTCAACAAGTTGAGTCAACATGTTGATAGTGTAACAAGACTTTAAAATATGTTTTGAAACACCCTGTAGTTTGAATTATTAATAAACCAAGACAGTAATATTATGCCAACACTGTATGTTGAAGAATAATCAACCTACAATAACAAAATACATGTCTCATAATAGTGATTGAGTATGCATATTTTTGCCTCCCTTAGTAGTCGCGCAGCGGTCGAAAAGACCTTGAGCAACCGAACAGGACCTCTTATTTTAGTTGAAGTTCTGCAGAACACTGAATCGCGTATTGCACACTGGCTTCAGAAATCTATTTTGGGAAGGCAGGCGGAACTAGACAAGCCATGCATGCGCGCTGTACAAATACCAACCGTTGAAAAAAAAAGTCGGTCTTAAAGACCACACGCGACTACTCTTGGGTTAAGTTACTTTTAATCTTTTGACTAGAAAGAAACATAAATAGAAACAACAAGCAAACAGTCATGCCTACGCCTAGGCTCCTACAACTGTACACCTTGATGTAAAAATTACCCAGCAGCCTCTGCAATGCGAGATGTGACTGCCGCCCGCTATCGATAATCGCGCTAGAACTAGAACAATCAAACTCTGATCGCTCGATAAATAAATAAATAATAATAAATAAATTTTATTTAGAGTCCACCCACTCAGTTATATAACTGATTTTCAGTGGGGGACTTTAAATCAAAGCGACCAAGCCAACCCTGCAGGCCCCGACGCAATCGACGAGTGAGCGATAACCAACCAAAGATCGATATTTTTAATAGGAAATATAGCAATCAGTGGTATGGACAGTGCGAACACCCGCGAATCAACGCCAGAATCAACAAGGCCGATCAGAACAACTCTGAAATTTATTATGTGCTTCGTTGCTAGGACGGCTCCAAAGTCACCGTTTACAAACTCCTAAGGCCCGGTATTTCAATGTCCAGTTAAAGTGGCAAGTAAATTTAACTGACACATAACTTGTTTTCACTATGGCAACCACCAATCAGAAGCCTTGTAAATATTTACTGAGAGGACTAACTGGCAGATAAATTTTAACTAGACATTGAAATTCTGGACCCATGACAAGAACTGATGGACTTAAGTCCAAACTAACTCAATTAGTCGAATTTTTTAATTAAGTAGTGGCGCAAGGTTCAGTTTGTAAACGTTCCATTTTTGCAGACTTATTTTTTAACCTGAACCTGCGTTAGAGGTTTGGGTTCGATTCTAAATTTGAACCGGTTTGCACAGCCCTAGTAATTACAATTAAATTTACTTGATTTTTGTAAGATATACAGGTTTTAATATACTAGTGAGAGCTGTTAGCGGAAAAATATTGCAAATCCGGATACCAGCCCGAAATTTTGCATGGGGGTAGAATAGAAATATAACAATTAAAAATCCGCCGGGAGGCAGGCGATATCTCATCCCCAACACCCCCAAAATCATCCCCTAAAATTAGAATAATTCATAGCTCTAACCCAAAAAAGAATTTTTATTCAAATTAGTTATTAAAATTATGTTTTAATGTGTTTTAACCCAATCAGCCTATTCTTATTTCCAAAACCACATTTTTTCAACCCCCATCCCTAATAGTTTATATTATTTTTACCTTGATTTCCAGCATTCACCAGTGAGACACCTAGTGAGTTATCAGCATGAAATTTGGCATAATGGTACATAATAACCTGAAAAATAATAATCCGCCGGGAGGCAAGCGATATTTCACCCCTATTGTTCTCTACCACCCTTAACTTTGGGAAAAACGTAAGGTAGTATTTAATACATTTTGAATATTTCAATTGCTGATTAAAATTATGTGTCGATGTGTTATAGTCCAGTCTACAAATCATTCATACAAAACAAACAATTTTTTCACCCCCAACCCTAATAATTATACTTTTAGTGACAAACACTGTTTAGTAAGTTACCAACATGAAATTTGGAATGGTGGTAGATAAAAATATAAGAAATACTATTCCGTTGGGATGCAAACAATATTTCACCCCTAGTGCCCTCTATCATCCCTTAAACTTGGAATTGGTACTATGTAGGTCGTATTCTATACATTGTAATTATTAAAATTATCCAATAATATTATGCTCAAGCATGTTTCGATCCAATCAACCTAATTTCTCATGTTTTATCTACCCCTACCCCTAATAGTGATTTTTTTGATCAACACTTACCAGCATGAAATTTGGAATGGTGGTAGATAAAAATATAAGAATTACTATTCCGTTGGGAGGCAAACGATATTTCACCCCTAAGTGCCCTCTATCATCCCTTAAAATTGGAATTGGTACTAGGTCGTATTCTATACATTGTAATTATTAAAATTATCCAATAATATTATGCTCAAGCATGTTTCGATCCAATCAACCTAATTTCTCATGTTTTTTCTACCCCCACCCCTAATAGTGATTTTTTTGATCAACACTTACCAGCATGAATTTTGGAATGGTGGTAGATAAAAATATAAGAATTACTTTTCCGTTGGGAGGCAAACGATATTTCACCCCAAGTACATCCCTTAAAATTGGAAAGAGTGTTCAACGATTCGTTTTTTTTCATTGGTGGTTATCTGGAAGAATGTATTCAATTAAAAATCAAATTAAATTCAATTCAATTCATTTATGTGTTGAATAGTAACTTATTTAGATTAAAATGAAAAAAAAATGGATTTTTTTTTTTTTGGGGGGGGGGGGGTGGATTTTTTTTGGAAGTTAGAGATTATGTTCAGACTATGGGGTAGGAATGCACAAACTGTAAGTTGCGTAACTTTGACGTAGGTTTTCTCAGAACATCATTTTTTAATACAAAGGTACATTTTTCTCAGGAATTATACATGCAAATATTTTGAAAATTTTAGAGCATGAAGATATATTGAGTCTAATTAAACTCTTAGTTTGTATGGTTATTTTAAAAAAATGTACCTTAGTAATGGCTCATTTAACATACGTAAGATACAAACTGCCGGCCCCCTTAAAAAACTAAAACTATTGAATTTTAATTTAATTTTTAATTGAACACATTCTTCCAGATAACCACCCATGAAAAAAAAACGAATCGTTGAACACTCTTTCCAATTTTAAGGGATGTACTTGGGGTGAAATATCGTTTGCCTCCCAACGGAAAAGTAATTCTTATATTTTTATCTACCACCATTCCAAATTTCATGCTGGTAAATGTTGATAAAAAAAATCACTATTAGGGGTGGGGGTAGAAAAAACATGAGAAATTAGGTTGATTGGATCGAAACATGCTTGAGCATAATATTATTGGATAATTTTAATAATTACAATGTATAGAATATGACCTAGTACCAATTCCAAGTTTAAGGGATGATAGAGGGCACTAGGGGTGAAATATTGTTTGCCTCCCAACGGAATAGTAATTTTTATATTTTTATCTACCACCATTCCAAATTTCATGCTGGTAAGTGTTGATCAAAAAAATCACTATTAGGGGTGGGGGTAGAAAAAACATGAGAAATTAGGTTGATTGTATCGAAACATGCTTGAGCATAATATTATTGAATAATTTTAATAATTACAATGTATAGAAAACGACCTAGTACCAATTCCAAGTTTAAGGGATGATAGAGAGCACTAGGGGTGAAATATCGTTTGCCTCCCAACGGAATAGTATTTCTTATATTTTTATCTACCACCATTCCAAATTTCATGTTGGTAACTTACTAAACAGTGTTTGTCACTAAAAGTATAATTATTAGGGTTGGGGGTGAAAAAATTGTTTGTTTTGTATGAATGATTTGTAGACTGGACTATAACACATCGACACATAATTTTAATCAGCAATTGAAATATTCAAAATGTATTAAATACTACCTTACGTTTTTCCCAAAGTTAAGGGTGGTACAGAACAATAGGGGTGAAATATTGCTTGCCTCCCGGCGGATTATTATTTTTCGGGTTATTATGTACCATCATGCCAAATTTCATGCTGATAACTCACTAGGTGTCTCACTGGTGAATGCTGGAAATCAAGGTAAAAATAATTTAAACTATTAGGAATGGGGGTTGAAAAAATGTGGTTTTGGAAATGAGAATAGGCCGATTGGGTTAAAACACATTAAAACATAATTTTAATAACTAATTTGAATAAAAATTCTTTTTTAGGCTAGAGCTATGAATTATTCTAATTTTAGGGGATGATTTTGGGGGTGTTGGGGATGAGATATCGCTTGCCTCCCGGCGGATTTTTAATTGTGATATTTTTATCTACCCCTATGCAAAATTTCGCGCTGGTATCCGGATTTGCAATATTCTAGTGTTTTTTCCCCTATACAGCTCTCACTAATATACTTAAGTACTAGCCCAGGAATTAAAGATTTTGACATCAACATCCTTAACCTAAAGCTGATTTTTGGCACACATGTAGCATTTGTCATTCTTCAAACGTACAGAGAGTTCCCAAAAGCACAGACGCTTGCTTCCTCCGCTATAGCGCCAAAAGGGCATAAGTCACACTGTTACATAAAAATGCTTGTAAAACCTGAACCAACAAAGATATCTCTGTGATTTTTGTTTCAAAATAATCGGAACTATGTATGCTTTGTGCTAAATATCCAAAACATATATTATTACCTTTTATATTAGTCACAATCACGAATAGTGCTGGTGCCTAACTCAATACTTCCAAGAATATCCCGTAAATCTTGAATTAGGTCGAGTTCACGAAAAATTATCAAGACATAACAAATATGCGGGTGGCTGTCTTGTGGAAGCCACTTTTTGATTTTTTACAGTGCGATGAAAATTGACTTAGATACATATGACCAAAATGACAATTGTTTGCGCATCGGCATTATAGCCAAATAGTACGTGGAACAAGTAGTCAGAGGGCAGATGTCTCGCACTTCACGCAGAGTGGCCAACTTTGATTTTATTTCTGAAATCGATTATATACATAAAAGGAAATATTTTCTCACTTGGTGTCACACCGACTCATTAATAAAATCCAAGATGGCGGCTAAAACATAAATTTTATAGAAATAATTAAACGAGGGAGCGGAGCGACCGAGTGTCTCCATTCAACTCGAACGGTTCTCATTCTGTGATTCTGTCTGTCTGTCTGTACGTCGAAAATCAGCCGAACCGCTGAACAGATTGGGCTGAAATTTTAAACAGACATCCGGTACGAAATTATTGAGAACTGCTAACAAAATCAACTACGTAGATCCTATCGCAGTTTTAATCCTACATCATAAATAAAAATGTGATTTTTAAAAAATCAATAGCATTTATTTTAGTAGCAGCTATCGGGACCACATTCTACGGGCTGCCATGGCTTATTTGGTAAGTCATGTTAGCCAGCCTACCACACGGAGGGTTGAGGTTCGATACCCGTTAGCTCGAACTTTTTTTATATTTTTACACCCACATATTAATTTTGAGGGGTGTTTAATGGGAAATAAAACTTAGGTGATTTTGTTTTATCTTGGAAATTTGTTAATGTTTCACGCTAATACGTTTTGAACACGATTCGCATTTCAAATGTTCAATTTAAATATCTAGGGAAACGCCAAAGTCGTTGTTAAACGAGTGAGTGAGCCATGTGTTGAGTACCCGGTATCATTCCTCATACTGGGCTAGATCCTTAGGTATAGGGGAGGAAAGGGGATGTTCCCGGGTACTCAACACTTGGCTCACTCACTCACTCGTTTAACAACGACTTGGGCGTCTCCCTAGTTATATCTCAGCAACCAAAGGTCAAAATAAAAAAACACAAGAGGTAAAAAGTCCTGGAAATTGTGTTTAACTTACAAAAAAAAAATTGAAAAAAGTAAATTTCCAAGATGGCGCCGGAATTTTGAATTTAAACATATACCGTACTTTAAAATGGATAACCAATGTTAATATTTTTTGGGAGTCGTTTAAATATGTATTAAGCTAGTATTTAATGAATTGTTTTCAAATTAATGTAAAAATTAAATCCAAGGTGGCGGACCAAACAAAAATATAAAATTAATAATTATATCTCGGCAACCAAACGTCAAATTAAAAAAACACAAGAGGTAAAAAATACTGGAAATTGTGTTAACTTATGAAAAAAAATTGAAAAAAGTAAATTTCCAAGATGGCGCCGGAATTTTGAATTTAAACATATACCGTACTTTAAAATGGATAACCAACGTTAATATTATTTTTTGAGTCGTTTAAATATGTATTAAGCTAGTATTTAATGAATTGTTTTTAAATTAACGTAAAAATTAAATCCAAGATGGCGGACCAAACAAAAATATAAAATTAATAATTATATCTCGGAAACCAAACGTCAAATTAAAAATCACACGACGTCAAAAGTATTCATATTTGTATTGAACTAATGAAAAAAAAATGAAAAAGGTAAAATTCCAAGATGGCGCCTGAATTTTGAAGTAAAACATATTATTCTACCTTACAATAAACAACCAACGCCAATATTATTTGTCTAACCGATTTAATATGTATGTTAGAGTATTAAATGGATGGTATTTAATCGAAGGGGGAATAAAGTACAATATGGTGACCAAAATGTATATTTAAACAACATATTTAATGTCTGAGAAACCAATGCATAAATGAAAAGACACATGATAACAATAATATTAGCAATTGAATCAAACATTCGGGAAAATATGATAATGAAACAATGAAAATTATCAAAATGGCACCTAATTTTTTAAGCGTACACAAAGAATAAGAAACGTGATATTTTATCATTTTGATTATTGTCAGAAATAGCATTACTTACGCCTTACATAAGACAAGATCTTGTAAGTGTTAAGTTTTATAAACGTCGTCGTTATGGGTTGTAGAATTTTACAATTATAACGATAAAATCTGCAATACTTTCTTGTAAAGTAATTTTTCTGGAAAAGAAAATGTAATTAGGTTATGAAATAATATAATATTGTTAATGAAAGAGTTTATGAACAATAAATATCTACATATAGGGTACTTACACTTCAATCTTCATCAGTGTCTGAATCATCAATTCCGAGACTGTCTCAAAATATGCATGCATCTTCATGTGAGCCGCTTCCATCTTTACCACCTCCAACGGATTATGGATGGCAAACTGAAAATGGACGGCTGAAACCGATTTATAATCTGAATCCATCAGCACCCGAAGCCATATTAGAACTACAAAAATGTAGTAAAACTGGATGCACCAAACAAACTTGCGGCTGCCGGCGTTTTATAAGTTCTCATGTACACCCATGTGTGGGTGTGGAGACCTATGCGAGAATGCATATTTTGAGACAGTCTCGGGAATTGATAATTCAGACACTGATGAAGATTGAAGTGTTCGTATTTAGATATTTATTGTTCATAAACTCTTAAATTGACAACATTATATTATTTCATAACCTATTTACATTTTCTTTTTCAGAAAAATTACTTTACAAGAAAGTATTGCAGATTTTATCGTTATAATTGTAAAATTCTACAACCCATAACGACGACGATTATAAAACTTAACACTTACAAGATCTTGTCCATGTAAGGCATAAGTAATGCTATTTCTGACAATAATCAAAATGATAAAATATCACGTTTCGTATTCTTTGTGTACGCTTAAAAAACTTAATACCAATCACTTTCAAATTAATTTAATTAAATCAATTAATTCAAAATAATGACAATATTCTCAATTAATTACGTAAAAATAAACACAATGTGGTCAATCTTGGAATCATTTTAAAGCTGGTTTTATGACGAATAATACTATTGGAAAAAATAATTAATTAAATTAATTTATCAACAAATTTATTACATTTAAGTTAAAGTATACCACTTTTGACTTATGTATTATTATGTATACCTAAAACCTCGTTGCTAATGAATCCAAAATGTCATATCCCAAAACCAAATTCCTATAACTTACCAATTAATTAAGTAATTAACTAAAGAATTACTTATATCTCAATAATTGTTGTTGATGACAATTGCCTAGCACATAAAAAATGCCAACACAAGTATCAAATATAAACAATGCAAGTATAATTTTAAAAATATATAGTCCTAAAATTAAGTTCATGCAACTTTTCCTTTAATTGAATTAATTTAAACACCAGTTGTTGTGTAAAATTAACACAACCAAACTGGGAACCATTTGCAAGCTTAATTAATCGGTAAGTTATAGGAATTTGGTTTCGGGATATGACATTTTGGATTCATTGGCATTATGTCAGTAAAGTGACATATTTTTATGACGATCGAACGAGTTTTAGGTATACAAAATAATACATAAGTTAAAGGTGGTATCATTTTACTAAAATGTAATTAATTTGGTGATTAATTAATTTAATTAATTATTTTTTCCAATACTCTTATTCGTCATAAAACTAGCTTTAATTTGATTGTGTGTGTGTATGTGTGTGGCTCGTTGGTCTTGTGGTTAGCGTATCTGCTTCCAATGCAGAAGGTCCAGGGTTCGATTCCCGCTAAAGTCAGAAGTTTTTTAACTTCTAATTTGGACTTAAGTCCATCAGTTCTTGTCTTAGGAGTTTGTAAACGGGGACTTTGGAGCCGTCCTAGCAACGAAGCACATAATAAATTTCAGAGTTGTTCTGAATCGGCCTTGTTGATTCTGGCGTTGATTCGCGGGTGTTCGCACTGTCCATACCACTGATTGCTATATTTCCTATTAAAATATCGATCTTTGGTTGGTTATCGCTCACTCGTCGATTGCGTCGGGGCCTGCAGGGTTGGCTTGGTCGCTTTGATTTAAAGTCCCCCACTGAAAATCAGTTATATAACTGAGTGGGTAGACTCTAAATAAAATTTATTATTTATTATTATTATTCCAAGATCGACCACATTGTGTTAATTTTTAAACGAGTGAGCGCAGCGAACGGAGTGATCTCCATTCAACTTAAACGGCCCTTATCGTTATTCTGCGTGCGTGTGTGTGTGGTGTGTGTGTGTACGTTGAAAATCAGCCGAATCGCTGAACAGATTGCGCTGAAATTTTAAACAGACATCCGGTACGAGTTTATTGAGAACTGCTAACAAAATCAGCTAGATCCATTGCGATTTAAACCTACAATAAATAATTTATTGAAAAAATAGGCTTCCAATGTTTGGAAATTATTTTAATGACAATGGTTTAGATTTTGAAAAGATATTTTTTGTTTGTTATTTACCTGGCTGTGAAATGCCGTGCCCATGCAAGGTCTATCAAATGTTGAACGTCAAGGTACCCCCAAATTCCGCTCGTAGATTGAGTAAACCTTGCAATATTTACACGTATTTCGTACTGGCTATGTTTTCCATAGTATTGTCACAGATGATAGACTACACTGCGTTATATGCATTTCAAAACATGTTTAATAATTTTTTAAATACAATCCAGAAATTACAAAATCATTCCCGACCACAGGGGATTGAACCCACGTCTCCCACATTTCGGCTATATGAGCGCTTTAGCCAACTAGACTTGGGAAACGCCAAAGTCGTTGTTAGACGAGTGAGCGAGTCATGTGTTGAGTATCCGGGAACATTTGCATTTAAGTTTGATAATTATTTTCGTATAAATAATAGTTTTTTAAGTTTAGTTGGTATACGGGCGCGTCAACTGTAAGGCCATAATGCGCCTATGATAGGCTAGAGAGGCCTAAGATAGGGGGAAGAAAAGTAATGTTACGGGATGTAACCGTACGACTTCCCTCGAGTGGACTTAGGTCCTTTTGGTATTATTAGTTGTTGGAACGAGTCTACCAGTGGTCAAACTCTTTTTGTTGGAGAAATTAATATAAATGTAATATCTTTGTTTTGATGGATTGGGCTATAATTTATTCAGATTCACAATAAAATTCCATTCTAAAATACTATAACAATCTTGTGATTTGATTCAGTTTTAACTCTGTTAAATAAAAATCTAGTTTCCTAGATTTATTATTGAATATTACGGCATTTAAATTCATTAAGTGGGATATGACGATTGTTTGAGCAATCATGGATGGCGCCATGAGAGTTTGCTCATTTCAGCCACAACGGTCAAGTTTACTGAGCTGTGATTGGTTGATGACGATTTGTTGGTCATTTGGACGCCGGTTGACCAGCCATCTTGGAGAGGAAGCTCAGTTCTTGCAGGAGTCTTGTAGGAGGCAGGTTGGGTGTGTTGGGTTTTGGTTTCGCGGAGAGTCCGCCTAAGCCGTGTATTTTACGTGATAAATCTCTCTCTAGGGAGGAGAGATTCTAATAGTGAAGTTAAATAAGAGTTGCATCGTCAACGAGGGCTACAGTGAGTCCTACAAAAATAAGTAAGAGTTATCAGCGAATCAAGTTACGTGTGATTAGCAATTGTGTGTCGTTGAAACGCGCGCCGGCTTAGGCATATCAGAAGTTTGAAAGTCAAGTTGCGTTAGCCTAAGGAAATCCATATCGAGATAGGAAATACGGGTTAAATAACGTGCCAAAGTGAAGTCTAAGTCAAAGTGTTTTATCCGCCGATAATAGGAAAAGCAAGGTCTAGTAAAAGATCGTCTCGCTTTGCCACACGGGAGAGTCGAGCGTCTACAAAGCCGACGAGTTGAGTGAACAGTGAAATTAAGCGAGCTATGATCAGTGATATTGCAATCATTATACAAGTGACGGGAATAAAATAGCTTTGATAGCCATTTCTATCGTTCATTAAAAAGTTGGGGCAACATTCACCTTTCAATTTGCGAGTGAATTAATAAAATACCGGATGGGAAGTGAATCTGCGTATCAAAAGAAGCGATATTTGGTCGACCGTCATTACTAAAGTGAAGTTAGAACATGTCATAGTTTATGAAAGAGTGGACGGGAGCACGGGTCCTAGTAATAAAAGACGTAGAACTGTTTGATGAATATTATTCTACATAATAAATATCTAAAAGTCCCCATTAGAAATATAAAAGCTTCGTTTTATATCGCCGGGAAATAAGATTGCAAAACTTTTCATAATGGCGGATCATTGCGCTCGCATGGCATTAAAGATGAAAATTCGTGACGTCATAATGAAACGATGAGTCAAGCTGTGATTGGCTATTGATATCGATCAAAAATAGATCGTTTGGATTACGACTAATAATAAAGATGGCGTTGTTTACATATTGCCGGGACATCTGTCAAAGTGCTATCTGACCGTATGAAGGTTTATTTGTACATTTCTTCGAATTATTGGAACGATTTATACTCATGAAGAACTAATTAAGTGAGCTACAGAATTATAACATTAATATCAAGATAATTAAAGTTCGGGAATTTAAAAGCTTCAAAACAAGAAGATCTACGGAAGGATTTATCGAGGTAAGACAAGACCGGATCACAAGAGAATACTACGAGACTGGATTGTCATTGCGTGTGGATTGGATTAAGCCGGACTGTTCTTCCACGGCATACTAGAGGGATGAGATGTCTTTGAGCTGACGAGTGATGAGTATTTTAACAACTTAATTAAAAATTGCCGATCTGTTTAGGCCTTATATCACTAAAATTATCTTCAAGGTATTATTCAAAGCTGTCAATCTGACAACATAATCACTAATATTAAAAATGTATGTATTCTCTAGACAGAAATCAGTACTGGTTAGGTAGGCTACATGTTATGTATTTCTCATATTATTGAGAAACATCTACCTTGGAAAAGAGAATACAGCCCAATCTATGAATTCGAGACTGCATTGTTACTTCATAATTACTGATTCACAAGTTATAGTATTATTCTATAAGTTCCTTTCAGTGAGGTTTCTTCTGAATTGCAGTGGGGTACTCAATTTTAGTGGGATTGGTGAGTCTATGTTTTGTGTATGGTTGATAGAAATTCCTTAGTTAGGTTGAACCATCTCAGCATACACATAAGGTAGGTTTAGGATTCTATTTCCACTCTTTGAACTGGTAGTGGCTTGTTTTGTTAGGTTAACAATCCGGGTGCCGTGTACGTTGTTAGGGAGCGTAGCTAGAGAGGCCTGTTTTGTTACATTGGCAACCGTGTAGGGCTCGAGAAGGTCTACTTAAGAGTGTCAGGAGGACCTGTTTTGTTACATTGGCACCCATGTGGGGCTTTTTAAATGATTGCCAGGGGCCCTGTTTTGTTACAGGGGTACTCAACACATGGCTCACTTACTCGTTTAACAACGACTTTGGCGTTTCCCTAGTTTACTGTCCCCCACTGAAAATCAGTTATTAAACGAGTGAGCGCAGCAAACGGAGTGATCTCCATTCAACTTAAATGGCAATCAATCGTTTTTCTGCGTGCGTGTGTGTGTGTGTGTACGTTGAAAATCAGCCGAATTGCTGAACAGATTGCGTTGAAATTGTAAACAGACATCCGGTACGAGTTTATTGAGAACTGCTAACAAAATCAGCAAGATCCATTGCGATTTAAACCTACAAGAAATAATAAACTGAAAAATAGACTTCCAATGTTTAGAAATTATTTTAACGACAATGGTTTAGATTTTGAAAATATATTTTTTGTTTGTTATTCGCCTGGCCGTGAAATGCCGTGCCCATGCAAGGTCTGTCGAATGTTGCACGTCAAGGTACCCCCAAATTCCGCTCGTAGATTGAGTAAACCTTGCAATATTTTCACGTATTTCGTACTGGCTATGTTTACCATAGTAGGCCCTATTGCCACAGATGATGGACTACACTGCGTTACATGCATTTCAAAACATGTTTTTGAAATACAATCTAGAAATTACAAAATCTTTCCCGACCAGGGGATTGAACCCACTTCTTTCACATTTCGGCTACAAGGGCGCCTTAGCCAACTAGGCTAGGGAAACGCCAAAGTCGTTGTTAGACGAGTGAGCGAGTCATGTGGTGAGTACCCGGGAACATTTGCATTTAAGTTTGATAATTAAATTTGTATAAATAATAGTTTTTTAAAGTTTAGTTGGTATACGGGGACGGGCGCGTCTACTGTAAGGTCATAATGCGACTCTCTAGCCTATGATAGGCTAGGTAGGCCTAAGGTAGGGGGAAGAAAAGTAATGTAACCGGGTACTCAACACATGGCTCACTCACTCGTTTAACAACGACTCTGGCGTTTCCCTAGTACTTAGAATATTGTCATTATTTTGAATAAATTAAATAAACTAAATTAATATGAAAGTGATTGGAATTCAGTTTTGAATCAAATAATTTTTAAGTCAATTGTGGTCGAATTGTTCTTGTGTGATACACTATGTGATTGTGGTACGTGAATAATAAACTTTTAATTGGGATTTAATTAATACTTAATTTCATTAAATAATTAATCAATAAGTTACCGGAATTTTGTTTTGGGACTAGCAATTTAGGATTTATTGGCGTTATTTTAGTATAGTGTGAAAATTTATTGGCAATCTTAACGATTTCTACTTATAAATAACTAGTATATATATATATTTTAAAATTGATATAATTGCAATACATTGTAATAATTTATAAATTTATTTAAAACTATTGCATTTGCGGTAAAACTGCTAATGACATTTTTTGTAGAGCATTAAAACAATACCTGTTTTGTACACATTCGATGATTGCTTCTTGAGTTACATCAATTTAAAGAAATATTTTGGTGGCCATCTTGAGGACGCCATGACAGGTGACTTATTTGCTACCAAGCGTGTCCCAAGTGAAAATAACATTCTAAAATATGTCTTTTACCAGATCCTAAATTTTGGTGTTGGTTTCCGGCTTTGTAATATTTTTATAGTTGATGCAGCTTGTACCACGGACTATTTGGCTATAGTGCCGATGCGCAAACAATTGTCATTTTGGTCATATCTCAAGTCAATTTTCATCGCACGGTAAAAAATCAAAAAGTGGCTTCCACAAGACAGCCACCCGCATATTTGTTAGGTCTTGATAATTTTTTGTGAACTCGACCTAATTCAAAATTTACAAGATATTCTTGGAAGTATTGATTTAGGCACCAGCACTATTCGTGATTGTGACTAATATAAAAGGTAATAATATTTGTTTTGGATATTTAACACAAAGCGTACACAAGCCAGCGGTTTAGCCAAGCTCGTTTAACCGGTTCCCACTCGAACACCGAAGTTAAGCAAAATCGGGCGTGGTTATGGGTAGAGTGGGTGACCGCTCATCTTGAAACTCACGTATGCCGCTGGTTAGAGCAGATGGAGGGTTCGAGAGCTAGTGTAACGGCTTCGTTCTCCTCGACGTCTGCTCGGCAGTCCGGGTTAGTGGAGGAACCTATATGACTGTCAAAGTTACACCGTCCTGTCGGATGGGACGTTAAGCCGTTGGTCCCCTTGGTACTTTTCGAAAGGAGTAGGCTACGTGCCGGTACCGGGTTTCCCCTCCTCCCTTCTGTTTATACTTCATCCTCATCTATCGCCACTCATCGTCTTGATTAGCCAAAGTGCATAAATATGAGACGTTAAGCAATATCCAATCCAATCCAAACAAAGCGTACATAGTCCCGATTATTTTGAGACAAGAACCACAGAGATATCTCTGTTGGTTCAGGTTTTTACAAGCATGTTTATGTAACAGTGTGACTTATGCCCTTTTGGCGCTATAGCGGAGGAAGCAAGCGTATGTGCTTTTGGGAACTCTCTGTACGTTTGAAGAGTGTCAAATGCTACATGTGTGCCAAAAATCAGCTTTAGGTTAAGGATGTTGATGTCAAAATCTATAATTCCTGGGCTAGATATGTTAGGGGTGTTGGCTGACCAGTGTCTCCTAAAATAATCTGCCAAAAACAAATCAATGGATTTACAACAAAATATCCCCTGCAGCAAGCGACGCCCTGTTCCCAAGCGACCAGGGGAGCAATGAGATATGGGCTACTGGAAGAAAAGAAAAAGAATAAGAAAGAGATGATCAGAGTAGGGACGATCAATGTCATCACTCTCTCCGGTAAGGTGAATGAGGTGGTGGATGTTATGACGGAAAGAGGTATCGACATTCTGGAATTGAGCGAAGTGAAGTGGAAGGATGTAGGAAAGATAGAACTCAATGGTGGAGTGGAAATAAAGAAGCAAGGAGGAATGGAGTGGGGATCATAGCAAGCCCAAAATGGAAGGAAGAAGTATTAGAAGTACAGGAAGAAGGAGATAGGATAATAAAGATAAGGATGAAAGTCAAACATGACTAATGGGACATATGTCAAATCTATGCCCCACAAGTAAGATGTGACCTGGAAGCTAAAGAAAAGTTTGAGGAAAAGCTGGAAGGGCTAATTCGAAGAAGAGATGGAATCCTGCTCGGAGACTTTAATGCGCAAGTTGGCAATGAAAGGAATGGATACGAGGAAGTAATTGGTAAATATGGGTATGGAAAAAGAAATGTGGAGGGAGAAAGGTTGTTGGACTTGTGTAATAGGAACGGGCTTGTTATCGGAAATACATGGTTCCAGAAAAAGGATAGCCATAGGATTACAAGGTATAGCTGGAACGGAGAGCAGAAAACGCAAATAGATTACGTGGTTTTGAGCAAAGAAAAGCAGAAGCAGCTGATGGATGTAAAGGTCATTCCAAGTGTGGGATTAGATGGAGATCATAGTTTGTTCCAAATAGATAGAAGTATACATAAAAGAAAGGCGTACACGGAGAAGTTAAAAGTATGGAGACCAAGTGAGTTATCTGTAAGAGAAGAGTACCAGCTGCTGATAAGAAAGGATATTCCAAAGGGAGAGATTCAAGGAGTGGAGGAAGAATGGGGAGCATTTAAGAAAACATTGGTGCAGGCAACAGAGAAAACCTGTGGGAGAACAAGTGGAGTGAGAAAAGAGATGGTAACAAGCTAGTGGAATGATAAGATAAAGGAGAAAGTAAAAGTGAAAATAGAACATGGAGGGAGTATATGAATGATAGAACAGATGAGAAGAAAGAAGTATACAAAAATGCTAAGAGGGAAGCACAAAGAATGGTCAAAGAAGAAAAGGCAGAAGACTGGAAGAAGTTTGCAAAGAAATTGGAAAAAGATGCAGAAGGAAACAAGAAGATGTTGTATGGCATAGTGAAGACAAAGAGAAAAGAAAGTGGGGGCCAAAGATACCTAACGGGTGACTCGGAGAGACTCATTACTAATGCAGATGAAATAAAGGGAAAATGGAAAGAGTACTTCAACCAATTGTTAAATGCAGGATCAGTAGACGTAGAGGACAGGGATGAAGAATTGGATGTTAGGGAGGGAAGATGTGGAAGTGAATGGTCCAACCTGGCAAGAAGTGGAGATGGCACTGAAAAGAATAAAGAATGGAAAAGCAGCAGGAGTTGATGAACTGGTGGCAGAGATGAAAAAGGCAGGCGGACCAGGTACCAAGCATTGGCTGTACAGAGTTATTCGAGTCGTTTGGAAAGAAAAAAAGACACAGGATGACTGGAGAAAAGGAGTTATAGTGCCGATTTATAAGAAAGGTGATCGAAAAAAATGTAGCAATTACAGGGGGATCACTTTACTATGCCACACAGCAAAGATTTATGAAAGGATTGTTGACAGAAGAATAAGAGGAGAGGTTGATCACATGTTGAATGATGAACAATACGCATTTAGATGGGGAAGATCCACAATAAATCCTGTATTCGTACTTAGACAGGCCATGGAAAAGAGTTGGAAGCTTGGAAGAAGGATGAGTATGGTCTTCTTAGACATAGTAAAAGTATATGAAAGTGTGCCAAGGAAAGTGGTATTGGAGAGTCTGGAAAGAAAAGGAGTGGATAATGGACTGATAGACAGGGTAAAAAGTATGTATGAAGTTTGTGAAAGCTGTGTGAAAACACAATTTGGATTGCCAGGGTGGTTCCAAATAACAACAGGGCTATGGCAGGGAAGTGTGTTGTCCCCTCTGTTATTCATAATCGTGATGGATGACATCAACAACAAGGTAAAGATGGAGGCAATGGAAAGTGTAGAGGTTATGTTGTTTGCCGATGACTTGGTGGCATGGTCCGAGCATGAGGAGGTACTCCAAAGATATATAGACTTGTGAAATAGAAACATAGAAGAAGCAGGTATGAAAATAAGCATTATAAAGAGTGAGGTTGTAACTATGCCAGGAGAAGGGGACACAGGGAATTATCAAGCACAGATAAACATTGGAGGTGAAACCCTGAAGTGGTTTATAGTTTTAGTTATCTAGGAAGTGAAGCAATGGAAAGTGGAAAGATTAAATAGGAGATTAACATCAGAATAAAAAAGGCCAGTTACTTTTACCAGTGTGTGAAAGGCCTGGTGTGGGATAGGGAAATACCCATTCAGTGTAAGATGACACTATAAAAAACTTAATTCATACCAATCCTTACATATGCAGCAGAAATCTGGACAGTGGGAGATCGAGAGGAGAGTCAGATACAGGCGGCAGAGATGAGATTCCTGAGGAGCACAGTGGGCAAGACGAGAAGAGAAGAGATAGAATAAGAAACACGGACATTAAAGAAATGCGAGGTGTAGAAAAGTTAAGTGACAGAATAGGAAGGACAAGGTTGAGATGGTATGGACATATGAAACGAATGCGGGAAAGTAGGATGCCAAAGAAAATGTATGAAAGAAGGATTGAAGAAGGAAGAAGAAGATGGGGTAGACCAAGGAAGATTTGGAAGGACATCGTAGCAGGAGACTTGGAGGCAAGAGGAGAAAGCTGGGAAGATGTGAAAGAGATACGATTGTGGGAGGATAGAAAGAAATGGAAAAATTATGTTGCTTAACCCATGCTGACCCTGCCAGAAGCAGGAAACGGCAATGGATAATGATGATGAATAATAATTAAGTATGCCCATCGACATCGATTAATCGATTTGTCGGAGCAAATTTTCGACATCGATTTTTTAATTAAAACATCAAATCGATTTTTATGATATAGATATATTGTATTTTTGGCCAAATTCCAAAATCACCAATTTCAAGTTGAAATATTAAAAATAATATAATGCACATAAAAAAAAAAAAAAAAAAACGATCTCCTAATTTAGTCCCGCCCATTTTTCACAAGTTTTTCTTCATGAGTTTTCAATGACAGCACGCGCACACTTGATGTGTCGATGTCGCCTTGCCTTCACCGGCCGGCTATGCCCCCTCCCCGCATCGAGCATCTCCCTGCCAGCACTCGGGGTCAGCGACCTTGCCGCCAAGATTGAGGTTGGTTAAGGGATTTGCACTGAAGGGTTGGCTGCAATGCGCATGCGTCTTCGAGGGTGGTACATCCGGTCATCGACGTTGTTTCACTTGTGTTGCAGTCGGAGATTGAGGTGACGTGTGCTCTTCATTCTTGTGTAATATCCATTGCAATCTGCAGTTATCTTTTAACAAATTGTTATTTTAATATTTGATAGTTTTTGTTTTTTGTGTGGTGATTTTTAATAGAGACTTTTTGCTACAGAACAGTTATTTATTGTTTGTTTTATTTAATAATATTTATTTTTAACTTATTTGACTAGAGGCATGGTGCCAAACCCACTGGGCCTGCTGTATACTCCAGTTGTATTTGAATAAACTGGGAGCAGGCAATCAATGCACTTGAATGATTAGTTAGGTTCCGTGCTGCAGGAAATGTCTTTTGAACGTTATATAAATTGTATTGAAACTGGTTACTTGATCAATAAAAATGATTCTTAGATTTTGTCACTTGTCACCCCTAATTATTTTTTTGGGTAGTTGATTGGTATAGGTACGTACTGTCATATCTTACTAATGCACTGGCAACTGTAGTTCTGCTGCCTATTTTGTTCTTATTTCCATTTTCTTTTTCTTTCAGTAATCACATGTCACGTTCTATGTTTGTGATTGTACGTGTGTGCATGTTGATTTTGTTGCATGCTGCTTACAATAAGCCATCTAATTTTCATGCATTAAGACTAATAAGGAATGCTCCACCTTCTCATCTTGGTAAAACTAAATCTGATAAGGTTAGTGGCTGTTTATTATACTTATGTAGCTAGCTGTTGCTTTAGTACTGTGTATACGCACAACCTTAAAATAAGATCAATGGTACTACAATACCCCTATTACCGACGCTCGTTTGGCAATAATTGGTTTTGTTGTTCAAGAGTATTCACAAGACATTCAATGGGACTCTGAGCGTGCGGCGCGTATTATTTGGGTTTCCCTTAATTTCACATACTGTAACAATCAATGTATTAATGTTGTAGCATAGAGATCAATCAAAGTTAAAGGTTGGTGATTTTTTTCAAGTGCCTCATGTCTAAACTAAAATAACAAAACATCTGATAGAAAAAAATACCCCAAAATTCCTGTTTTGTGTTCGGGAAGACGTTTATTTTGTTTTAGATTTCATTTTAGGGGGTTAAAAAAACATCAACTTTGATTGATCTATGTTTCAACATAAACACATTTTTCATAATCCGTAAGAGAATATGGAAAATATAAAGAACACGCGCCCGAATCCCATTGAATGAATCGTGAATATTCTTCAAGGCACCTTTTAATTCATGCTAATCAGCACCCAGCGGATGGACAAGGAGTCAACAGCTAGGCCTATGAGTCCCGCTGAGTAGGTTTAAATTTTAATTAATTACTACCGATGGGCAGGGATTCCAAGACGAGAATTTGAAGTGGCAGAGGAGGGGTAAAGAAAAGTAGGAAGACCAAGAGAGAAAAGGGAAGGATTAATTCAAGAAGACGTTGGAAAACGAGATGAAGTGTGGGTGTATGTGGCAAGAGTAAAGTTGTGGAAGGACAGAAGAGAGTGGAGTAAATTTTTTGGAGAGGAAGGAGTTAGATGATGAGGAAGAAACACTTAGTCTGCCAAGCTTAGTATCTATTGTTTCATGCCCTAGATCAGTGGTTCTCAACCTTTTTCGGCCTTGCACTCCTAAAATGTGTCACGAATTATCACGTACCCCTCCATATTTTTCTTTATTATGATTTATGATACATGAGGATGTGATTAATCAAACGTATTTCAGTCATATTTAGAACAGGAAGACATACATATTATATAATCGTGAAACCAATTGAGGCGTTTATTACAAAAACAGCCAATGTCCAGTGTTACCGATTTCGAACCCACACCATCAACAATTCGTATTTTCACTGGGAATAATCCTATCATAAAAGATTTGGCAAAAACAACCTATGTCACATATTTTAGCTTCAAAAACAACAGATTTTTCACAAAAACAACCAATGTCCATTGATTTTTTTCTTTTTCACATTTAAAGGGGTATTTAACCGCTAAACTCAAAAAATATATTTCATTCAGGCTAACTAGTAATGAATTTAGCAATTAACAGAAAAATTATTGGGTCCACCATGACCTCCCAAAAAATTGTCAAACATGACATTTTTCGAGCTAGGTCCCATCGGCAAAAATCTCCCATAAGAAATAACATGGGGACGATCATTATGCCCCGTGACCTTGGAGGATTTTGATCCAAAAAAATATCGGCCATTATTGACGTACTCTACAGCCTTTTCTGTAAATTCTCTATATTTTGTTTTGTAATTTGGGCAAGTAGTTCGGTCAAAATATGCTGATTACCAAGATGGGGTGTGATTTTGGAATGCATATTTTTGCGTGTTTGAGGGTATATTTGGGCACAGTTTCAAGACACGATGTAAAAAATGGGCATTTTAGATTGGTACTATGCTCTAGTATCTATATGGACCAAAAAAGAAACAGGTTGAAGCCGATTTAAGAAATTTCCCAAAACACCAATTTTCGCAAATTTCTGGATCAAAAAAATTGAAAAATTCGTGTTAAATCACAGTTTCAAGGAAAATATTTTAAGCTGTCATTTAAGTGTAGCATTGTGCTATAGATCATGTGGTAAAAAATAATTTTTTGGGTTAATAGCCCCTTTAAGGCGGTGCATTTAGGTGACAGCTGTCCAGATGTTCTATGTTGGAACTATCCTATCTCTATAAAGCTTTCTGGAACACTACCTACAGAAAAAATCATATATATATATATATATATCAAACACCCTTTTCCAACATTCGTCGGGTCGGGGGGTGACGAGTCACCAGTTTCTCGGGCTATCTTCTAGTGCTTGCTAGCCAGGCTCAGCACCCCTCATCTTCTTCCTCGTTTTCTTCCATAACCGGCATTTCTAATAATTCTCTCCACTTCTTCCTGTCCTCCCAGAGTCTTTCTTCATTAACCCTATCCCATGTTTTCCCTCTTTCTTCGACGCTTCGCGTTATTTGGTCCCGCCATCTATCTCTTGGCCGGCCAACTCTTCGTACTCCCCCACATGTACGTTCAAATTCTCGTCTTGGGATTCTGTCTTGCTTCATTCTTCTTACATGTCCATACCACCTGAGTCTTTCTCTTCCTATTTTATCTCGTAGACTTTCCACTCCTAATTTGTTTCTTGTTGTTATGCTTCGTACCTTTTCTAGTTTTGTTATGCCCACCGCACTTCTTAGGAAGAATCATACTTAGAAAAAATCATACTTTTCAAAAATATTTTACAAAAACATCCAATGTCCAAAGCTTTTTTGGCTTTCTATGACAAAATGAGAAATCGCCCGCCGGGCGAGTGATATTTTGGTGAGTCGTAACATAAATTGCGTACATTACGTTTCAAACTACGCGGTCAACAAATATGTGGCGGTATTTACAAGGAGTTGATAACCCACACAAGAAACAGAAACCTAATCCTACTGCAGACAATGCAAAATATGAGAAGAATCGTGTGCGCCTTTTTCAAGAACGCTGGCTTACAGAACACAAGTGGCTACGTTTTGACCAACAACTAAATTCGATGTTTTGTTCTGTTTGTGAGATATCTAAAGTAGGATATAAACAGGGTCCGTTTGTAAAGGGTAGACAAATATTACGTAGTAATTAATTATTATTACGATATTACGTATTTAAGTTATAAGCCTAGTAGTACTAGTAGTGGTTTGGAGTAGGAATACGGACTAGTGTTTTTAATTTCGGACTAGTAAATTTACAAGAGCAAACATACAAATATTTTAAAATTCGAGCCCTGATCATCAATATACATAGGTAGTTAAAACCAAAAATTAGAATTTAATACATTAATTGCGGATGATATGAAGCTTAATTGATCTCATGCAAAATGTGTTTTTTGGACATTGGCTGTTTTTGTAATAAACGTCTCAATTATATATACACTTCGAAAAATTTGTTTAATGTTGCTGCACCGGTACATTGTGTTTCATTTATGTAGTCTTTTATTGATACAAAATAAAGAACATGTGTACATACCAGTACATATACAAATGACAAATTGTTATACTAGAAACTCTACTATTAAAAGCTTGCTTTGCACTCATGGGGCTTGCCCCGTCGTCAATAAAGAATGAATAATAATAATAATAATAATAATAATAATAATAATAATAATAATAATGAATATAAAGTTTTTAAGCATAAGCCCGCTTTAAGGACATAGTTATTGATTCATAGCAGTTGTCGAAAAAGTTTGCCCCGACTGGGGTTCGAACCCAGAACCTATATCATGGAGGTCAACATTCACAACAACTAGCAGTTTAGTAAAGGTTTGTTCTGTTGTCTCGGTGGCTCAATTGGTAGAGCTATGGCACGTTAAGCCGGAGGTTCTGGGTTCAAACCCCAGTCGGGGCAAACTTTATCGACAACTGCTATGAATCAATAATAATAATAATAATAATAATCCACGCGTTGGAAGTATTAACTTGTACTACACTTACAAAACACAGAATACATCATTGGATGAGCGAAGCGAAGACTTCAATTTCACTGACAACCAAAAAATTTAGCTCGGGTGTTTTTTTTTTGTTTGTTTTTTCTGTCTGTTTGTTAACTCTCTACCAGGCAAACGGCATATCCGATCTTGATGAAAATTGGAGGGGACCTTCGAAATCTCTAAACTTAGAGGTGTATTGTTTTTGGGTACAATCAAAGAAATATTTCTCATGACTATCGTACTTTTACGATTTTTTCCGATTTTTAGTGCAATATTTTCGTGACATTTGGGCCGATTCTGACCAAACGGGTGGGGCTACAACGTACATATTATACATGGACATTAAGGTTATGGTAATGTAGTACCTTTTGAAAGAAAAAGTTGAAAAAGTTAGCCAGAATCCATAGAAATATAGTTTTTAATATAAGTTTTTTACGATAAATAATACCAATTGACAAGAAACAATAGAAACTTGACAACAATCACCTACAATGCGTAGACAGCAAAACAAAACACTTGCAAAAGTAAAGATATCTCATGCCAAAAAAACTTAAAAAAGCTCATCCATCAACGCGACTAAAAAAAGCGTTTGCGAAGCTTCCTAGTTATTAATTTATTGGATGTATTTCATACAAACTCGGTTAAAAAGCGTTTGCGGAAGCTTCTATTATTACATTTTATGTTAACAAGACTGTGTCAAAGTACTTCCATGTGTACCTATTACATACATTATTACTTTGTCTCAACTCTTAACTAAAATAAGTCATTGGATGAGCGTAGCGAGCGGAAGCGAAGACTTCAATTTCACTGACCCCCCAAAAAATTTAGCTCGGGTGTTTTTTTTTTTTTTTTTTTTTTTTTTTTTTTTTTTTTTTTTTCCGTCTGTTTGTTCGCTCGATTCGGTGCAAAACGGCATATGCGATCTTGATGAAAATTTGACCGGACCTTCGTTTTCTCTGAACTTAGGAGGTGTATTGTTTTTGGGTAGCAACAAGAATTTTCTCATGATATCGTACTTTACGATTTTTTCGATTTTTAGTGCATATTTTCGTGACATTGGCCGATTCTGACCAAACGGGTGGGGCTAGAACGTTCATATTTCACATGGACATTAAGATTATGGTGATGTAGTACCTTTTGAAAGAAAAAGTTGAAAAAGTTAGCTAGAATCCATAGAAATAAAGGTTTTAATATTAGTTTTTCAATTTTAGTGCGATATTTTCGTCACATTGGGCCGATTCTGACCAAACGGGTAGGGCTACAACGTTCAGATTTCACATGGACATTAAGGTTATGATGATGTAGTACCTTTTTAAAGAAAAAGTTGAAAAAATTAGTCAGAATCTACAGAAATAAAGGTTTTAATATGAGTTTTTTGAAGTTTATAATACCAATTAACAAATAACAATAGAAACTTGACAACAATCACCTCCACAATGCATTCAAAAAGCACTTGCAAAGGAAAAGTGCAATGAAACGCACAAAACGCAAAAAAAACTAACAAAAAAACGCTCATCCATCAACGCGGCGGGACTTTAGCGTTTTTTTATAATATTGTTTGTAGATGATGTTTTCTGTCTGCTGTGTACGGTCGTGCCATCGCCATCCTAGCATTTGCTCTTCGGACTATGGGAAACCACGAATACCATGTCAGGATGGAAGCTGTCTCGGAATCTCATCATCATCATCATTCTTAGTTTAGAAATTTACGAACTATTCTACACGTGTTGAGTATTACTGCCTTTTGAGTCTCGATGTATACATTGGGTTGAAGATCTAGTTGTTTAATGCTTTCATGTAGCTTCTTCGGTATGATGCCGTTGGCTGATATATAATGAATGGGATTGTATTTACCTTTTTCTGTTTCCACATCTTCTTGATCTCAATTGCAAGTTCACTATACTTGTCAATTTTTGTCTTCCACGTGGTCTCAACGTTATGGCACATTGGGACAGCAACGTCGATAATGGTAGTTTCTTGTTTCTTCTTGTCAATTATTATTATATCCGGTCTGTTGTGATGTACAGTTTGGTCTGTTATAACTGTGCGGTCATAAAATAATTTGAAATCTTTACTATCTAGTATTTTCTCTGGTTTGTATTTGTAGTAAGTTGTGTGTGTGTGTCAATGAGGTTGACTTGATTGCTAGTTTTTGATGAATAATTACACTACATTTTCTACATTGATCGTTTACTGTCGCATCTTGTATAATGTATTTTTTATAATTGTTCGTCACAATCACTTTGTCTTGAATAGCCATCATAAAACCTTCTGTTTCTCCAAATAGTTCCCCGTTGTTTAACCACCTATTTGATGCTTTAATATCTACGTGATCTTTGTGTAGTTCATCATAATGTCTCTTGTGTAGGGTCTTTTCTGAGAGACGTAACTCTTTTGCAGCGTCAGTTATGAGGTTCCCTTGTAGATTTTCATTTTTGTTTGCTAGATTGAGTGGAATTAATGATTTGTCAGCTAGCACCACAGCCCCATGTAGTGTTGATTGGTTGCTCTTTGTAAAAAAATATTTTCTTAAAATGTCTAGTTGTTTATTGGATGAGCGAAGCGAAGACTTCAATTACACTGACCCCCAAAAAATTTAGCTCTGGTGTTTTTTGTTTTGTTTTTTTTTTTTTTTTTTTTTTTTTTTTTTTTTTTTCTGTCTGTTCGACTCTCTACCAGGCAAACGGCATATCCGATCTTAATGAAAATTTGAGGGGACCTTCGAAATCTCTAAACTTAGAGGTGTATTGTTTTTGGGTACAATCGAAGAAATATTTCTCATGAATATCGTACTTTTACGATTTTTTTCGATTTTTAGTGCGATATTTTCGTGACATTTGGGCCGATTCTGACCAAACGGGTGGGGTTACAACGTTCATATTATACATGGACATTAAGGTTATGGTGATGTAGTACCTTTTGAAAGAAAAAGTTGAAAAAGTTAGCCGGAATTCATAGAAATAAAGCTTTTAATATAAGTTTTTTTTGATTTGTATGCGATATTTTCGTGCCATTTGGGCCAATTCTGACCAAACGGGTGGAGCTACAACGTTCATATTATACATGGACATTAAGGTTATGGTGATAAAGTACCTTTTGAAAGAAAAAGTTGACAAAGTTACCCAGAATCCATAGAAATAAACCTTTTAATATAAGTTTTTAACGGTAAATAATAACAAATTGACAAGTAACAATAGAAACTTGACAACAATCACCTACAATGCGTGGGAATCAAAACAAAGTAACAAAGCACTCGCAAAAGTAAAGATATCCCACGCAGACTAAAAACTTTAAAAAAAAGCTCATCCATCAACGCGGCGGGACTTGAGCGTTTTCCTAGTAATATAAGTATTTCAGATCAATTAGGCCCCGTCCTCCTTTTTCTCTTGGAAGTGTCAATCTCTATATTGCTGATTTAGGACTAGGTAGCTTCGTTAACGCTTTTTTTAGTCGCGTTGATGGATGAGCTTTTTTTATGTTTTTTTTGCATGAGTTATCTTTACTTTTGCAAGTGCTTTGTTTTGCTGCCTACGCATTGTAGGTGATTGTTGTCAGGTTTCTATTGTTACTTGTTGTTATTATTTACTGTAAAAAACTTATATGAAAAGCTTTATTTCTATGGATTCTGGCTATTTTTTTCAACTTTTTCAGACTTTTTTTTTAGTTATATAACTGAGTGGGTAGACTCTAAATACAATTTATTTATTTATATATTATTTATATTATACAGCAAGCAGAGTTGGGGTGATTTCGAGGTGTCACCCAGCCGAAAAACTATAAAAATCAACGGGATTTAAGTACCTGACAACACATGCCAAATTTGGTTGGGGTACGAGCATTCCTTCTTGGTGAAAAATGGCTTGAAACATGCTCAAAATCACTTTAAAGAGGATGGGATAGTTGCGAAATTAAAACCACGCGAAATGACAGATTTTTGGTGATATCTCAAGAACGATGCAAAATATCTAAAAACTGATTCTAGACCGAATTGTGGTTTTGTTAGAACAATATAATGCAAGAAAAAAATGTTCAAATATAATAATTGGTGCGGTTTGTATTTAAGATATGCATTTAATTAATTAAAATTATAATCTATATATATATAAGTTGTTCAGATCAATTAGGCCCCGTCCTCCTTTTTCTCTTGGAAGTGTCAATCTCTATATTGCTGATTTAGGACTAGGTAGCTTCGTTAACGCTTTTTTTAGTCGCGTTGATGGATGAGTTTAAACATATATATATATATATGTTTAAACTTGGCTTTATAGTAGGCGACTATGACGCTGTTATGCTAGTACTTTAGACAGAAATTAAAAAAGTGACTACACCGGGGTTTGAACCCGGGACCTTAGCTTACCGGGCTATGCTCTACACACGTTATTAACAATGTACAAAACAGACCAAAAATTTAGACAGTTTTAAATTGGTGGCCGCATAGCTCAGTTGGTAAGAGCATAGCCCGGTAAGCTAAGGTCCCGGGTTCAAACCCCGGTGTAGTCACTTTTTTAATTTCTGTCTAAAGTACTAACATATATATATATACCGTATTTGTGCAGAGATTTCAACCTCTATTCCCTGGCATTGCCATAACGGAGCAACGGAGCAATACTTCGTATTGCATTCACTCTGTACGCCTATTACCAATCGATCTCACAGCCCACATGTAAATCTAACACTTCTCACACCACATATTAATTTGTTCCACCATGATCACTAATATTTGTGGGAAACTACTAGACACAATTATCTTTCCCTGTCTTAGAAAAAAGTTACTTGCTGTTTAGGTCATTCCGAGATTCACAAAAAGTGGCATGTCTTTTTACTAAGTAAGCATTAGTTAAAAAAAACAATATCAAAATAACTGCAAGTGTTCTAATCACCAACAAACCAACACTTCCAACTATTGAATCTAACAATTTTAATGACGAAATTCATAGTATTTTTGTGTGGATAAGGACAGATTTATAAATTGATAATAAATAGATTTATAAATTGTAAAGGGGTAACAAAAACTATTTAATTAAATAATTAAAACTATTTTTAGAATTACACTAAAATGTTCTACATTTTTTTAAGGTTAAACCATCAACATTTTCTAAAGACACGGGGATAGATTTAAATTGCGGAATACATTTGTGAACACGTCCGTATTTTTCATTTTGCTTAAATGCAAATACTTTGGTCGCTTTGGTGGTTAACGTGGTGAAAAGAGAAGCGTGCGGCAAACTGCAAAACTGGTCGAAACCTTATTGTTGGATGCATTGTTAAACAGATCCTGGCCAAAAAAGACTTGGAATCTTGGCCTGGTCGAGTTTTCTCTTCCGATCCTGTTAAAATATACCTTTAGGATAAAAATAATCTTGGGTAGACATTTGTAATTTTGGGCAAAATATTTTTTCGACGCCATCTTGTTTTAGGCATATGCATATAGTACACGCTTTTGATTTTCATTTATTTTCTATTATAATTATGACAGTTGTAACAAACCTGACGTATTATTTGGATTTTTCATAAAAATTCCTTTTTACAGATACAAATTTTTGTCATCCTGGGACTATTATGAGATTATTTATAGGAAATTACATTTTATTAGTCCTTCAGCCAAGTACAGTATTCAAGAGTGTTTGATGACGGACGAATTAATGTTCGCATATTTATTAAGAATGTTATTGGAAAATTATTTGTACATAGAGTTGTCTTAGGTTTGTCTCTAGACTCTAATGGTAGCCATTTTACAAGATGGCCGCCAAATATATTGTATAGACATTTATGATAGAAAGTTAAATTGGGTTAACATATAATAGTTCTTGTCGATCATTGGAAAACGAATTTCCATTACGACCATTTCAATAAAACACAGTGACAGCAATGGCGGCCATTTTAGAAGATGACCGCCAAATATATTTTTCGTAACTTAGTCTTTTAACAGGATCTTGAAATTTAATACACACATGGGGCATGATATTAGAATCAGGGTTTTTGATGTAGCCATATGAAATTGGCGCTGTGGAAGCCATTTTGCAAAATTAAATGTTTGGTTTAGATTTTGTAATGTACAATGCTTCTTGTTTTATGTGCATGATAGAGGACAAACGCTTTTGAATAGCTTTCAAATAAAACCAACTCATTTGTAAATATTTTACTTGCATTGAGATGTAATGTATATTTTGCACGAATGAATAATCACAAAATTACTAAATTGGATATGCCAACTGGTACCTTATGAGCAGAGGTTAGGTATTTGTGGTAAGAACGTAATTTTACCTTAATATCCTGCATTGGTACCACTGTGTAAATTTGAGATAGCCTTATTTTTAAAACAATCAAATTGCATGCCCCATGTGTATTCATATTCATGCATTCTGCTCGGTCGAAATTACTCACATTAATTTGTACAACGCTCTGGAGAAAATTAAAAATGAAATATGCGAATTCTAAAATGCACAAAATACTGACATTTTTGGATGAGCGAAACGAAGACTTTAATAATTTCACTGACCCCTCAAAATATTTAGCTCCAATGTTTGTTTTGTTTGTTTGTTTGTTTTTGTTTATTTTTTGTTTGCTCTCTACCGGGCACACGTCATATACGATCTTGATGAAAATTGTAGGGGACCTTCGAAATCTCATAGCTTAGACCTGCCATGTTTTTGGGTACAATCGAAGAAATATTTCTCATGAATATTGTTCTTTTACGATTTTTTTTCGATTTTAAGTGCGATATTTTCGTGACATTTGGGCCGATTCCTACCAAAAAGGTGGGGCTACAACGTTCATATTTTGCATGGACATTAAGGTAATGGTGATGTATTGCTTTTTGAAAGAAAAAAGTGAAAAAGTTAACCAGAATCCATAGAATAAAGGTTTTAATATGAGTTTTTAAAGATTTATAATAACAATTAACAAGAAACAATAGAAACTTGACAACAATCACCTACAATGCATTCAAAAAAGAACTTGCAAAGGTAAAGTAGTGATCCCACACAAACTAAAAACTTATTAAAAAAGCTCCTCCATCAACGCGACAAAAAAAAGCGTTTGCGAAGCTTCCTAGTATCCATTAAAATGTGAAAGTAATAATTGGGAAAATGGCTTAAATTGCCTAAGAATAGGCTTGTTCAATAGACCATTTTAACTTTTTATAGCGGTAAATAATATGTTCAATATACCATCTCATAATTCCAATCAAAGTTTGTTTGTTTAAAATCCTGCATAGTTTCATGCAAAGAAGGGACATCGAACAAACAAACACTGACAGGAAAGGCTGGTCTATTAATCCAACCTGTCTCTCGTTTACTGTAGCAATGGATGGTAACTAGGCTGCTCCGCAAACGCCTTTTTTTAGTTGCGTTGATGGATGAGCTTTTTAATATAAGGTTTTTGTTTGCGTGGGATCTCTTTATTTTTGCAAGTTTTTTTTAACGTATTGTAGGTGATTGTTGTCAAGTTTCTATTGTTACTGGTTAATTGTAATTATGTACCTCGAAAAACTTATTTTAAAACTTTTATTTCTATGGATTCTGGCTAACTTTTCCAACACTTTCTTTCAAAAGGTACTACATCACCATAACCTTAAAGTCCATGTAAAATATGAACAATGTAGCCCTACCCGTTTGGTTAGAATCGGACCAAATGTCACGAAAATATCGCACTAAAAATCGTTAAAAAAAAGCGTAAAAGTACAATAATCATGAGATATATTTCTTCGAATGTACCTTAAAAACGTGGCAGGTCTAAGTTTAGAGATTTCGAAGGTCCCCTTTAATTTTCTTCAAAATCGCATATGCCGTTTGCCCGGTAGAGAGCGAACAAACAGACAAAAATACAACAACAAAAAAACACCCGAGCTAATTTTTTGGGGGGTCAGTGAAATTGAAGTCTTTGCTTCGCTCATCCAATTATGGACCAATTAATACAGTGGATATAAACAAAAAAGCACCAATAAGTAAATTTAAACATCTAACTAAAAAAGTGAAAAAAGTCTACTAAAAAATAAGTTCTGAGGCGACGAAATGTGAGTGTTTTGTGCATTTTAGAATTTGCATAATATGTAATTTCAAATTTTCTCCAAAGCGTTGTACAAATTAATGTGAGTTCTTACAATCGTGAGAATACATACATGTATCGTGAAGATTCTTCCTAGTTGCAAACTATATTTTGCCAAGTTTAAAGGGGTGTGTTTCGGGGCAGTGTACGTTTATGAATTGAGAATACTCAATGTAGAAAGAAACACGAACTTGGCCCTTCATTTAGATCTCATTTATTTTGAGTGTGTTAGGTTTGGCTTTATATTTACAAGGTTTTTGTTCGCAATGGGATCTTATTACTTTTTCAAGTTCCATTGCAAATTATTTTTGTTAAAATAGAATAATTATTATTTTAACCTTTTGAAAAGTGAGTTCAAAATTTGGGTTTGCCACCCCTAAAGTGAGTTTTTTCCCGTATTTTAGAATCTAAGGAAAAAATTCTGAATGAGATTAATAACCAATATTTTCTTGTGTAGTAAATGTTAATTTGCACACAATATTCATGATAATTTCCGAGATTTCGTCTACATTCATATCTACGCGCCTTACCATAGCTACCGATAACACTTGTTGCTACCTACTAGCACGCACTAGGCCTGCCTTCACACGCACCGGCAACGCACGTATTCACAACAACATGCTAAAAATAGAACAAATCTCGTCCAAATGTTTCACCAAATAGTTCAAGATGTTGTCAATAGGTAGCACTACTGCATGGCCGAACTCCAGCTCGATGCACCCATGCCTTGAATTACTGTGCAACCCAAAAACATTGAAACGTACATATACGGGAATACTCTGGCAGGGCGCTCGGGCGCGCACGTATATATACGGGCATACTTTTCAAAAGGTTATTAAAGAAGTATTAATTGCTAAAGTAATACCAATTAACAATGGAATGTAAAATATCTCGTCAACCATAATACTTGCTTTTTGTTTGCATTGTAGGTGATTATTATCAAATTTCTATAGTTACTTGTTTATTATATACATGAAAAAAGCTTACATTATTAAAACCTTTATTTCAATGCTTCTCAGCTATTTTTAAAAACAATTTCTTTCAAAGGCACTACACAGCCATAATCGCTCACCCGTTTGGTCAGAATTGCTGGCCAATTGAAACTGACGAATAAGACAATAAGACGAATAAGTAGTAACTAGCGTGTTCACCACATTTAAAAAAAAGAAGGATTAATTATCGTACCCCAATGAAAATTGGCATTGTGTTATCAGGTACCTACATTACCTGGACTATGTGTTTTAGGGTTCATAACACTAATCATGATGACTAAGTGACACCTCCAAAACACACCTCGGATTGCTGCATAATGTGCATAAGTATGTGAGCACACCGTGGCTCGGATGCGGCGCACTAACGGGCACCTAGATAGTACATATATTTGGCGGCCATCTTGTAAAATGGCTACCAATAGTGTCATGGGACAAACCTAAGACAACTCTATGTACAAATAATTTTCCAATAACATTCTTTATAAATATGCGAACATTTATTCGTCTGTCATCAAACACACTTAAATATTGTACTTGGCTGAAGGACTAATTAAATGTAATTTCCTATTAATAATCTCATAATAGTCCCAGGATGACAAAATTTGTATCTGTAAAAAGAAAATTTTATGAAAAATCCAAATAATACGTCAGGTTTGTTAAAACTGTCATAATTATAATAGAAAATAAATGAAAATTAAAAGCGTGTACTATATGCATATGCCTAAAACAAGATGGTGTCGTAAAAATATTTTGCCCAAAATTACAAATGTCTACCCAAAATTATTTTTATCCTTAAGGTATACTTTAACAGGATCGGAAGAGAAAACTCGACCAGGTCAAGATTCCACGTTTCTTTTGGCCAACAATGCATCCAACAATAAGGATTCGACCAGTTTAGCAGCTTGCCGCACGCTACGCTTTTCATCACGTTTACCACCAAAGCGACCAAAGTATTTGCATTTCAGCAAAATGAAAAATACGGACATGTTCACAAATGTATTCCGCAATTTAAATCTATCCCCGTGTCTTCAGAAAATGTTGATGGTTTAACCTTAAAAAAATATAGAACATTTTAGTGTAATTCTGAAAATGTTAATTTTTCCCGCCATTGTTGATTTTTCACCTTGACTTATTGTTGCAATCCAAAATAAAATTTAATAATAATGAGCGCCCATGTCTTGTGAATACAACGCGCTACATTTGATTTTTTTAACTAAAAAATTACAGAATTTACAACATGATTTAAAACGCAAAGTGCGATCGACGCCGCGCATCCAAGATGGCGTCGTAAATCTATGACGTACACGCATTTCGAGACCACAACGTCATTTTTCTAGTGGGTGATGAAGTAGCCGACGATTTTATTTTGGTTTCGCGCGGTAGTACCGCCTGTATGGGTCAAAGCTGAAATTTCGGATTCGACCGTCGCACTAACACCCAATATTAGAAGATTATCAGCCGAGCTCGGATTTTTTTGTTTATTTTTCGCACAACAGGCTACAAATTTCAGAATATGTTCTTAACACTATGACACATCTCCAGTATAAAGTAGGCCAAAATTAGTTCACCGGAAGTTGGTCAAAACAAAAGACTAACGCAAACTTGTGAAAAAAACCTAAAACACACTTAAATATCTGTATCTTTGGCATTTTATGGGTTAGAGTCTTGAAATTGGTCTTAAAAGTTGTGAATTAACAACGTCTATTAGAATTTGCAAACAAAATATCAAAATATTGTATTTTTAGAGTCGCAAATTAATAAAAAGTGCCAAAAATTACAGTCAAAAATGATTTACCGCACTTTAGTTCAATTTTAAATGCATTTATTGTTGAAATACCAAAAAAATATTTGCATTGCTATTTAGCATGATTCTTTGGCTAAAACATTGTCGCTGGTCGAACTCTGGAACGTGAACTTCATAGCATCGTTTTTATTATTCCCCGAGTTTCGGTGCAGCTCCCGCGGCGCTAACCAGGCACAAGGAAGTGTTATTTTCGGGGTACCGATATAGGTAAATAGTGCATTAAATCGGAAATGGTTTACTTTAAGTCAATGCGGTTAGTGTAGAAATATTTAGGAAAGCTTACTATTGAAGTATATTATATTTTCATTTGAGAAAAACGGCACATATACCTTTATTATGGTATTGCCGGTAATTAATAAGAAAATGCGATCTTTCCAATGTTTAACGGAATGGTTCTTGAAACTTATCAAATCACTGAGACCACGATATTATAGCTATCGAAATACCAAATACACAGTTATAAAGATATATGCATCTTCTCCATGTTGCATCAAACCATATGCATCTAGCGTTATTAATTGTCATAATAGGCCAATATTAGTGAAGCACCGTAATTCATGGAATGTTCTATCATTTTATTTGCCGTAAATAATACTAAATATTTTTTTACAAGATGGCGGACGAAGATCAAAGTCTGAAATTTTTGTCGGTTTAAGGCATCAATGGTGGGGATATTGAGAAGAAAAATTATTTTTTTTTGTGAAAAACTTTAAAGAATAAAAAATAAAAACACAAAATTTCCAAGTTTTTTAATTTTGTATTTTGTTCTTTTGGTGCAATTTTTGGTTCATTTTCTAAAAATAATCCCCAACTTTTGAGAAATAAACCTTTTCTAATACCAGCATTAGGTAATGACATTATAAATAATGTTAAGTTGGTCAGTTCAAGGGCGCCGAAATCGTTGCGGTATGAAGTATGTTCGTTTTAAAAAACTCTTAGAAAATGTAGTAAGAGGCGGGTAGTTAAATTCCTTTTTTTAAATGGCTTTTACCCTCAACATTAATATTATGTACTAGTGCGATGTTATATTAAAATGGTTAAAATGGAACTTATGCTAATTTTTAATTATACTTTTTATTTTGTATTTTAGTTTCAATGACCAATATGTGTTAATTATATTTTTTATGTCCAAGGATGTATTTTACATTAATATTTACTATGGCGGCTGGCACAATGAAAATTTTATTATATATATGTGGCAGTCTTTCAATCGAACAGTCTGCTCATGAAGGCAACTTGCTTGTTTCAAATTGTTTATCATAAAAATAAATTGGTTCTAGAGATGCGTTCGCGTTCGACTGTCTAAATGTAGAAGCAGGGTATACTAAATACTTAACACCTTCTGCAGCTCAGCATAAGTATAAGGTGACCAGACGTACCGGTTTGACCGGTACAGTATAGCGTTTTCAGAACACTTGTACCGGTGTCCCGAGAGACTCATTAAAATGACGTATTTGTACCAGTTTGCAATTTTGGGGAGAAAGTGTCCTGGTATTTTCTTAACTATACCGTGCATGGAAGGATAATGTTTTACTTTAAAAATACACTCCTCTGATTAATACTAATAGTAGAGACAATGAAATAGTTCTTTCACTTTCAAGAAGATAATTAATTTTCTATCGGGGTGTGCGAGTATTATTAATGATTTTGGTGGAGGTGCCGGGTCGCGCACGTGTGTGAAAACGTAAAAATCGTTAGGCCTATATATTTTTGGCGCTACCTTACCAATGCTGACTACTTAGCCATAATAGTAATCTGAGTCTTTTGATACAAATTTATATTCATTTTGGAAGTTTTGAACTATATTTGGGCAAAAATAATAAAAATTCGTCACTATTATGTTAGTTTCAACATTTTCATGTAATATTACTTACTGAATGTTAGCCCTAATATTTGTGCATGATGCTTGATCATTAAAATGATATAGAGAGAAGTTACATTTAAAAATGAATTGGATGGTACTCTGTCTTCACGTTTGGTGCCTACATTTAGACAAACATCAATAAATAAAATTAGTATTGTTCATATTGTAAATAATAAATATAGGGAAATTTTAGAAATTAAACGAAGTACTCGGACTCGAATTTGGACTCGATACTCGAGTTATTTTAAATACTCGTTTCGGACTCGACTCGAACTCAAAAACCTGGACTCGCACATAGTGCCATAAAAAAATTTTATCGTGGGAAACCTGTTATAGGGTGCAATTAGCCCCTCTTCAGGTGAACTAGGTATGTGCGGATATCAAATTGTGAAGGGATGTCCGAGGGCTATTTTAGAGGACTCAATCCCTTGCATTCGCCTTAACGACTGAGGAAAACCTCGGGAAAAACCTTCAGTCAGGATTGCCGGTCTCGACGGGATTCGAACCCGGGACCTCCCGAATCAGAGTCGAGCGCTTAGCGCCCGAGCCAACACTGTCGGTCATTTTATTAACATGTGTATGACTTACTAACTATCTGTATGTGTGTGTTCGTTGCGCAATTGTCAAATCGTTGAATCGATTTTGGTAACATTTTACACCACACCATAAAAAGACTTCTAGGCTTCTATGGCTTCTCTCGTCATAATATACTATCTCATCATATCTATGCTTGCTCGTAGTACGCATGAACTCTAGTGGTTATGTCTTTCCACAAATGTATTTTTCTCTCTTAGTATGCTCGTATTATTTCTGACAGACAATACGCTTGAACTCTGGTGGTTTAACCTTTCCACAAACAAAAAAGACCCCAATTCGATTTAAAAAAGGCCCCATTTTGGTTGACTCCTTGGCGTTGGTTATGGGGCTTTTTACTATCAACCACATTAAAATAATAAATATAATACATTTCTTGTACAACGTTTTTTAATGTGTTTCCCTGCCATTTCATTTTAGTTAGTGCCTTTATTTCTAATTATGTTTTTTAGGTTTTTGTTGGGTTTTAGATAGTCTGGTTGGTGACTCAAAAATAATTATTCATAACTGTAGACCTATTGCATGCTGGAAAATGCTATAATTGATTTACTAAATATATGTCTGTATTTTATTTTAATCGTTTCATTTATTTAGGTGACATAAGCAAGACCTTACAAATAAGTCATGCTTTGATTTGGTTGACCTAGTGGCTGGTTTAGTATATATAGGTGGGGAAAGATTGATAAATTTTAACAATGCATACCATGGGCTAAATAGGAGACTTTTTTGAACAAGTAAATTGTTAAAAATAAAACATGTTGACTATTCACTGTTCTTTATATTATTACAAATAAATTAAATTCGTAGTCAACAATAGTCCAACGTGTTTTATTTCTAACTGCTAACAATATCTTCAATTGTAGTTGGGGATTATTATTAGAAAATGAACCAAAAATTGCACCAAAATAACAAAATAGAAAATTCCAAAACTTGAAAATTTTGTGTTTTTATTTTTTATTCTTTAAAGTTTTTCACGAAAAAAAATAATTTTTCTTCTCAATATCCCCACCATTGATGCCTTAAACCGACAAAAATTTCAGACTTTGATCTTCGTCCGCCATCTTGTAAAAAAATATTTAGTATTATTTACGGCAAATAAAATGATAGAACATTCCATGAATTACGGTGCTTCACTAATATTGGCCTATTATGACAATCAATAACGCTAGATGCATATGGTTTGATGCAACATGGAGAAAATGCATATACGGTGTACCTTTATAACTGTGTATTTGGTATTTCGATAGCTATAATATCGTGGTCTCAGTGATTTGATAAGTTTCAAGAACCATTCCGTTAAACATTGGAAAGATCGCATTTTCTTATCAATTACCGGCAATACCATAATAAAGGTATATGTGCCGTTTTTCTCAAATGAAAATATAATATACTTCAATAGTAAGCCTTCCTAAATATTTCTACACTAACCGCATTGACTTAAAGTAAACCATTTCCGATTTAATGCACTAGGTACCCCGAAAATAACACTTTCTTATGCCTGGTTAGCGCCGCGGGAGCTGCACCGAAACTCGGGGAATAATAAAAACGATGCTATGAAGTTCACGTTCCAGAGTTCGACCAGTGACAATGTTTTAGCCAAAGAATCAGACTAAATAGCAATGCAAATATTTTTTTGGTATTTCAACAATAAATGCATTTAAAATTGAACTAAAGTGCGGTAAATCATTTTTTACTGTAATTTTTGACACTTTTTACTAATTTTCTACTCTTAAAATACAATATTTTGATATTTTGTTTGCAAATTCTAATAGACGTTGTTAATTCACAACTTTTAAGACCAATTTCAAGACTCTAACCCATAAAATGCCAAAGATACAGATATTTAAGTGTGTTTTAGGTTTTTTCACAAGTTTGCGTTAGTCTTTTGTTTTGACCAACTTCCGGTGAACTAATTATGGCCTACTTTATACTGGAGATGTGTCATAGTGTTGAGAACATATTCTGAAATTTGTAGCCTGTTGTGCGAAAAATAAACAAACTTCTACAGTTGAAGAGCTAGCCGTTTGATAATCTTCAGCTACAACCATGGCAAAAGCCTACAACAATTACTAAAACTAGGAAGCTTCACAAACGCTTTTTTTAGTCGCGTTGATGGATGAGCTTTTTAATTATAAAATGTTAATATTAATTTAAAATAATAAAAACATAATAGCACGGCCCATACAAAGCAATCATTAGGTCTGTTGGATCTTTGATTGTTTGTAACAAGGCTGTGAGTAAGGTATAAAATCTCCTGTGGAGTTTTCATACAAGGCTGTGAGAAAGATCTAAAATCTATATTTTCGTGCTATTTGGGCGGATTCTGACGAAACGGGTGGGGCTACAACGTTCATATTTCACATGGACATTAAGGTAAGGGTGATGTATTGACTTTTGAAAGAAAAAGTTGAAAAAGTTAACCAGAATCTATAGAAATTAAGGTTTTAATATTTTAACACCTCAAAAAACTCAAATTAAAACCTTTATTTCTATAGATTCTGGCTAACTTTTTCAATTTTTTCTTTCAAATGTCAATACATCACCATTACCTTAATGTGCATGTGAAATATGAACATTGTAGCCCCACCCGTTTGGTCAGAATCGGCCCAAATGTCACGAAAATATCGCACTAAAAATCGCAAAAAAAATCGTAAAAGTACTATATTCATGAGAAATATTTCTTCGGTTGTACCCAAAAACGTAGCATTTCTAAGTTCAGAGATTTCGAAGGTCCCCTCAAATTTTCATCAAGATCGCATATGCCGTTTGCCCGGTAGAGAGCGAACAAACAGACAGAAAAACAAACAAAAAAAAAACACCCGAGCTAAATTTTTTGGGGGTCGGTGAAATTGAAGTCTTCGCTTCGCTCATCCAATTACAAAATTACCATAATTAAAAATAAATAAATTAAATAACATATAAAACATGTTGTTTTTTTGGTGGGGGGTTGTTTCAGCGGTGGGGGAAGGGCGTGGTTGTTTTTTTGGGGGGTGTTTGGGATTGGTATGAATTGTAGAGGGAATGATGGTTTTTTGAATATGTTAAATAATTTTGGGAACAATCCCACCGCTATTTGTTTGTTTTTTGTTTTTTGTTTTTTTGGGGTGGGGGGGGGGGGGGGTGCGTTGTTTTTTGTGGGGGTTGTTTCACAATCACGGGAGAGAAAATAATGGTTTTACAAAATATGATACATGATTTTGGGAACTACATCCCATTAATTATCTGTGTTTTTCTTTCGAGGGTGTTCTTTAGGGAGTGTTGTTTTTTATGGGGGGGGGGGGTTGTTTTTGGTTTGGTCTAAAATTGTATGAGAGAATTTCAGTTTTTCAAACAACAACCAACAACCCCTAGTATCGTCCCTGTTGCTCCTTCTTTCCCATTCCAGTTACCCCAAGTCCATAGTTACCTTAGGCACGGTATTTCATGTCCAGTTAAAGTGGCAAGTAAATTTAACTGACACATAACTCTGTTTTCACTATGGCAACCACAATCAGAAGCCTTGTAAATATTTACTGAGAGGACTAACTGGCAGATAAATTTTAACTAGACATTGAAATTTCTGGACCTTAGTAACATTAAAGTGTATGCTCTACAACTTTTTTTAAAACTAGGAAAACGCTAAAGTCCCGCCGCGTTGATGGATGAGCGGTTTTTTGTAAGTTTTTTGTTTGCGTTTTTGCGTTTGTTTGCACTTTTCCTTTGCAAGTGCTTTTTGAATGCATTGTAGGTGATTGTTGTCAAGTTTCTATTGTTTATACTGTTAATTGGTATTATAAACCTCAAAAAACTCATATTAAAACCTTTGTTTCTGTGGATTCTGACTAACTTTTTCAACTTTTTCTTTCAAAAGGTACTACATCACCATAACCTTAATGTCCATGTGAAATCTGAACGTTGTAGTCCCACCCGTTTGGTCAGAATCGGTCCAAATGTGACGAAAATATCGCACTAAAAATTAAAATCTTATATTATAACCTATATTTCTATGGATTCTGGCTAACTATTTCAACTTTTTCTTTCAAAATGTACTACATCACCATAACCTTAATGTCAATGTGACATGTGAACGTTGTAGCCCTACCCGTTTGGTCAGAATCGGCCAAAATGTCACGAAAATATCGCACTAAAAATAGAAAAAAATCGTAAAAGTACGATATTCATGAGAAATATTTCTTCGATTGTACCCAAAAACAATACACCTCTAAGTTCAGAGAAAACGAAGGTCCCCTCAAATTTTCATCAAGATCGCATATGCCGTTTGCCCGGAATCGAGCGAACAAACAGACGGAAAAAAAAAAAAAAAAAAAACATTGGAGCTAAATTTTTTTGGGGGGTCAGTGAAATTGAAGTTTTCGCTTTGCTTGCTACGCTCATCCAATAAAGTGTGGTTGTCGTCGTTTTCTCAATAAATATGATAAATCGACCAAAAAATCTGAAATTTAGAAAAGTTCAAATTTTGTGGATGAAATTTAAATGTATTTTTTTCTAAGGCAAAAGTATACATAGGCCTACATGTACAAATGGGAAATGTTGTGCTTTACAATTTTGGTCCAGTACATTTTGTTCGTGCAAGGCACGGTTCTCGGGTAAATGTGGAAAAACCAACCATAGTACATCACGGCATACGCCATTTTCCAATATGGCGGCTAAATGACCAACGATATAGCATTAGATTGAGTATGTTAAACTAGAGTGTGTCAACTTTCATAAGAGCTAAAAGCCGTTTTGTTTGAATTAATTCTAGGAAAACCTATATCCAATACCAATGCAAGTTGAATGGTCTAAGCTAAGTCTTGGCCTATGGTAGAGCTAAGTCGTCTTGGCTTATGGTAGACCTAAGTCTAGGCCAATGGCTAGTACTGGGGCTAGTGTTATATCTAGGAGAACTTTCCTCCGGCCAGAACACACCAAACCATCATAACAAGGACTACATAGATATTCCAGAACAACATCTCAAATTGAATTCCGGCTGTCTCGGTGTACGATTTACAAGTTGTGACGCTGTAGTTTAGACCTCAACCAAAACATAATATGCAATCGTCAATCTTTATTACACTCGTTCAAATAATATTCCATTGTGTTTGATTCAACAAATTAACAGCCGTATGGTTTCAATAAAACAATAAAATTACAACAATACACAATTGTTATTTTATGGTTACCTACATTAAATGTTTACAAGTAAATTCCAATAACATATTTTATAACCGTAGTACTATGTGAATGACTAATAATTGGGAGCTGCTGTATCCAATGAATAATGATTGAAATAAGTGTGACTTCCCTTATAAAATCTCTTCCATCTTTGCGGGTGTCAAATGATTACGAGGAGTCGCTGAGGCTGGCGCAGAGACAAGTTAAGGCGCTCAGCTTTCTGTTTTTTTTCTTTCGGGTAAACGGTTTATAACACCGTTACCAAATTTCACACTAACGTTAATAAAGAATAAATCTATGCTATCCAGTACGGGTATTCCTAAATTAATTCATAGTTTTTTAATTAAAAATTAGTGAAATCACCAAATTTTACTCCATTGTGGCTTCACTCCCTGACACAGGCAACCCAACAGTCGTTCTAACGCTACTATCCTAAAGTGAAGTCACGTCGCAACCCTTTCCAACACCACCTTGCCCGAAAAACCCGACCAGCGCCAGAGTGGAAGTCACTCGTGATTCACAAAACTGAATCACTTTTGGTCGGAGGGTGGTGTAGGTAAAGGTTACCCTGCCTAGCCCTACAGCTACCTCGTAAACTTGCCCTGCCACTAGCTCCAGGAGAGACGAAACAGAACCGCAAACCTAACCAACAACTTGCCAGAGTGTACCAACAGTGCAGCTCAGCACCGCCTAGCACCCTACCCAATGGGGGTAGATAGCTAGTCTTACCAAGCGTGCTAGTGATGAGCCACGCCGCTCGCTGGACCGCTCCTGCTGGTTCCGGGGCCTCGTCCGCTCCTGCTTAAAACTAGGTCAACCACCGTGATTCGGCGGGCGTGGACGGAAGGTCCTTATGCAAAATGACTACTCAGTGGGTTGGGGGAGTCAGGGAACCAAACATGCACTACTGAAAAAGAAGCTGTGTGCTGTTAGTGGAAATTTACTTATGCAAAACAAAGAAGTTAAATTACAGCAATTGAAGTTAAATTTGTTCTAGTGAAGTTAAATTCGGATCCGATTTCTAGCAAAACAATGACACAGACATGAGATACAGGGTTACACAAGAAAAATACAATAAAATGCCAGCGCTCTACTCAACACTATCCTCTCCTCTCTCTTTCCAAAGTCCCATCCTGTTCCTTGGTCTTCTGTGTCGTCGAAGAGGGGGAGAAATGATGTGGCTGCAAGCGGCGTCTCTCGTTCCGTCGTGCGGGTGGCCTACTGAGAAGGCGTCCAGTGGCGGACGCGGACCTTGGTGTCCTACTGCGTACTTCTCGGCTACTCGTTCAGAATGCTTAAATTTGCTTACCGCCGCTCCAGAAGATCTCGTAGAGGGAGAGATGCTGCTCTCGCTAGCATCGTGGTATTTACTCACCACGTGGTCGTATGTTTTACTGGCACCAAACACGTGCACCCTATCTCGTCACCGCAAAGCCAGTCCGAAGACAGGAACTGATTACTTGAGTTGAGCACATGCTCCCCGCAACTATGAAATAGTTAGAAATTACCGTGTGATCGCTGGGTCGTCATTACAAGACGTACTTTTGCTGGCTACCCCTTTTTTAACATAGGGGTCACCGAAAACGCGCCGTCGTCGACAAAATAAGTGTTAAAAACAACAAATAAACGTTAAAACATGACCACCTCCCTAGGCCAAGTCGGCCACTCCGCAGGATTCGGAGGCTCTACCACCCTCATGGCTCTCGTGGTCGTGGGTTTCGATGCTTGCACAACACGTGCCCTCGGACTCAACCGTCCAGTTCGAAACGATAACCCACAGTGGCCGAGGTATGACGCTCCTCACACCCTCGCAGCTCGATCGGGGCACCAACTTGCCCTTCGCTGGTCAGGTCACGTGTCTCGCTCTGGACACTGCCATTGGTCAGGCTTCCAAATTCATATTTCCGCGGGTCAGCTGAGGCTTGCCATTTGCCGACTGCCCAGTCGCAAAATACACGTTCTAAGTGGAGTTTCCCACCGATGTTGCCATTTACGCTTGCCGAATTTCTCAATCCTCGCTTTCCGTTGTCGAAAGATGAGTGATGTGTCGACTTCCAGCATGTTCCAAATTTAACATGGGGTGACGTCACGTTTAGGCCACTCCGGTAAACCCAAAACCGAAAACATGAGCCTCAGCTCCACAGATTCACATTCCACACATTCAACCCTAGGGTTGGTATGCAGACTAGCTGCCTTGAATTTGCATGGCTAGATGCAGATTCACACTGACTTAAACACTCGTTAGAAAAAATATGATTTAAAGTCCTGAAATTGGTATTGAAAGTTCCACATGATATGAGGTATATTAGACAGATTTAAAAGCAAAAATTAAAAATATTACAGGGGGTAGGGCTGCGATGTCACACCATTTTGGTCAACTTCGTGAATTTATTTCAAGTGCACATATATTTTTAACTCAAATTTGCATGCTGGATATCAATGTTTAAATCAATGTGAACACGGAGGTTAATTTAGTTTTATCGTAAGATAAACTGTTTGGTGGGAATTTCAATAATCCATGTTTTGGATTTCCCATTTTTCACGACGTTTTGGACTTGTGTCTTGCAAATTGCAATGGATCTTTAAGGTTTTTTTTTTAAACCAATTGCGGATAATAATAATAATAATAATCTTGTGTGGCTCGTTGGTCTTGTGGTTAGCGTATCTGCTTCCAATGCAGAAGGTCCAGGGTTCGATTCCCGCTAAAGTCAGAAGTTTTTTATAAAATAATAATAAATTTATTTAGAGTCTACCCACTCAGTTATATAACTGATTTTCAGTGGGGGACTTTAAATCAAAGCGACCAAGCCAACCCTGCAGGCCCCGACGCAATCGACGAGTGAGCGATAACCAACCAAAGATCAATATTTTTAATAGGAAATATAGCAATCAGTGGTATGGACAGTGCGAACACCCGCGAATCAACGCCAGAATCAACAAGGCCGATTCAGAACAACTCTGAAATTTATTATGTGCTTCGTTGCTAGGACGGCTCCAAAGTCACCGTTTACAAACTCCTAAGACAAGAACTGATGGACTTAAGTCCAAATGAGAAGTTAAAAAACTTCTGACTTTAGCGGGAATCGAACCCTGGACCTTCTGCATTGGAAGCAGATACGCTAACCACAAGACCAACGAGCCACACACAAGACTTCTGATTCAGACTTAAGTCCATCAGTTCTTGTCTTAGGAGTTTGTAAACGGTGACTTTGGAGCCGTCCTAGCAACGAAGCACATAATAAATTTCAGAGTTGTTCTGAATCGGCCTTGTTGATTCTGGCGTTGATTCCCGGGTGTTCGCACTGTCCATACCACTGATTGCTATATTTCCTATTAAAAATATCGATCTTTGGTTGGTTATCGCTCACTCGTCGATTGCGTCGGGGCCTGCAGGGTTGGCTTGGTCGCTTTGATTTAAAGTCCCCCACTGAAAATCAGTTATATAACTTGAGTGGGTAGACTCTAAATAAAATTTATTTATCATAACTCAGTTCCAACTATGTAGGGTTGAGTGGTGGTTTTCCACCATTATCTAGGGCATGAAACTGTAGACACTAAGCTTGCCAGACTCAGTGTTTCTTCCACATCATCTAACTCCTTCCTCTCCACCAATTTACTCCACTCTCTTCTGTCCTCCCACAGCTTTACTCTTTTTTATTATTATTAAATCTTTATTAGCAACAGGACTATTGTCCCACTAGTGCAATATAATAATACATAAGCTTACACTAATTATAACATAGATTAAATTGATGGCAAAACATTACATAAAATGAGTATAAAATACAGTTAGATACATGATCAGTGCGTGTGCGTGTGTGCGTGTGTGTATGTGTGTGGACATAAGAGTTTAGCTGTCACAGGATGTAATACAAGCGGTTTTGAATTCCCTCAAGTTCATGTTGTGAATGTCCATTTCTTTTGATACTATGGAATTATAAGTACTTTGAATTCGGTTCAGGCACGAGTATTTGTGGACGTTAATTCTGCACTTAGGTATTTTGAACACCTCGTGGTTTCGAGTTTCTCTGGACGGCACACGGAAGTTAACATTACATAAGAGATCGGCGTCGTAATTGTTATGCACTATTTTGTACAGAAATACTAGGTCACTGATTTGTCTCCTAACTTGAAGACTCGTCAAGTTCTGTTCCCGGCACTGAGTTGGATAATTGTCGCGGTGGTATTCTGTGTTGGATTTGTAGCATAACAGTTTTATGAACCTGTGCTGTACTTTTTCTACTGTGGCTGTGTTTGTTTTGTGAGAGTCGTTGGGGTTCCAGATGACAGTGGCGTAGTCAACTTGGGGACGTACTAGCGACACGAACATCCGACGTAGAGTTGACGGTTTGAAGTCCTTGAGGCAATTTCTTTTAATGAAACCTAGCAGTTTGTATGCTTTCGGGACTATGTTATTGACATGTTTGTTGTATGTTAGCTCACTTGAAATTGTTACACCTAGGTCTTTGATATTATTGACCCGTTCAAGGTTTGTGCCGTTCAGCTTGTATGTATATAAAACACTTTGTTTTTTATTTGTGAAGGTTATGATGTTGCATTTAGATATGTTTAAGTTTAATTTCCACACGTCACACCAGTCCGAGAGAGAGAGAATATCAAGTTGTAGGAGATCGCAGTCTGATTCGTGTAGAATAGGCCTAAACAGTTTAACGTCGTCTGCGTACATGATTGATTTGGAGTATTTGAAGCAAGCCGGGAGGTCGTTAATGTAGAGCACAAATAGTAAAGGGCCAAGGATAGAGCCTTGTGGGACGCCAGACGTCACATGTTCAGTAGATGATGTGCCTGAATTAACCTTTACTATTTGTTGTCTGTTTGAGAGGTAGCTGGTCAGTAATGCATGCAGATTTCCACAGATTCCGTAGCCTTTGAGTTTGTGTAGCAGTAGCTGATGGCTGACGCTGTCAAACGCACAAGAGAAGTCAGTGTATATGGAGTCAACCTGTGTTTTTCTGTCCATATTTTCTGCTATATATCTGGTATATTCAGCCAGATTTGTGACAGTCGACCGTCGTTTCACGAATCCATGCTGTTCGGTCGCGAGACACGTGGCCACGTGGCTGTATATTCTCTTGTGCACAAGTCCCTCAAACACTTTGGAAATAGCGGAGAGCAGCGAGATTGGTCGATAGTTTGACACATTGTATCGACTCCCTTTCTTAAGTACTGGGGTAACGTGTGCACATTTCCACCGAGTAGGGAAAATACCGGATTCTAACGCATGGTTAAAGATGTCCGCTAGAGGTTTAGATAGCTGACGACAGCAATGTTTCAGGACATCTGCAGGAATGTCGTCTGGACCAGTCGATTTGCCTAGTTTTAAAGATTGTAGCTGCCTCTCAATTTCGGAAGAGCGGAAAGTTAATTTTGATATGCTTTCGTTGGTAAAAGTTGGAACTGCAGGCAAAGGAGCACTAACATTGGTTGGTTGGAATTTGGTTTTGAAGAAGGAGGAAAATAGTTCAGAGCAGGTGTTTGGGTCGTTGGCTTTGCTTCCATTGTATTGTACTTCCGTTGGCACACGAGGTGTTTTGGTTTTTCTTCTAACAAATTTCCAAAGCGAACTGGGGTCATGCATGGTTGATGAGTCTACTTTGTACATGTATTGGTTATATTTTTGTTGCTTTAATTGTTTGAAAAATGTTCGTTTGACTTGATGTTCTATTTTATTGTCCATGGTGGGTGTGTGTTTCCATTTGCGGTAGGCACGGTTTTTGGCATTGAGTGCGTTAACAGTTTCGTTGTCATACCAACATGGGTATTTTGTTGGGTTTACTTTTAACACGGGGACAGTTGCACTAATTGCGCTGTTGATGATATCGTAGAATACATCACATTTGGCGTTAACGTCGTGGCAGTTGTCTAGGCGAGACCATGGGCTATCCCTGAGGGCAGCCGAGAGTTCACGGTAGTCGGCCTTCTTCCAGTTAAACCGGTGGCGTGCGGTTGAGTTCTTGGGGTGAATGCGGGTTGGTAGTGAAAGTTGACAATGAAAGGGCACGTGGTCGGAGTTGACAGCTGGAGTGGTGTGCGAGATAGTGGGTAATACGTCGGGGTTGTTTGTGAATAGCAGGTCAAGGAAGTTGTTTTGGCGCGTCGGGAAAGGTATGTACTGTGTGAGATCGTTTTCTTCGATAACACTGAGGAAGGCAGTATCTAACGGTCGGGGGTGTGAGACCGTGACAGGTGTCATGTGACGATCATAAGACAGCTCACTGCTAGATTTCCAGTGTATATTGGGCATGTTGAAATCTCCGCACAGTAACACAGTGTCCCCAGGTTTTGTTTTAGAATTGATCAAGGTGAGCATGTCTTGTATTTCCTCAGTTGTGATATCCGTCGGGTTAGGAATGTATGCGCAGCCAGTCAGCAGCCTCGAGTTACGTCCAAGTTGAGTTTCCGCCCAAACAACTTCGCAATTTGGAGTTTCCAAGTCCTCCCGTCTTCTAGAATTAAGATTTGAATTTATAGCGATCAATACCCCACCTCCTTTTTTGAAGACTCCATCCGTTTGTAGCCTGTCACGCCGGTAGACATTGTACTGAGAGTCATCGAGCACTTCGCTTTCAAATACTTCTGAGTGTAGCCAAGTTTCAGTTACGCAGATAATGTCGAAGTCAGTGTTGTCAGCAAAGTAGGTGTTGAATTGTTCTAATTTGACGTCTGCCATACTCCTCGCGTTCGTGTAGTACATTGAGATGTTGCCACATGCTCCCACACTTCATCCCGTTTTCCAACGTCTTCTTGAATTAATCTTTCCCATTTCTCTCTTGGCCTTCCTACTCTTCTTTTCCCCTCCTCTGCCGCTTCAAATTCTCGTCTTGGAATCCTCTCTCTGCCCATCCTTTTCATATGTCCAAACCATCTTAGACGTTCTCTTGCTAGCTTAAACTTCAATCTCTCCAGTCCCAGTTATTTCCTTATTTCATTACTTCTTATCTTGCCCATCTTTGTAACTCCCTTGATACTTCTTGAAAACTTCATTTCTGCTGCTTCCAGCTGACTGACATCAATTTAAATTTACTTTATGAACATCCATGCAAAATTTGGTAGTGATATTACCAACCGTTCAGCAGAAATCATCAACACCTGAGTGCGCACATTTGAGTTGGGCCAAGCTCAGCGTCCCCTCTTAATTTGTATGCCTTTTTGTTTGTTTGTCTGTACGATGCCATACGACTGAACGGCCAAAAAGATTGAGATAATATTTGAAACAGATATATGTGACCAGTTAACTGAGATCTGCTTACTCGGTTTAAACCTACAAGAAATAATAAATTGGAAAATAGGCTGGAAATGTGTAGGATTTAATTTAACGACAATGCTTTTGTTCTTGAAGAAATTACATTCATTGAATCATTGTTTCAATGTTGATTGGTGACCAAGGTTTACCGAATATTGCCCGCTCAAGGTTACCCAAAATTCAGCTCGGAGATTGAGGAAACCTTGCAATATTTACTCGTACTTCGAACTGGCTATGTTTTCCATAGTACTGTATAATTATATGCATTTCAAAACAATGAAAACATGTTCTATAATTTGTTAATACAATCTGGAGAAATATAACATTCTAACCCGACCGTTGTTTGAACCCAGGTATCCCACATTCCGGGTATACCGGTACATAGGCGCCTTAGCCAACTGCAGACTAAGAAAATGCCAAAATTGTTTTGACGAGTGAGCGAATCATGTGTTAAGTACCCGGGAACATTTGCATTTGAGCTGATTGATATACAAGGTATAAATGATCGGGTTTTGAGTACATTACAAAAGGCAACCTATTCATTTAACAGATAGGGGTGGAATCACATCCCTAAAAAATAATCTTCCATACAACCTTACATTCAAACTTTTACTTATACACACTAAAAATAAAACAAAACACAGTTATTACTAGGTACTCTACGTGTTAACTGTAAGGCCATAATGCACCACTCTAACTTATGATAGACTAAGGAGGGAAGACCCATGCTGGATCCAGCCTTAGGTAGAGGGAGGAAATGGAATGTTTCCTGATACTCAACACATTGCTTGCTTGCTTGATTGATTGATTGATTGATTGATTGATTTGTATGCTTAACGTCTCATATTAGTTAATGCACCAAGGCTATTTGAGTCGATGAGTGGTAATAGATAGGATGAAGGATGAATAGACGAGAGGAGGGGATACACGGTACCGGCTTGTAGCCTACTCCTTTCAAAAAGTACCAAGGGGACCAACGGCTTTACATCCCATCCAAAAATACAGTGTTACCTTGATAGTCATATAGGTTCCTCCACTAACCCGAACTGCCGAGCAGCCATAACTCGCTCACTCGTCTAACGACGACTTTGGCGTTTTCCTAATAATAATATATACTATATGTGCTTGCATTTTCAGGAAAATATTATGATACTGGGGAAGAATGGTTGATATGTAGTGTCTGGTTATTTTTCAGTCAACGCCTGTCGGATCTCTACAAACAGGCCACGAGATTGTTGTTTCACCCAACAGAGATCGCCACCCTACAACAAATAAGGTAACCACAATCTGCTTTTTCTTACAGGGCATGTGGCATGTTGCAAAAATCACCTACTTGACATGTAGTATAATCTTGAACCAAAACGACTGGTTTGTAAAACACAAAACTCAAATTCAAGATTTTCAAACTTTTTATATCTCGGGGTTCTATTATTTATTTATGAAAATGCCTCCGTCTAGCTCCAATCGGAGACGCAATTTGTAGAGGAGGTTCATATGAAAAGTTCATTAATTAATAAACGGAAAAGTTACGTTAAGTTAAGTACAAACAAGTTGGGAAAATATATATAGTAATTAGGGTAAAGTGACTTATAAACTACCACACTTTACAATTGAACGTTTAGAAGAAATTATAACCTTCAGTTATGTAGGCCAGGGGAAAAAGTTGCCCTATGAGAGTCCAGTGATCAAATAACTGTCTCTTATAGGAATATCAAAAAGTATTTCACTGCTTCACTATTGTGAAGTCAGTTTTCCACACTACACATTACACCCTACACGCCCATATGCTTCCCCTGTCCCCTAGTCAAAAAGCTATAACCCCAATCAATCCCCTCATAAAGTTGATGGTTTAATAATGGGATACCTTTATCACCATCTGATATTTATATTAGGTATAATTGAGATATTATCAGCTTGAAGAGCCAGCCCAATGCAATAAATTTAAATATGTCAAAAGGAAGATACTATTAATTAATTAGAAGGAAAGCAAACATTAAACCTTCATTATGTTCTGCATTGAAAATTAACATGATGATACAGTTGTATAGGTTATGGTTCCCTACCTAAGCTGATCAGCTGTTCTATTTGGGTTGGGTAAAAGACCCAATTTACAATTGTGCACATTTAAATAATGCTACCATGTAAGTCAGAGCAATTACAAAGATGACAATTGAATTTTTATGTACTCATCACTAGTTGGAGATACCACGGGTAACAGCTTGGCACCCTTGTATTTTCTATGAATGGTCCTGAGTTCGACAACTTTACGTAGTGGTCGTGATTGCTTCATGTGACGGGCTAAATTTGGGCGCTGTCTGTTTCCGACGATTCACTCGTGCTGCCCTCTGACGGCGCGCGTCTCAACCAGTACGGCTCCTCGCATGTTTCTAGTTGGCGGTTCAACTCAATCCCACTGTCAATTCAACTGTTCGCTGAACTTCGCAAAATCTCGCAAAACTGTCTTGAAAACTCCCGACTTGGCTCCGATATTGTCACATGTTATAGTTCATCGACACGTAGCTTTGACAGACACGGTTCCTAGGAATTCGTAATTACAATATTCCGACAAAATATTGCAAACTTTCTATGCTGCCATACTACTCACAATGTTCTCCAATAAACACATCCTATGCGCTCATAAAGTCCACTCTCCCGACTCTACCTATAAGTTTGGACTGGAAATCGCTAAGATGGCGGTACCAGGGGCACTCCTGACTGCAACTCGAAAATGGCTGCTGTAACTAGCTCAACATAGCAACTACGTGCAAACTTCTTGTTCAATGTTCTTAATTTCAGTTTTCCCACGTCTGACATCAACTACGCCTTTGATTTAAGCCACTTCCTATTTATCTGCTGTCTGTAACCCGTACAGAGCTCTCGAACGTCCCACACATGTCCCAAGCGTAATCTGCTCGCCCGGCTCGTAACCTATTTCTACTGCGGTATTTCTTCTTTGTTTATCTAATTTGAATAAGTCACAGTATCTAGCGAACGATATCTACTCACAATGATTCTGAAACCATTCCTAAATAGTTTCGGGATGATTGTTATTGGTCACACTTGTTGATCAAACAATCGGAAATCACCACGTTCAAACTGGCCACTGGCGGCCCTAGGTTATTTCGACAATGCTATCTCCTGATTACTAATCTGTTCGATATATAAAACATCGGTGCACAATTCACTCAAATTTATATCTCAAAACAATTGTAGCACACTTCTCCGTTAATTGGTGTTGTTTTTGTACACCTCCGCTCGCAATATCACTGATTTTACAATTATTTATAGGCAGCCACCCTACGAGATCGACTCCTCACCAAACGCTCGCCACCCTTGCTACCTCGCTTTTCTAGCCCGTCTTCCGGTTTCGTAGCAACGCCACACACAGGCCCCAACTTGCATGTTCTTTGTTTTAGCGTCTCTCGGGTATTGACCAATCAGAATGCCGTATATGTTTGAAAAATTCTACCGCGCTCTGCTTATACTAGTGATTGCAAAAACATTGACATACACGTGCTCTATTCAACTTGCTAGATAATGCAATAGAATGGAATATTAAAAGTTCCGATAAGAAAATTTGCTGCTGGCCTGCCCTCTATGGGACAATGGTGAAGTTGTCTTGATATAAAAAAGTTATGAATATTATTTTTGTTGCTGAAGACTTAATAACGACTTCGCTAAGGCAAACTCATTAGTTTGATGGAAACTCATTAGTTTGATGGAATCGAGATTAATTAACATTAGGCCTATATCTTCATTAAAAATATACTGGAAATAAAACCAATAAAATCCGGCAAGGCTTCCTCTTTCAATGACAGAATTTGAAAATATAGACGGTAAAAATTGGCGCCTGTACCGGTACAATCTTAACAACATGCAGTGATATAATTTTGTCAGTTACTTTACAACCGACTATCTGAGAGTACTACAATTTTTTTCCAACTCCTGTTTCTACCATAAAAAAATCCTTTAAATTGTTTTATTGATGTTTTTTATATAAAACTTTCAAATTTTTAGTGATGTGAGTCGGTAAATTTACATGTCAGAGAATTTACCGTAAATTTACCGAGCATGTCGGTTAAATTTTGTAATTTTCCATTATTATAGGCCTACTCTAGAGACTAATAAGAACAGGCACACAACAAGAATGCAGTGGAAATAAGTCATTTAACACTTTAAAAAATTAAATTAAATTTTCCATCATATTTAGGGAGTGGGATACCCGAAAAACGGGTAATTTTCGGGTAGATAAAAATACCCGAGGTCGGGCCGGGCCGTCGATACTACCCAAAAAAAATCTGGTAGGGTAGAAATATTAAAAGAAGTACCAGTACGCAAAGTATGCTCTTTTTCCCGCTCGTACAGGAGCGTACAGTTGAATAGCGGCGCACCAGAGCAAGCCACTCACTACGATCACCCACGCGCACTGTTGTGCGCACCGCTCGGCGTTTGCGCGAACTGTACACACTACCAACCACAAAAAGATACCAGGCTGTCGGCGTCCTCACGCCAATCTTGTTATTAAGTACTTTAGAGGTATTGTTAATTGTTTTACACCTAATCGTAAACAGATTTAACTCTAAAACAAACTTTGATTATTATTATTTTCCCGTTCATACACATTTTAAGTGAGATTTTAAATATTGCAAGTTGCCCACAAATTACTTCCAAGTGTCCATGCTGTTCACTTGTCTCTTCCTGCGCATAAACCTGCCCCCAAACTGTACTGTGGCATTTGGTCTCGTAGGCAAGCCGACTTAATTTTTTTGTTTCCAAACCGTTTTTATTTTACTTTTAATATTAATTTACGAGTGTCATCTTGTAGGAACGTGGTATATGAACAATTGTCATCTTTGCTTCCTTCCTCCCCCGAAAATGTACGCACTTTTTGGTAAGTGTTTTTATTTCTGACCGTGGTTATTGTTCGTGTGTTTGTGTTTTTTAATATCCTCGCGGTCTAAGTCTTGGTTTTTAATTATTGTCATCTTTTTTACATTTTAATTTTTAAATTACAACATGCGAACAACATCAACTTCAATTATTTATGCCAGGGGGTATGTTCTCTGAAAGTACTCGCCCTTAAACCATTCCAGTCACCACTCGCCGTCAACTTTCGGTATCGTCTGCTTGTGTTCGTGTGTTTAAAAAAAGTAAATAGGGCCTAGGCCTAGTTGTTCTGGAGTTGGAACCTGATTTTAAAAAAACAAACATGGGCCAGGCCCAGCCTCCTGCCAACCCTAAATTTAACATATGCATTTTACACTACCCGAGCTCGAGCCCGAACTCGCGGGTACTTGCAATTACCCTACCTGAGCCCGACCCGAGTTCAAATATTACTACCCGCACATCCCTAATTATATTCTATCTAAAAACTAATAAGAACCTACACAACAAGAATGCAGTGGAAATAAGTGAATTAACACTTTAAAAAATTCAATCAATAAATCTGAAAAGAGCTTTTCTGTAGCTAGACATTCTCCAGTCTATTTCATTAGCTGAGTAGGCTGAATCATTCATTCGAATGTAATTAATATTTTTTATTTATTTATTTATTTATTTATTTATTTAACCATACAACTGATAATTAAATTAATACTTTATTGTTTAGTTTGTACTTTGTATTGAACACTAAATAAATATAAGGGTGAATATAATATACTCTTTTAATTGATATACACCTTCCTCACCCCAAAAACTATTTACGTCTATGCCAATAATGCTTAATTATATATGGCCAAAATCCAAAGTTTACAATTTTAGCGTTTTTCGGTAAAATTACCGGTGAATTACCCGAGTTTTAAATTTACGGTAAATCCACATCCAGGGTTGGGTAATGGCGTGTCCCAAATAATATTCAACACGTCTCGTCGAAAATATGTGTAGAATATGTCAAATATGTAGAAAATTTGCGTTGAAAATTAAATAAGGAATGTTTTTGTATATATAATTCAAATTCTAGCCTTATTTTCATCAACCCTAAAAATAAATTAACTAAATATTATATTTTGAACTTTTAAGCAAGTGCTTGTACTTATTACAAGGCGAGCTGTGTAGATGAAAGTGCCCGAGAACTCCGCCCCACCTGCCTGCCGCTGAAAAATGACCTTAAACTGTCCCCCGAAAGCACTTGCGGATATTGCGCACATGCATTATCTCACTAATTTCCTACGATAAATTAATAATTTATAGTAATAAATAACTTGAAGTGAATAAAACCGGCATCTTCACAAGATACCAAGATCACCTGATTTCCCGATCGTAAATATATGGACAAAGCCAATAGCCTCCCCAGATCTTCTTCTTTGCGTTTCATTAACCAAAGTCCTCCCTAATTGTAACTTATTTAATAGCAACATTTCTAGTTATAATTTACATATTGCCAATACATGTACGCTAAGATAATACGCACAAAGAAAAAGAAAAAAATCACACTGATTTTGCTCAAAGTAACAATACTACACCATAGACCTACCCAAGCTCTTCCTCCCAGTAATTTTCGACATGTCATTACTCATTAATATCATAAAGTGTGATTTACGACGTGTATATTCGACGCGTATAATACTAGGTATAATACCCGTTTTCGACGTCGAGTATTACACCTACCCAACCCTGTCCACATCACTACAAATTTTGCATCAGTAGTATTGCACAGTTTGTAAAACAAAAAAATGTGTAGGGTAGAGGTTCCTAAACTGGCAGATAAATTTTAAATGTATCTAGGTGCCCGTTAGGGCGCCGCAGCCAAGCCGCGGTGCGCTACACACTCGGGCACCTTATACAGCAAGCAGAGTTGGGGTGATTTCGAGGTTGTCACCCAACCGTCATGAAACGTAATGTGAACTTAAAAACTATCAAAATCAGGGGGATTTGGGTACCTGACAACACATGCCAAATTTGGTTGGTGTACGAACATTCCTTCTTGGTGAAAAGATTATTCAAAACATGCTCAAAATCACTTTAAGAGGCTTGGGTGCGATTTAAATACCACTCCGATCGTGCCGTGTGTCGTACTTTTCAAACTACGGACAGGGAATTAAATATATTTTCATTCTGTTTTTTTCCTCCGATAGATAACTAAATTCTTATTTCTAGTACATAGCCCTTTTGTTCATTTAAGTCAAAACATTTCCCCCACGAGTCCTCAAAGTCCATAGAAAATGTTCATTTCCGGTCAAAGTTTACTGCCCTTGTTTGACCAAAGAGGAGTGAATTAGCGAAATCAGGCCATGTACGTAGAATAACAGTTAATGTATGAGTAAAATAAAAAAAACTTTACTGAAATTGGACGAAAAATGTAGACGTAGTTTGAAAAGTATGAACGCCTTGCAAAGCACACTTTTGGCTCCATTTGGTGGCGCTCTCTTGTGAAATTCAATCGTGTCTACTTCGAAGCAAGTAGGGGAGGTAATGTGGGCGGGATCTGGACACCGGATGTGCTTGTCATCAGATTACATAATCACAATCTGCTATTTTGAGGTTTGCTTGCAGCTTTTTACATCGTTGTAAGAATTCTATAATATTCGCTACCAGAAATTAATGATGATGATTATTGTTGTTCAACGTCACTTTTATTGACATCATGCTATTCGGACTATGAGTGGTGATAGACGAGAGTGAAGAACAATTACAGATAACCTATGCCTTGTGCGGGATTCGAATCCGCGTTCTGCTAGTGTAATTCGCCAGCGTCCCTATGTGCAAGACTGCGACCGCGAACGACATCAGAATTTGAGACTGCCTAAATAATATGTATATCGTGTTCTTTAAGTAGATTATGATTTTGATTCCCCGCAATGCTAGGTTTGTAGTGCTCCCATTCAACCAATCTACATAATTACCCGTGTTGTAAGAACTAAGCAAATATTGTTTGATTAGTCTATGTAATTATATTATATTGTACCAAATCGAACCTTTATTCTATTTTTTAGATATCGTGTAGCGTTCTTTCAGCACGATAAAGAAAATAACATCGTTTGCTAACGCACGGTAGTCTGGCCTTTCGACCAGTCATATCCATAAATAAATAAATTTTTGTAGGATGCCCGCTGTAGGATATACACATAAGATTTAACCGGTGTGACCCTCTTCTAGTGACTAACTAGGTAGTTTGCGGATAGGATAATTGTGAAGTGATGTCCGAGGGCTATTCAATCCCTTGCATTCGCAGTAGCGACTGAGGAAAAGCTCGAGAAATCCCTTTATTCAGGATTGCCGGTCTCCACGGGATTCGAACCCGGGGTCATATCCATAGGACAGACATCACCCATGCACTACGTAATGATTGAATATTAGGGTGGGCCGAAAAACAACATTTTTTTAAAAGTCGTAATACCGCGGAAAAGTTGCAAATTGTGGAGACTAAAAAAATAAAAAAATAAATTTAAAAAAAAAACGGTTCATATCTTCCGGTCGCGCATGTACTCTGTTTTCCAAAATTTGGAATTTTTTTTTTTTTTTTTAGTTGTAATACCGCGGAAAAGTTGCGAATTGGGAAGACTAAAAAGGGTAAAATTTTTTTTTTTAATCAGTTTATATCTTCCGGTCGCGCATGTGCTCTAAACTTTTCCAAAATTTTGAAAAATTCACATTTTTACGGTAATTTTTAACATTTTTAAATTAGCCTCTTCCCGAATGTAAAAGCTCAAATTCTTCATATTTTAAATTTTCTTCTATGTTAAAAATACTAAAAATTATCGTAAAAATGTGAATTTTTCAAAAATTTTGAAAATTTTAGAGCACATGCGCGACCGGAAGATATGAACCGATTTTTTAAATTTTATTTTTATTTTTTTAGTCTCCACAATTCGCAACTTTTCCGTGGTATTACGACTTTTTAAAAAAAAATGTTGTTTTTCGGCCCACCCTATTGAATATTACAGAATATTTCATTTCATTGCTCTGGGGGCAAGCAAGTCTGCCAAGTAATGTTTGTGGCTTGTTGGTCTAAAGGATAGCGTCCCTGCTTCCATAGCAGAAGGTCGCTGGTTCGATTCCCGACTTGAATCAGCCCATAATCTATGGGAAGGGTATCGCATTACATCCACTGAGAGTGTGGCTTTGAAACTGTCTTGGCAACGAAGCACACAACAAGTTGTAAATGGTTGTTCTGAAGTAGTTAGGTCTATGCTGACTCATCCGCGAATGAATTATGGTAATCTGTGAACTAGGATTTAAAATGTCCGATTATTTCGCCAATCGATGGCGTCGTCGGTTCGGACTTCGGATCGCTTTAATTGAAGTCCGTCACTGAAATTACATCTTTTACATGCAACATGCATGTTTGCAATTATGATTTGTATTTTTTAAACCCTCATTGCATCAATTGTTTTGATTACCAGAACGATAATAATATCATGCATATAGGCTTGGGTGCAATTTAAACACCACTCTGAGCGTCTCAATTGCAGTTCTTCCGTACTTTACGAAGTAGGGGAAGAAACATCCACATATAATTCATTCTGTTGTTTTCTCTGATATAACTACATTCCTATTTCTCGTACATAGCCCATTTTTCCCTGCGAGTGGGACGTGGGAGGTATATTATAAAATTACATGATCGCTTATGCACCTTGATGTTTCCAAGAATTGTTCAGATCATTAAAAAGTTTTTAAAAAAAAAGCGTTTTAATATTGTTCCGGGTATAGTGTCCAAATCATTGCTATTTGCTTGGGTAAGTTATCACTATAACTAATACTCTGTTAACATACGACCTTGGGGGGAACGAGGTTTTCCACAAAACGAGTTTTTTTCCACACCACGAGGGGGCATGTGATACGGAATTTGGGTGGCCCTAGACCGGAAAGGATCGAGGATTTCGATAAAAAATACTCCCGGTCGCTCGAATTTCGAAAAAAAAAAAAAAAAAAAAATCGCGCGCGGCGGGTTTTCTGCACTTTAAGGCCGGGGAAAATTTTTCTAATTTTTGCGTCACCCCTCACCTCTGGAGGTGGGCAATATGCATGGGGAATAAGCGTAACCGTTTAAAAAAACGTCCCGTTTTCAAACGCCGGCCCTTCACAGTACCAAATTTTTTTTTAAATTTTGGGTAAACTCTAGAGCTTTGTTCTTTGGTGATTTTGAAAGCTTAAAAGAGGACGCAGAAGAGGGTGAAAAAAAAATTCCGGAAATTTCGTTAAAACCGAGAAAAAAATTCCCAAAAGTTTTCGTTTTTTCAGTGCTATTTTGAAATGTTCAAAAGTCGAATTTTAACGGTCCCATAAAAAACTTTTCGTGTTCCAACACCTTCGTTAGGGATGTATGTATAAGCAAAACAATATCGAACCCGTCGTAAAGGTACAATGTTGAATGACGTCAGGGACGTCCGATTTTAGACAATGTCCAACTTAAATGGGCCGAAATCGACGGTAAATATTTTATCTCGAGCACAAGATTGATTCACAACAATGTATCGATTCGTCACGAATGATTTGGTACCAAACTTTTTTTATTATTGAACATTGTTCGATACGATATGGAAATTACAAATTTGCCACGTATAAAAATTTCTCTTCTAAAAATATTTTGCACCAACATTTAAATGGGGTAGGCGGGGGTGTAATGAACAAGATTTTAGTTGTAATGTTGTGCTATTAAAATCCAAAATGATTCAGGGAATCCGGTAATGAACGTTTAAACTCTTCGTTTTCACCCTCTGTGGGCAAAAATTACCTTTTACCTGTTATTTACAGTTTTGTGGGCATTTTTTTCTGGATAAATAGGCCACCTTGGGGGGCGTAGCTCAAAGGAGACCTATTTTTTGAAAACGAAAAATATCACTTTGCACGCTTGGGACATTTATCTACATTCTCATAACAAACACTTTGAGTTTTGTTACATTTGGCCGTATTTTTTCCTTCCGACAAGCAATCCATGTGTAATTATTTAAAGAATGTAATAGCATTTTCTTATCCAACATGATTTTTTGAATGCCCTGAAACGACTTTTTTTTTTGAAACGACCTTTCGACTTTTAGGTCCCTACCATGTTGGGCTAATTAATTAATATGAAGTGCAATCTTTCTAACAAAATTTACTTCGGGTCACTTTTCAAAGGTCCTGAGCGCCGAAATCGCACTTGAAAAATAATTTGTAATTCAAAAATGTTAAATAATTTATTATCATTGAACATTTGCCATGCTTACTGTGTTCTGGTAATAATGAGACGAGAGAAAATTTTTGTAGCAAAATCTATTTATATCTCAAGTGTCGTAAGAAGATGTGCAAATTTGCTCAGTGGAAGCAGAGGCTCTGAAAGGGGTACTACCCAATTCAAGCAATCAATTCAACACAATATTCACCTGAACAAGGTTCATGTGGATGATAATGACATTCTAAATCCAAAACGACACAAATACTTAGAACGTGACAAGATCTTAAAAAGGGTATGCGTGCTAGACATTCACCAAGTCAAAGGATTTTTAAAGGGGCAATTTTGAGTAGTTAAAATGTAAATAAAAGTAAATTAAAATTAAATTTTTATATGATTTAATTTTATATAAATCTATGAACCACTACTGGGGTCGGGTTGTGATAAAATGACAATCTAGGACATGAACCACTGTTGAGGGCAATCCCGGATCATTTTTTTGGGGGGGAAGGGGGGGGGGCTGGAAAGTCGAGTTTTCAATACTTAAACATTGAATATTTTGTGAAATGTATTAACTTTTTTCGGTTTTTACGTCACAGGGCCGCGTCCAAGGCATCCGATTTTCGAGGACTGTTTTGACTAGACGCCGCAATGACACAGTTTGGGGGGAGGGGGCGAACGGGGGGGTATTTTGGAAATGTAAATTAATACATTTGATCAATATCTTCAAGCCATTACATTTTTGGGGCGATACCAATGGCGTCAGAGGGATTTACGGCCCTAATACTAAATTATTTTATTACTAGGCCGCTTCGCGAACGCTTTTTCCAGTCGCGTTGATGGATGAGCTTTTTTTTGGAATATTTCTGTACAATGATTACGTTTTTATGTGGAATCTCCTTACTTTTTCTATAGTTACTTGATATTACTTGTTCATTATACACCTGTAAAAGGCTTATATTAATACCTTTATTTCTATGAATTTTGACCAACTTTTTCAACTTTTTCTTTCAAGAGGCACTACATCACCATAATCTTTATGTCGATGTAAAATATAAACGTTGTAGCCCCACCCGTTTGGTCAAAATCGGCCCAAATATCACGAAAATATCGTATTAAATCCCGGAGAAAAAATCGTAACAGTACGATTTCTATAAGAAATATTTTTTCAAATGTCTCTAAAATCATAACACATATGATTTCAGTGATTTTAAACGTTCCTATAAAGTTTCATCAATATCGGAGTAGCCGTTTGCCAAATATCACGAAAATATCGCACTAAAAATCGAAAAAAATCGTAAAAGTATGATATTTATAAGAAATATTTCTTCGATTGTACCCAAAAACAATGCAGCTCTAAGTTCAGAGATTTCGAAGGTCCCCTCCAATTTTCATCAAGATCGGATATGCCGTTTGCCCGGTAGAGAGCAAACAAACAGACAAAAATACAAACAAAAACAAAACACCCGAGCTATTTTTCTTGGGGTATTGTAAGTAAAAAAACAAACAAAAAAACACAAAGTCAAATTGAAGTCTTTGCTTCGCTCATCCAATAAAATGGTTGGTCTATTTTGGAAAATCCAAATAACATTGTTTCTTTTAATAGCTCTGGCAATTTACGTCCGATCGGGTCCATCTTGGGGTCTATGGATCCGTATCGGTCGGACGCAGCAGGGGTTATTAACAGGGGTTATTTTTAAAGTCAAAACAGTGATCCGAGCATTCCTTCACCCTTTTTGGGGCATTTTCAAAAATTTTAATTTATATTTTTACTCCCGATGACGTCAGAGGGCCACGTCCAAGGCTACTGCCCCGAAACACCTTTATTCGAACGTGGCCAAAAACTTTTTTGGAATTTTCAAAATAGTGGTTGGTCTTATTGGGGTAAAACGTTTTTTTTTATATCTTCCACAACTACAGTCCGAATAGGTTCATCTCGGGCTCTACGGAACCGGGCGTACAAGGTGCATATTTTGACGCACCGGAAAAGCGTCCCGGAAAAAACTTTTGTCCCGGATTTTTACAAAAGGCACAGTTATCGTCCGTTCCAATCCATCTCGGGATCTATGGAACCGCGCGGGTGAGGCAAAGATTTACATGTACCGGAAATGCGTCCCGGAAAAACTTTTGTCCCGGATTTTTACGAAATGCTCAATAATTGTACGGCCGGGGCCATTTTCGGCTCTACGTAATTGGGGGTTTTGCAAAATGAAATAGCGTCCCGGAAAAACCTATGTCCCGAATTTTGATGAAAGGCGCAATAATTGTACGATCAGGTCCATTTTGGGCTCTACGGAACAGGGCTTATGGGGCTAACATTTAGACGTACCCGAAAGTTGACCAAATGCGTGGCCTTTAGTAGCTCGGTCATTGTTCGTACGATCGGGTCCATCTTGGGCTCTATGGAACCGAGCGAACAAGGCAAACATTTCTCGTTCCGGAAAAGCGTCCCGGAAATTTACAAAAGGCGTAAAAAATACCCGATTTCAAAAAAAAATTCATGGTATTTTTTAGCGGAGGGCAGGGTTCGACGGCGTACCGAAAGTGTACCGGAAAAAAAAATTGTCCCGAGTCTTCGAATAAACGACAAACATTACCCGCAAACTACGTATCCCGGCCGTACACGGGCCGATTCTTGAGTTTGTCGCGGCAACGAGGTTTTCTAACTACGAGGTATTTTAAGTACGAGGTTTTCCATTCCTTCCGCGCAGCGGCTTTCAAGCCGCGCGCGAGCGCGACTTGTAATGTACAGAGATATTATGATTACTAAAAATATGCATTATAATGAATAATAATTTTAATTCCCTGCACCGTGGGGATTGTTATTCTGCCAATGTACCAACCTTCTCGATTAACCTTGAAACCTTATACTTCGAATAAGTGATTTCCATTTTACTTTAATTTTGCAAAAACTGTTTGTCCAAGCAATTGAAATCAAAGACAAAAAAATCATCTAAGTAGAAAACCTACAACGTAGTTTCGTAGTTTCGTCGTAGATGCAGTTCATCTCTTCATTGCGTGTGAATGCCACTTGCAAAGTTGTGGCCGAAGAATTCAAGAAACAAAACAAATGAAACGTGAACATGATCACATTTACATTTTAGTTTTCTCCCGTTTTTTTTTTTTATTTTTATATAAATATAATTATTGTTCCCTGCGTTTATTTGTTATAGTAGACACTATAGGCGAGCGTGTAAAGTATGTCAAACATCACATTACTAACGTATTTCGTCGCGAGTGTACGTGAATGTACATAGTTGATCTCAATGTACCTCATTCTATATGTGTGCACATGTGTAAATAAAAATTCTCAAAGTCTATGTAAATAATGTGTAATAATCCTAACTCACCAGTGTAACACATGCCTATGTGTGACGCATTATAATATAAACTACGAGATTTTTGAGATTTTTTTTGTGTATTTGTTTGCGATATTTGCAATGTATTTTATGTGTATCCGGAGTCTCAAATGACCACTAACTTTTTTTATTGGTTGTTATCTTGTGTATCCGGTATAATTTATATACAATTAATATTTATGTCGAATGTGTCAATCCTAATGTGAAAATACGTTCTATTTATCTTTGTTGTGAGTAAAAATAACTTTGTTCACAAGGAATAACGTTCTGAGGTAGGGCTATATTTGCATGGAAGTCTTCTTCTTCTTCTTTTCATATGCCAACAATTGACATTATTCATGTCATCATGTGTTTTCTAGTTAGCCAGTAGAGATAGGACTCCTGTTCGCTCCGATCCATGCCATTTGGCATTTTGTCGCGTTCAAGCTTTATATATGTACATTGAAAAAGATGTTTCCTGTCTTGTTCCCCAGCTCCACACATCCGACAGACACTAGATTCAAAAATTCCAAATCTATGGAGGTGCTTTCCGAGTAGGTCGTGTCCTGTTTGAAGCCGGAATTGAGCTGTCTCTAATTTTCTACTGTAGCACTTATGTCGTCGGCCTCATTCTAGTGAAATCTTCCCACAGTTTATTCTGCCCCCTCTCTTGCCATTCCTTACGAACTGCTTTGTCTGTCGACGCATGCAGGTGAGATTTGAGAGATTTATGTGACAGTTTTTTACTTTCTTGTTGCTTTTTGCTACCTTGTTTGGCTAGGTAGTCGGCCTTCTCATTACCATATATGCCACAGTGGGCCGGTATCCATTGTAGCACAATTTTGTTCCCATCATTCATGAGTCGTAGAATCTGTAGTTTACATTGTCTAATTTCGGGTTCTGTTTCCTCCCTATTTGCAATGGCTGCAATGGCAGTCTTGGAGTCGGATAGGATCACAATTTTCCGGTTTTCAGATTTTGATAGTTTCAATAGTGCTTCAACTATTGCTCGGATTTCTCCATCATAATTGCTTCCATTAGCACCAGCTGGGTAGGAAGCCTCAAATTCTCGGCTGTATATCCCTGCGCCCGCATTTCCTTCCCCTGGGGATGCTGATCTATCTGTATACAGATGTAGCCATTCATTTTCTGGGTATTTCTGGCAAATGTATGCCAATGTCAATTTCTTTAGTTGAACCAATGAGTGGTTGTTTTTCTTACCGTCGATGTCAGGTATTGTCAATGCATGTGGGATTTCTAACAATGCAACATTTATGTTTGGTGGTAGGAGGTCTTGTCTATTGTTAATTGCCTCATTCCCAATTAAATGCTCATTTATTTGTCGTGCCTTCGTTATGAATGTTACATGGGTTTTTTTTTTCACATGGTTCTTTATCCCAGTAGTTCTGATCCAGTCTTACCAGTTTTCATATAGGATCCCTGCAGCTTCATTTTGTCTGGCCTCTAGGGTGGGAATATTGGCCTTTGCTTCCATAGCTACTATAGGTGTGGTTTTAACACCTCCAGTAACTATTCTGAGTGCAGAATTTTGGACCCTATTTAGAGATTGTAGTGCATTTTTAGGGGCTTTTGTTATGATTGCATTACCATATTCAAGCAGTGGTCTCACATAGGTTTTATATGTGGTAGATAATGTGTTCTCTGTTGCCCCCCAGGTAACACCTGCAACTCTTTTTAACAGGTTTAATTGCTTCCTTCCTGCTGCTTGCATTTTTTCAATATGCTTGTGCATTGTCATTTTTTGATCCATAATTACACCTAGGTATACTGGGTTATCTTCTTTCTGTAACGGGTTTGTTCTGTACTTGAGTAAAAATGTTGGTACACTTCGTCCCGTAGTGTGGTAGTCGTACACGGTCTTCTTTTCGTTAACTATCATTGCATTCTTTTCTGTCCATTCTTCCAGAGCTTTAAGGGCTTTATTCATTTCAATTTCCATCTTATCTTTATCTCTACCACTGTACCACAGCACCACATCATCTGCAAACAGCTTTACTTTGACCTCACTTCTCTCTTCAATATAGTCAGCTAGGTCATTTATGAAGATCAAGAAAAGGGTAGGACTCATGACTGCTCCCTGGGGAACTCCTGCCTTGGTTCTGTATTTTGATCTTTTGTTTCCATATCTCACTCTCATATACCTCTGGCTCAGGAAATTTTTAGTCCATCTGTATATGTTGCTTGGGATGTTCATATCCGACATTTTTGTAAGTAAGATCTTTCTGTTCACAACATCAAATGCAGTTTGGAAATCAACATACACCACAAGTGTTGCTAGTTGTTTATTGAAGCCTTCCTTCACCTCCTGCTGTAGATATGCCACTTGGTCGAGAGTGCTTCTATCTTTCCTGAAGCCTGCCTGGTGTTCTGTTATGAGGTTATTTGTCTCCAGGTAGATTTTTAATCTTTGGTTTACCATGCGTTCCATGAGCTTTGACATCATGTGAGACATCATGTGAGCGTATAGCGTAGCATATTATAATAAATAAATAAATAAATTCATATTTAGTCTACCCACTCAGTCATATAACTGATTTTCAGTGGGGGACAGTAAACTAAAGCGATCAATCCAACCCTGCAGGCCCCGACGTAATCGACGAGTGAGCGATAACCAACCAAAGATCGATATTTTTTAAATATAGGAAATCTAGTAATTGGTAGTATGGACAGTGCGCCCGCGGATCAACGCCAGAATCAACAAGGCCGATTCAGAACAACTTTAAATTTATGTGCCTCGTTGCTAGGATGGCTCCAAAGTCACCGTTGCTAAATCAGCAGTTAAAACCTTCTGACTTAACGGGAATCGAACCATGGACCTTCTGTATTGGAAGCAGAGATTCTAACAACAATACCAACGACCCACACGATAAACATTTGAGTGTAACTGCTTTGCTCTAAAGAAATTAAATTTACTTCATATCTGAATACGATAAACATTAATTATTATATTTTATATATATATATATATTTTTTTTTCTGAGGTTTTCGTGGTTATTTGTATGTGTTACCATCTTTAAATAATTAAATTTACTTCTTTCGGTTTACCACGTATATTGTTTATTTAATCCGACGTTTCGACTGGATTTCACCAATCTTTGTCAAAGACAGTAAAGCAACTCAAGTAAAAAACCCAATATACAAAAACACTTCAAGAGGGAAACAAAACAAAAACACAATAATAACATAAAACAAACATAATAAACAAGGCAATGCAAAGAAGTTAACTAACAGGAATATTATAACATGTGGAAAGAGTTTAGAAAAACATGTCATGTTATTGATTAGATGAAGTAGGCTAGTCTGCTTGACCAGAACTTGTGGGATGATTTCTTGCTTGACTTCTTGTCCTTGGACCTTGACTTGTGGAAGGTAGCACGGTTTTGTGAATATTTTGACCAGTATGGTTAGTCTGACTTCTTGTTACGGGTCGTAGACTTATAGCAGGAGGAGTAGCAGTAGGAGGAGGAGGAGTATGCGTTAATGTTCTTGGTTTATGGCAAAGGTTTATGATGGACTTCCAAGTCTGAGGTAGGCGTTTTCCATCATCCCTTTTGTTTAAACTATGAGGCCTCTTCTCAATTTCTATTGCTTCCCTTATAATCCTGGAATGAATACGGTCCGTAGAAGCAATTACTCTTGTACCCTCAAAATTAATAGCATGTCCCTGATCTGCCACGTGTTGTGCAAGAGCTGATCTTGGTTACAGTTATTTTCAGTGGTTAACACTCTGGTCACCCGGTCCAGGAACCTTACTGACAAATCTCACTCAAGAGAGGAATTTGACAAGCTCCGTGAAGCTCTTATCACTCAATGGTTACTTGGACCGAGACATAACCAGAGCGTTTAAACGTGAACGGAAGAAATCTGAGGATGATACTGAGGACAAGGAGAAACCACGGTCAAAAGCTTTTCTTCCATATGTGAAGGGTACCACAGACGTCATAGGTAGAATCCTCAATCGTAAGAACATCGAAACCATTTTCTCCACAGACAGAAAAATCAGCTCCTTTTTGAGAAGTGCAAAGGACTCTGTTCATCTGGAAGAAAGAGGGGTTTATGAGGTTCCCTGTGGCGACTGCAATCAAACGTACATAGGCCAAACAGGCAGACGCATAGCAGTGAGGATAAATGAACACTCTAATGCTGTGAAAGCAGGTGACAAGAAATCAGCCCTGGCTCAACATGCTAAAGCTTTCTCGCATGTGATAGTTTTTGACAAAACAAAAACTATTTGCCCTGTACAACAGCTCAAGCCACGTATTATCCGTGAATCTGTGGAAATTGAGAAACGGCCGAATAACATGAACAAAAGAGATGATAGCCAGAGCCTCCCTCTTGCTTGGAAACCTGCACTCATGCCTCGAAATGTAGTCCGTAGACCTATTTTGCCAAATCCCTCAGAGGTGGTGCAAATTTCAGATTCCATAATTCTAATCACGAATAACATTTCAAAAGACAACCAATCAGGCCCTATGACAAGAAGCCGGACTAAAAAGGTTTCACTACAGTAAGCTGTGCTATTTTGTTTCTCAATTGCCACCATCCGTATATTTTTTCGATATGACTTCGCCGCCCCGCACCTTTTCACGATATGACCTCGCCGCCCCGCACCTATTTTCTATATAACCTCGCCGCCTCGCACCTTCAGCCGAGAGGCTATATAAGGCGGGCGCTGCGTGCTTGCCAACCACTGTGACTCCAACCTCCGTAGAGTCACAGTCAACCTTGAAAATGTCTGACGTAGTACAGACAAAACGTCAGTGGACGCCCAGGTTCTGCCCTGGTTCATCTTATTTTCGACGCGGTTTTACCCAAGATCCTTGTTTTTATCCTATGACGGGCCGCGAAAACCTACAACAATATATACATGTATCATAAACGGCTAAAAGCCCAAGATGAATGAAGAAAAAAATGAGGTTATAAAATACAAAACTGGTGAAAAGTTGATTAGGTGACAAGAGTGACGAGTCATGCTGGTAAACTGGCGTAAACAGACTGCTTTAAATAATTGAAGTTTCATGTGGTTGATGTCAATTTCTGGATTAATGGTTGTAATTTGTTGTAGGTGACTTGAATTCGGTTAATGGGGGAAAATTTAAAAATATCAATACGAGCACATGGAATTTTGAAGGGGATGTAATTTCTTGTAAATCTTGAAGGGATATGAAAGTTTATATTTTGAAATAGGTCCGTGTCGATGAAGTTATGGAGAAGTTTGTAAAGGAAAATTACGTCGGTTGCACTACGTCGACTTTCTAGTGTTGGAATCAATTGTTGTTGACAAAGTGTAGCATAATGTGATCGGGGAAAATTTATATTATTTTGAAAACAAAGAAAACTTACAAATTTGTACTGAATACGTTCAATTTGCTTAATTTTTGTGATGTGATGTGGATTCCACACAATACTGGCGTAGTCAACGTGGGGTCGAATCAAGGATACATACAGCTTTCTTGTAGTTCTGGGTGAGAAGTTAGCGGCACAATTTCGTTTGATGAACCCAATAATTCTTAGTGCTTTTTTTGGAAACAACGCTAAGGTGGTCATTAAAAGAAAGATCAGAGGACATCTGTACACCTAGGTCTCTGATGGAATCAACCATTTTTAGTGCAGCACCTTCAATGATGTATTGATAACGTACAGAATTTTTCTTCTTGTTTGTTTATGTGATCACGTTACATTTATCAACATGGAGGTAAAGTCTCCATGTTCTACACCAGTTGGCAAAATTATTAAGCTCTCTGAAGAGCATTGCAGTCATTAGCTTTGTTGATGGGCTTATAAACTTTTAAGTCGTCAGCGTATAGAAGACACTTACTTGATTATCGTGTTATCCAACAAAGCATAAAATAGTAAATTGAAACCAGTAGAACAGGTATATTGATTGTTAAATTGAAATTATTTGGACGTACACTGTTCTTAAAATAAATATTTATTTTATAAATTTCAATTTAACATAGCATAAAATGTATCACACATTTCATTCACATCATCAGTCTTGTTCTTATAGTTTCACTGAGAGTTCCACAACAGGTTATTTAGTTTAGCTAGATCGGCTTTGTTCCAATTTAATTTGGTTTGCTGTTTGGCCTTGTGAGTGTAATAACGCTTATTCAGTGGTAGGCCTATATCTGGTCACAGATGTCTGTTTAAAATTTCAGCTCAATCTATTTGGCCGTTCGGCATCGAACAAACATTTTACAGGCAGACATTATCACATTGAAGGGCCGATCGAGTTGCGTTGTAGACTACGTTCGCTGCGCTCACTCGTCTAATCAACATCTAATTGCTGGTAAAATGCACCAAATCCATTCTAAGATCACCAAAATTAAATTATTTCTCTGCGGGGCTAAACTGGGAAGACGAAAAAGAATAAAACTGTTGGCTTTAGGAGTTCAACAAAGAAAACATACTTTCAACCATTAGATTTTAAATTTCATTACATAAAAATGGGGCTATCAACATCTAACAAATCATATTAATTGCTTGTAAAATGCACCAAATTCATTCTAGGATCACCAAAATTCAAAAATGTCCCTGCAGGGCTAAACTGTGGGCACGCCCCCAGAACCCCTTGTTTCCCACAAAAGTAGGGGGTGGGTATAATTAATTATTGTAGGCACCAATCACTAACCACACCACGCCACTGCTCTGAAGTCTAGGTGTTTTGTTTTTGCGTAGGGAAATATGGGTATTTGAGAAGGAATTACGTATTTTAGAAATGGCGATAATGTTTTGCAGGTACATTATGAATGAGACATAAAATATTGCAAAAAACAACTAGTATTGGTCAAACTAACATGTATCCCACAAAATTTACTTCATATTGCAAGTACGGGATATCAGGGGGTTATTCAAACTGCCATGCTTGTTTTGTACATGGGGCTTGTATTCTGTGCACTAGGCTGGTGGCAAGGGGGTGGCTGCATGGCCTGATCTTCCTAGGCATGGTCAGACTTTGGGTAACCTTACACCAGCTGATCGACATGGCTCCGTACAGGTGAGTCTGTATTATGCTATCAGGGGAGGGCAAGAGGTGAGGCATTTGAACACTCTTCTATACTCTTGAGAAGTATAAAATATTTTAATAATTTTGTTCAAGTCGAGTTCGTCAAAATACATATTATTTTATTTCATTTCCTAATTTTCAAATCTCCAATATATCAAATTTGCAACTTATTGACAAGTAGGGCTGGGGTATAACATAATTCAATTATCGATATAGTATCACACACAAATTTCAATATGGTATCAATATATCAAAATGTAAGTGTAAAAAAAAATCAAAAACCAATTGTACAACTTTATTTTATTTTTAACAAAGCTCTGCCTTTACATTAAGGTTGCCTTAGGACACAGAATAATGAAAATTACATTTGACAATAAGTAAAATTGGTTACAAATTATTAAAAGAGTGGGCCAATTTTTTTTATTTGTAATTTTGTACAATGTACACCTGGGGACATAATTAAATCAAGAGGTCTAGAAGATCCTAATGAGATTGCAGGCTTTATAAAAAATCTTGGAAATAAATAAATAAATAAATTTTTATTTAGAGTCTACCCACTCAGTTATATAACTGATTTTCAGTGGGGGACTTTAAATCAAAGCGACCAAGCCAACCCTGCAGGCCCCGACGCAATCAGTACCTGGGCTGACTAACGCAAGCAACTCCCCAGCCAACAAAAGGTCAGCTGGGATAGACGGTGTCCCCACTGACATTATAACCAAATGTTATCATTTACATTTACATTTATTTATAAGCTTACAGTTATACAAATTTTTGTATGGTGGCAAGGTACAATATTAACATTTAAATACTAAAATATAAAATTTCATAATATTTACAAATTTACAAATTTTCCAAAGAACTTTTAAAATGAATTAGCCCATCTTTCTTTACAGTGCTCTCAGGTAACAAATTCCATTCAGATACTGTTCTATTAATTAACGAAAATTTTCCTATATCTGTCTTAATAATATCTCTTTTAAATTTCCAATCATGATCCCCCCTACCCTTCTAAATCCCCCTTTGAAGAAAACTAGTGATTTCTCCCCAGCCTGGAAAATCCCTTGACGCCTTATACAATTTACAGAGCCTGTCTTTTTTTCTTCTCAATTCCAAGGCATCCCATCCTAATTCATTTGTCAGCTTTCCCGTACTTTCTTATATCCTAATATTTTTACCATTTATATCAGTTTCTTCTGTCCACCACTTTTTGAATCCTTTACCTTTCTGGCAGCTTTTCTCTGTACCTTTTCCCAATTCCATTATTTCACATACATGGTAAGGATCCCAAATCGCACCTGCATATTCTAAAGCTGGTCTCACAAGGGTTTTGTAAGCTTGTACCTTGATTTCAAATGAATCTCCTTTTAATATTCGCATTCCAAAATTTAACACTCGTACACCTTTCTTAAAGGCCCAGTCCACTCTTCAAACATCATTTGAATTTTAAAAAGATTGTATGTTATCATAGAGATCAGAAAAAAATGCAACGAAATCGCCCGACAAGTTTTGAAGCTATAAGCGCGCCTAGTTGGCTGCACCCTTCCTAGCCACACGTCACTTGGCGTGAGTCCGCCCGCATACCGATAGCCAGGTAGAGGGTTGGCGCAGCCCACACGTGTTAGTAGGCGATCACTCGGGTAATGAAAACTTATAAGAAAACTGCTTGTACCTTGTGCTTTATTGAGTTCATATTTAGTGTTAAATATTTATGTTGTATATTGGTGTTGTTGTTGAAATCTTGTGACAATAGTGAACACGTATTGTGTCTATTCGTAATAATGATCGTGGCATTTCGTTATATAGTATTGTCAATTACAATAAGACACGATTTCATTCACTACAATAAACAGTAACTTTGCAAAATACATTGATTGAAATAATTATACCATATGTTTTTCCTATGTTTGTGTGATCCATGGTGTGATCGCCTCGACACGATACGGCCTCCCTCGCGCAGACATCGCTGTGACTGAAGGTAGCAGGTAGCGGGCGACCGGCCGAGCTCGATTCTCTCCCCCAAGTGACGTCACACGTAGTCTTAGCACGCCCCGGTTCAAATGTAAATAAATCCGATTTCGTTCAACCGATTTTGAAAATTCTTTTTTCTACGTACGTAGAACAGTACATGAAAGAAAATAGCAGTTACGACTTCAAGACAAGACTGCCCAACAAACATTTTTGGGCTTTCCCGCAGTCTTCCCGCAGTCTTTTTCCCGCACTTGCCCGGGCGGGACCCTTGCGGGACGTCCCGTACGGGTCCCGCCTAGAAGTGTCCTACTGGCCGATACCGGGTCCCGTACGGGACGTCCCGCGATCTTCCCGCTAGTTTCCCGCACGGGACGTCCCGCGATCTTCCCTCTAGTTTCCCGCACGGGACGTCCCGCGATCTTCCCGCTAGTTTCCCGTAGTATCTGTAGCGCGATCTAGGTGCTAAATATGTAGGCTAAACGTAAAAATAAAATAAAAAGTTTTATATAATATCGGTTACATGGCTATTTTGTCTTATTTTCGACACCAGTTGATTGCCTGTAGGTGGAAACACAACATGTATTAATTGCAAGTAATTATAAAATTTTAAGTTTGGTGTCTCGAACTCGGTCCAGCAGGGCGACTCTCCATCTGTAAGCCACGCATCTTACCGTTACGCCACGGAGGATGCTTGAGCGGAGTGGGAATAACACCCTATAGATTCAACAGCAAATCTACTCGAGTATCATAGTTATTGTGTGCTTGCTTTGTGGCCTATCCGTATAGTCTTTTAATTATTTTGGATGTGTTGGAATAGTGTTCAGTATATTATACTAATGGTGTACGGTATATTTTAAATGTGGGTACATTAAATAATGCTTTCTATGCGCAGCGCATGTTCGATATTTTGTTCTAGTTGTTGATAAATGCCGAGGCGGGTGTATCTGCATAAATAAAGTATAGGCTGTCCGATGCGATGCTGGTTGACCACAAAATAAAGACGTACTTATTCTATTGGAACATGCAACTAAAATTAAATGACATCATGTGAGATCTTCATATCTTTTTGTCTCAGTTGGTGAAAAGTAAAACCATGGAGTATGGTGAAATTTTTTTGATTACTAGGAAGCTTCGCAAACGCTTTTTCAGGGGAGGCGTGTTATTGGATGAGCGTAATTGGTGCATTGAGTTGCTATGTGTTATGCAGATGGTATTTAAATTGATTTCGTTTTCCCATTGCTATGGGCTGCGAGACACGCTTGGTAATATTGTTTTAAGTTTAACGACGACGATATGAGGATCAGGGGCGCACATTATATTACACACTACATTACAATCGAATAAAGCATGTAGGTGCAAGTCGAAGAAATTTGGTAAAAAACGAAAAAAAGCGTAAATTTGTGATTTATAAAAAATATATTTTTTTCTATTACGCACAAATTGCACACGAATATATTAATTCTTAAAATACAATCGAATAAAGCATGTAGGCTAGAGGTTTAAGTCGAAGAATTTTTTAAAAATCAAATATAATCGTAAATGCGACGTGGCTCGTGGCAGTTCTAAGTTCATAAATTTTCAAAGGCCTTTAGAAAATTTCATCGCTATTGCCATTGGAGTATCGGTTTAGCCGGATCGTGTAACAAACACACAAAATACAAACGGAAAGAAGAAAAAACATTCCGGATTTTTTTCACTAGTGTAAGTGAATTGGAATCTTTGTTTCGCTCATACAAAAAATGTATTACAGGAGAAAATGAAAGCAGGCCAAATGCTACAGAATTATCTGCATAAACAATTCAATGTTATTTCGCGTGTGCAGATGAATGTTGGCTCCGTGGCGGTAAATAAAAATAAAAAAGAACGTTCTACAAATTGCTTTTGAATTTTCATAATATACCACAAATTTTTCTTTTTAATTTGTTGATGAATTAATAAATAAAAAACTAATAATATATTCATTACCAAGGTGATTGGTTATCGTGTTTTTTCAATAATGTACACACACAACTCTTTATGGTGGAGATTGATTAAAGTACAATATGCTCATTTTGTTTCACAGGCAAAATAGTAAATTATGTTGACTAACTGGATCGTTCATAATAAACGGGCATTGCAGTTTACCCGTACGTATCTTATCCGAATCCTTCCTTCGCGGAACTATGCGGGACGTCCCGTGACTTTCCCAGACACAGGGACGTCCCTTAACTTGCCCTCGCGTTTCCCGTGCGGGACGTCCCGTGACTTTCCCAAATACGGGACGTCCCTTAAACTTCCCTCGCGGGTCCCGTGCGGGACGTCCCGCTTCCCGCAGTTAACCCGCACTTCCCTTAACTTTCCCGCACGGGACCCAGAGTATAATGTTTGTTGGGTGGGCCTTTAATAACCGACTGCACTTGCATCTCCCAATTTAAACCCTGCTCTAGAATCACGCCTAAATACTTATAGATTTTCTCCCTCTTTAACACCTCCCCCAAAAGCATATACTACATTGGATTTTCTTACATTAAACTTTCGCCTACTAAAGCTAACAAATTTGCATTTCTCGACATTCATACCCATCTTATTAATTTTATACCAATCTCCTTTCAATTCTAAATCCCCTTGTAAGATCTCAGAATCTCTCGCTTCTGTAATTTCCAAATACTGTAGAGAACAAAATCATCTGCAAATAACCTAAACTTTGCTTTCAACCCTACCCCTATGTCATTGATATATATAAGAAATAATAAAGGGCCCAGCACACTCCCTTGTGGTGCTCTAGCCTGATTATTATTGATTAATTGCACACCCTCTCTTGCTCATCATCAACACATCACATCTGGTATCTTTCCGGATAAGCTCGAAGAAGCCAGAGTGATCCCTCTCCATAAACAGAAGGGAAAGAAAAGTGACCCAAATGGCTATAGACCAATCTCATTATAATTTCTATGTTTACAAAAAAATTTGAAAGAACATTTCACAACAGATTAATGTCATTTATTGATAAGCATAAGATTCTCCCAGCCAATCAACATGGTTATTAAAGAGGCAAATCAACAGTCACTGCAATGTTTGAATTTCTTTCAAATGTAGTATATTTATTTATTTAAAGTCTATCCTATTCAGTTATACAAAGGTACAAAGGAGGACAGCTAAATAAATCTAATTACATAGATGCAGACACAACATTGAACTACATTTAAATAAATATTTGAAATACTAATATTACAACAACAATGCGTTAAAACACAACAATTTTGGTAACAAATAAAAAGGATATAAATGCAATTAATTAATGAATCAAATATCAAAAAGTAATGGAAGAAGAAAAATAAAAGAAAGAACAGGAAATGAAAGAAAGAAAAAAACGTTCAAAAAGAAAAGCGAAAAGAAAAAAACTGATTTATAAGACGATCCCACTCAAACGAATATGAGGTTTGCCAAAAATCAGGAACAGCAAATCAGGGAGTAATCAAACTTTTGCAGAAGAAACCACCGAACGCGAATCTTCATTCTTGTGTTCATATCTTGATAACAATTTGGGGCAAAAAATGACTATTATATAATTATAGAATATAATTATTTTAAACTGTTCAAGTCAAAAACTGATCACAGCAATGATACAGAACTCCTAACTCAAGTTGCAAGCTCCATCAGTGGGCGGCAACCAGACAATCTAGGCAGAAAAATATCATTGAAACTACATCTAGGTGCCCGTTAGGGCGCCACAGCCAAGCGGCGGTGCGCTACACACTCAGGCACCTTATACAGCAAGCAGAGTTGGGGTGATTTCGAGGTGTCACCCAGCCATCATGAAACGTGATGTGAACTTGAAAACTACAAAATCGAGGGGATTTAGGTACCCGACAACACATGCCAAATTTGCTTGGGGTACGAGCATTCCTCCTTGGTGAAAATATGTCTTGAAACATGCTCAAAATTACTTTAAGGACGTTAGTTACTACTGGCTACTACTATCTAATTCGTCAGTTTCAATTGCCCAGGGATTCTGACCAAACGGGTGGGGCTACAACGTTTATATTTTACATGGACATTAAGGTAATAGTGATTTAATTCCCTTTGAAAGAAAAAGAAAAAAAATTGCTGGAACGCTTCCAAATAAAGGTTTTAAAATAAGCCTTTTACAGGCATACAATCAACAAGTAACTATAGTTACATGACAATAATTGCCTACATTGTTTACAAAAAGCAAGTCTTTGGACCACTATATTTTTTCATTCTATTGTTAATTGGTAAAACCATAGCAATTAAATCAACTTTGATAAATTTATTATGTTTCAACAAATAATTTTGCAATGGTACTTGAAAAAGTAATGAGATCCCACACATAACAAAAACTTGTAAAAATACATCCAAACCTTACACACTCAAAAGAAATGAGATCTAAAAAAAGGGCTAAGCTCATGTACCCTTCCACATTTGCGCATTCTTAATTCATAAATGTACAGTGTCCCGTAACAACACCCTTGAAAAGCTTGGCAAAATAGAATTTGCATGACCATTACGTTAAAATTAATTAGAAGAAAAAAAGAATTTGGATGAACTATTACGTTTAAATTAATAGTTGCAAATCCTATTTTGCCAAGCTTTTCCAGGGTGTTGTTTCGGGACACTGTACGTTTATGAATTAAGAATGCGCAAATGTGGAAGGGTAGATGAGCTTGGCCCTTTTTTTTAGATCTCATTTCTTTTGAGTGTGTAAGGTTTGGCTGTATTTTTACAAGTTGTTGTTATGTGTGGGATTGATTATATTGCAATAATGAACAAACAAAGAGAATAGGAAAATCAAAATACGAACTTATTAAATTAACATTACACAAAACACACAGAAAATGACCCACAAATAAATAGTAAAACTCCATTCTTCTTTGCTCTTTGATTCATTATCATTGCTTCAATTTTACTTTTAAATTGTACAATTCCTAGTTTAGTAAACTGGCTTCTAATATCATAAGAAATGGAATTCCAAATGGATATGCCTCTGCACAAAAATGACTTTCTAAATGATTAAAAAATTAATCTAGGAACTTTCAATGAGTACATTAAAATAGAATTTCTATCACGATCAACAATTTGAAAAATATTGGGTAGAATACCTGAATACATACCTTTCAATACTTTGTATGTATTTACCAGCACGCTATACTTCATTCTTTCCTCAATCGTGAAGCAATCAGATTGTAAATCTTAGCTCATAGGAATTAAATCGATGGTCAATTCTCTTCTGAAGTACAACATATTCAGTAGAAGGTCTTACTGTCCAAACCACAAAACAATAATCAATAATAGAGTGAATCTAGGGCGACGGTCGTCGCCCGGCAGACAAGCGCATGCGACTGCTTAGGCGACACGAACTCCAGCCCTATACACATACCAGAGTTGGGGGGTTTTCAGCTATCTGCACACACCGCTTCGAAAGAGTTACAATCTTGCAACTCGGTATATGACCTGGTATGTGGTCCATGACATGCCAAAAAAAAAATCAACCCGATCCGACAACTCGTTCTGTGTTAAAAAAGGCTCTCAACATCGTCAAATTCCTTTCGGCTGGCTGGTGGCTGGGTGGCTGGCTAGGAGTTCTCTGCGGAGATTAATTTAGCCTACAGAGAAAACGGTAAATCTTAGAACTATGAAACTTGGACCACACTTAGATGTACTTCAGACGCAGTGACTTTTGCTTTCAAAACCAAAATCGGGTAACAGGGACCGGAGAAAATCAAAATTTGGATGATAATCAAAACGCGTAATTACCAAGGCGTGGTAATTTGTACAAACTTGAAATTAAACATGCTATAAACCATTATAAATATCTTGCGTCCAAAACACAAGGGGCTAAATTTGGGGATGACCATGGGCCTAAAAATGACAAAAAACATATCTGAACTTTAAGAAATGAATCATTCAAAGAAAACGCTACAACTGAGATGTTTCAAACGTGGAATACATTTTGATATCTCTCATTCTTTATCACTTTTGAATATGGAAAGCAAAATTGGGTAACGGGTACCGGAGAATATCAAAATTATCAAAAGTAGGTAATTCCGTACTCGTATGAATAATACGCTATACTGAGAAAACGGTTGATCTTAGAACTTTGAAACTTAGGCCACACTCAGATGTACCTCATATAACCAAAACCAGACCGGGAAAATCAAAATCAAAACGCGTAATTACTCAGGTGTAGTAATTTGTACAAGCTTGAAATTAAACATGCTCTTAACCATTATAAATATCTAATGTTTAAAACACAAGGGGTATCTTTGGGGGGGTTTTGGGCCCAAAAATGTCAAAAAACAACTTTGAACTTAACAAATTTAATCATTCATACCATGATAGCAAACGAACAACAAAAAGATGTAATATCCAACCAATTACAAAAATTTGTAAAAAAAAAAACGGCAGCCAAGCTTTCCTTCAAAAGTCTTCGGCTGTGAATGCTGTGAGATATAGAAGTTGAGCCAAGCTTTTTATTCTTTCTCCCTTGTTTCGCTTTGAAAATAAGTAAGATCATTTCGCCTGTTGACGAGCGCCAAGCCAACGATTTTTGTGGTAAAAAAGTAAAATTTTAAAACTCGAAATCATAAAAAAATGGCTTGGCCATTGAATTTGGTTCATGGCCAAGATTTTTTTTTTTACCACAAAAATCGTTGGCTTGGCGCTCGTCAACAGGCGAAATGATCTTACTTATTTTCAAAGCGAAACTAGGGAGAAAGAATAAAAAGCTTGGCTCAACTTCTATATCTCACAGCATTCACAGCCGAAGACTTTTGAAGGAAAGCTTGGCTGCCGTTTCTTTACAAATTTTTGTATTTGGTTGGATATAAGAATCTACAAGTAACCTCAGCATTCTCTCTGTTAAAAACCTCTTCATTCTACTTATAATTCCAATTGCTGATGATACTTTATTAAATACATATTCATAATGTTTCTTGAAATTTAAATTACAATCTAAGAAAACTCCAAGATATTTAAATTCATACTCTCTAAAAATTAACTTTCCATTACAATTTAACGTCAAATGAATATCATTCATGCTTCTGTCATTAGCCTTATGAAAAATCATAAAAATTGTTTACTATAATTAATATCAATTTCCTGAGTTTTAAACCAAACATCCATCCTCTTTAGAACTTCTTGAAGACATATTACAATCTCTTCGACAACCACACCTTCTAAATAATAGGCCAAGTCATCAGCATATAAAATTGATTCCTCCCATTAAAGTAGATATATCATCTATGAAAAGAATAAATAAAAGGGGTCCTAATATTGAACCTTGAGGTACTCCACAAAAAAGATTGAATACTTTTGAACTATATTTTGCAAGATTGATAAACATTTTTCTTTTTAAAAGGTAGTCCGCCAAAATTGTTATCAAATAAGGACTTATGTTATACCTGGTTTTTAGTTTTATTAAAAGAGGTAAAAAAGGTACTGAATCAAATGCTTTCCTAAGATCAACAAAGACAGCTCCAACCTTACCATTCCGTTTGTCAATCCCTTAATAGATAAAATCTGTAAATGCTAGAAGGGCACTTTGCATTGAACTACCTTTCCTGAAACCATGCTGGTTTGCACTTAAACCTTCAGATGCATCCACTTTATGTAATAACCTCATGTGCAAAATATTTTCAGTAATTTTTTCTACTAGGAAGCTTCGCAAACACTTTTTCAGGCGCTGTTGGATGAGCGTAATTTTTTAAAACAAAAAAGCGTAAAATTGCGATTTTCATGATAAATAATTTTTAGATAACGCTCAAATTTCACACGAATATATTAATTCATAAAATTAAGGTTCGTTGAAACAATCATTACAATCAGAAACATGTAGGTGGAAGTGGAAGAAATTTAAAAGAAAAACAACGTAAAATTGTGATTTTCCTGAGAAATAATTTTTCGATTACGCTCAAATTTCACACGAATATATTATTTCATAAAATTAAGGTTCTGTAAAAAATTATTACAATTGGATAAAGCATGTTGGTGTTTTAAGTCAAAATTTAAAAATTTAAAAAAAAAATTGCGATTTTCATGAGAAATAATTTTTCGATTGCGCTAAAAAACGTGGCAGTTCTAAGTTCAGAGATTTCGAAGGCCTCTACAAACTTTCATCGCAATTGGACTATCGGTTTAGCCGGAATCGTGTTTTAACAAACACACAAAAATACAAACAAAAAAAACATTCCGGATTTTTTTCTCCAGTGTAGTTAAATGGAATCTTCACTTCGCTCGCTAGCTCATCCGATTGGAAACGTTGATATAGATAGATAAGAATTCCTATCACTCTTTTTACCTTTACCCTTATAAATAGGTGTTAAGAATGTCAAATAGTTAACTTTAAACCAAGCTCTAATGTTACTGTAAAATGGCCAAAGGTAGAACCCTGGTACAGAGTACATATAGTTTTTTTGTTAAGGATAAAAACACCTTCCTAATATTAATAGACAGTGCGTCTAGATGGATAGATGTGTGGCAAATGTCACAAGGCACTGATGCTAAAGAAGTTATTAAAAAGTTAGCTCATTGTTTTAGCATGTTCGGTTATCCCCATCAATTGGTATCCGATAATGGACCCCCATATAGTTCTGTAATGTGGATTGGAATACACTAGGCAGTTCATATGTACAAGTTATCTAGTAGGCAGTGTTTAGAGATGTTGTTGATAAAAGAAATGAATGTTGTTATTGTGTAAAATGGTGTCTTCTCGAATGTTGGAAATATAATTGAAATAAAAGATTAAATAGTTAATATGCATTACAATGGTGACAGCGGTGGGATGACTAAAAGCAAATGGATTTATTTTTGTAAAACGTAATGCCAAGAAGACAACCAGAAACAATGGCGGAACCAGGAGTTGTTTTAGTGACCAAACGTCCTATTAAAATGCCTCGAGAATTTACAGGTGAGTCTGAAAGTTGGTGCAAGTGGTTGCAACATTTTGTAAAAATTTCCGTTATTAATAAGTGGTCAGATGTTGAAAAATGTGAGTTCTTGGCAGTGAGTTTAGATGGAAGAGCCGCCGACAAGTTTGAGGATATTTCTCCAGAAGTAAAAATTGATTATGGAAGTTTGTGCAGGGCGTTACACTTAAAACTAGAACCACCAGAGGAAATTGAGCTACGTAAAACTGCTTTTCGCATGAGGCGACGACAACCATTGGAGACTGTAGACACTTTATGTCGCGAGATGAAGAAATTAGCTGCTAGAGCCTACCCTAACATGGACCATGGTACTCGTGATGACCTTACCCGTGATCAGTTTGTTGAAGCTTTAGGTGAATGCAATTTGCGTCAGCTAGTACGTCAGTCTTGTTCACGAACATTAGAAGCTGCTACGAAAGTTGCTTTGGAACAAGAAGTAAATTTGCAATAGGAAAAGAGAGACCTTTGTACAGTAAGTCCTGGACCGTCAAATAGTGTTCATGCACTGGAGGAGTTGCTTAAAAGTAACACAATAGCCATGCAAGCAATGACATACCATGAAGCACATGATGAAATGCCTGTGACGGCAAGGCAGCAAGAGAACATTCAGTCAAGGCCTCATTATAGGCCTAGATCTCAGATGAAACGCTAGAGTTGTGGACAGCCAGGACATCGACATGTAAATTGCCGTGATGCAAGACAAGCAACACATTCAAGCCCTATGTTTCAACCAGATTTTCGGGCTGAGTATCAGCCAGGATATTTCCATGGGAGTCGGCCACATCAGGAAAACTAGTGGAGGCTGGCACACATGACCAATGTGGGGAGCCAGCAGGGGCGTAGGAATAGGGGGTGCAAGGGGTGCGGTCGCGCCCGGGCCCTGAGCATTGAGGGCCCCGAAGGGGGCCCTAAATGCCGCGAAGGGACCCCGAAGAGCGCGAGGGTGTAATTTTTAAATATAAAATGTCTTTATTTTCATTGGAAATTAATTTCTCGATATGACAAAGATGGCACTTAATTATTGTTGTTTGAATGTTCCGCGTATTTTACACCCCTTTGCCCCTTCCCACACTGCAACCGCTCAGCTGAATCCAAACTACAGAGGAAGGAATACGTTCCGAACACATTTCTTGCGTGCGATGTTCGTCTCTCACTCTCGCTTGCACTCGCTAGAATAGCTCGCTGGCCCGTGCCGTGGTCGACTACTGAAAGTCCAGCCAGCCTCAACCTGTACGAACTGCCCACGTTTTCCCATGCATGTGCATGTACTTCACGTGCGTTCGGTTTGGGAGTGATAATTTTCCGCCTGTGTAGTGTTGTGTTACTTCAATTGGTGATTGGTGTTGTGAACCCAAGAAAGGTCAGTCAGCAAAGGCAAAAATTAAACGAAAGAGAGACGAACAATAATTGTCTGTGGAAATTAGTAAAATGCCAAAGTTAAGTTCCTTTTTTTAAACTAGGCCGAATTCCACGTCACTCACTGTCTCAGATTGCTCTACAGGCTATTTTGAGCAAAAAAAGGCCCAACAAAATTTTCGTCTCCGGCGGCTGGGGCTTCGCCCCAGACCCCGTGTAGCCCACGCAAGTACAGGGACCCATCAGAAAACCCTGCACCCGGGCCTTTGAGCTACTAGCTACGCCACTGGGAGCCAGCCAAGAAAAATATACTTGATTCGGATCATACTAGGCCTACTACAATTATATAGGAAATGTGGCAAGTGGAGGTGCTGTGTTTACAAAGGGAAAGGTAGGCCTACAAAATCTTGACATGGATATTTTAATCAATACAGGTGCTGCTATTTCATTACTACGATACGAAGAGTGGAAAGATTCAAAAGGGAATAAAAACCAGTTACGAGACTCTAGTTTGAATGTTGTCAACGCAAGTGGTGAATTCATGGCTACAAAAGGAGTTGTTGATGTAAATCTACAGATTGGGAAGAAGACTTGGGTCCACCCAATGTTTATTATGGAAGGAATTACACAGCAGTGCATTCTAGGGACTGACTTCTTAGAAAAGCACGAAGGTGATGTTTTAATATCTCAACATATGTTACGATTAGAGGGTCAAATTACGCCAATAACAATAGGTAGGCCTAACAGTAATGTAACTCATCAAATGTGTCATGTGTCCATAGCGGAGACGGTGGTTGTACCTACTGGACAAGAGTATTTAATTAGAGGTAAATTTCGAGGAAAAGCTCCAAAAGAAGGATTCCTAGAACCGACCCAATCTTTTATTGGAAATACTGGGGTGCTAGTGGCTAGAATTCTGGTTAAAGGAGATGTTCCACACATACCGATTCGTGTTTTAAATTCAACCAGTAAACCGTTAACATTATACAAAGGGACAACCGTTGGAGAATTTTGCTCTTGGACGCCGCCAGTTGAAGTGTGCCAAGTGGATACATCTGCAAACAGGTGTCCTGCTTCTCAATTGTTTAATTTTAACCTAGATCATTTATCAACTAAACAAGCCAACGATATTGTGAGATTAATTGATGAATTTGAAGATGTTTGCTCGTATGGAGCTCGTGATCTTGGTAGGACTAAGCTTACTTATTGTTGTATTGCATTGTTACTGGGAATGCTATGCCGGTGCGTCAACCTCCACGGAGAATACCTCTTCACCACCGGGAAGAAACTAAGAAGATTGTTGATGATATGCTTAATCAAGGAGTGATTCAGCCATCTGTGTCTCCTTGGAGTGCTCCTGTCGTCCTAGTTAAGAAGAAAGATGGATCAATGAGATTTTGCATTGATTATCGCCGCTTGAATGACGTCACTACCAAGGATGCGTATCCTCTTCCTCGTATGGGTGACATGATGGATTAATTTAGTTCGGCACGGTTATTTTCCAAGCTAGACCTGGCGAGTGCTTACTATCAATCTGAGGTTGCTCCAGAAGATCGAGATAAAACTGCTTTTGCTACATCATGGGGTGGTTTGTACGAATTTAAAGTTTTACCATTTGGGTTGTGCAATGGGCCTAGCACATTTCAGCGTCTAATGGACTTGGTTCTAGCCGGATTGAACTGGTCTACTACTATGGTATACCTGGATGATGTTATTATTTTTGCCCGAAACTTTGATGAACACATGATTCGTCTTCGAGAAGTATTTCAGCGTTTGAGAGAAGCGGGGTTGAAAGTTAAACCATCCAAGTGCGAACTTTTTCAAGAAAAGGTACAGTTTCTAGGTCGTGTTATTTTGGCACAAGGCATCTCAACTGATTTGGAGAAAGTATCTGCAATAGCTAAATGGTCTATTCCATCTACAGTTGAGGAACTACGTTCATTTTTAGGGACTGCTTCATATTATCAAAGATTTGTTAAATCCTTTGCTGACATTGCTTCTCCACTTTATCGGCTTACTCAAAAAGGTACTAAATATGTTTGGAACGAAGAGTGTGATAGTGCCTTCCTGCAATTAAAAAATTGTTTGGTGTCAAGTTCCGTATTAACACATCCTCAGCCGGAGTTACAGTTCATACTGGATACTGATGCAAGTGGAACAGGCATTGGTGGTGTGCTGAGCCAGATACAAGATGGAGTGGAACGTGTTGTTGCATATTTCAGTCGCACTCTTACCAAAACTGAGAGAAACTACAGTGTTACAAGAAGGGTGATGCTTGCACTACTCAAGTCAGCGCAACACTTTCGACACTATCTCTATGGTAAGCGGTTTCTCGCAAGAACAGATCATAGCGCACTTCGGTGGCTTCGTTCGTTTAAAGACCCAGAAGGACAAGTGGCTAGGTGGTTGGAACAACTCGAAGAATTTGATTTCGAGATTCAACATCGCCCTGGAAAGAACCATGGGAATGCAGATGGACTGTCTCGTCAACCCATAATCAAGTCAGGTCCAGAGATTGTGTTGACTATTGATACTTCATGGGTACCAAAATGGTCAAATGAAGAACTTCAATCTTTGCAAGCTGAGGACAGTGCATTATTTCACGTTGTACATTGGATAAGAAATGGCGCAAAACCATCTTATTTTGAAGTAGCTCCAATGGGGAAAACGGTTTTGAGTTTATGGGCTCAATGGAGTCGTCTTTTGGAAAGGAATGGACTAGTATATAGGTTGTGGGAAGAAGACAATCATCCAGACAGCTTACAGCTTCTACTTCCGAGAAGTTTGATCTCGGAGGTATTAAACGAACTCCATAGTTCACCAACAGGAGGTCACTTAGGGATATCTAAAACTTTGGAAAAGGTTCGAGGAAGGTTTTATTGGCCAGGGATGCGTGAGGACATAGAGTTATGGTGTAAGAGGTGCACAGCTTGTTGCAGCCGCAGAGCCCCTATACCAGGGTTGAGAGCACCACTAGTAAGCTATGGATCAGGTTTTCCACTTCAAAGAGTATCGCTTGATATACTTGGACCCTTGCCTTTGTCAACAAGAAAGAATAAGTACATCATAGTAGTGGCCGATTATTTCACAAAATGGGTCGAAGCGTATGCAGTTCCGAATAAAGAAGCTGAAACTGTTGCTGAAAGGCTAGTTACCGAGTTCATATGTCGATTTGGAGCTCCAATGGAAATCCACAGCGATCAAGGTCGACAGTTTGAATCACGGCTGTTTCAGGAGATGTGTCGGATGTTAGGCATGACAAAAACAAGAACCTCACCGTACCATCCTCAAGGTGATGGCTTGGTTGAACGTTTTAACCGAACGCTTCTTGAAATGCTTAGCAAATGGGTAAATGAAAATCAGACCACCTGGGACGACAGATTACCACATGTAATGATGGCATATCGTTCAAGTCCTCAAGCATCTACTCAATTCAGTCCACATTTTCTTATGTTTGGAAGAGAAGTTCAACTACCACTGGATGTAGTGTTTGGCCAACCTCAACAACAAGTGGCAAGAGAGAGTGATTATGTGTTCAAACTAAGGAATGATCTTGAAGCAGCTCACCAAGCAACACGGGAAAAATTAAATGTTTCACAGAAGATTCAAAAATCCTATTACGACCGAAGATGTGCAGGAAATCAATATCAGGAAGGGGATCGTGTTTGGTTGTTAAATACTGTTGTGAAGCCTGGACGTACACAAAAATTGCATTGTCTTTGGGAGGGTCCATATGCAATTCAAAAACGTCTTTCCGACGTCACCTACCGAATTAAAGCAGATGGAAATGGACCCAATGGAAGACGTCTTCGACAGTGTATAGTTGTTCATTTCAACCGATTGAAACCCTTCTTTTAAGGGGGGGATAATGTAGTGTGGATTGGAATACACTAGGCAGTTCATATGTACAAGTTATCTAGTAGGCAGTGTTTAGAGATGTTGTTGATAAAAGAAATGAATGTTGTTATTGTGTAAAATGGTGTCTTCTCGAATGTTGGAAATATAATTGAAATAAAAGATTAAATAGTTAATACGCATTACAGTTCTATTGAATTTGTAAATTTTTGTTCTTCACATGGAATAACTGTAGTTAAAAGTCCTCCATACCACCCAAATTCAAATGGTGCCATGGAAAGAGCGGTACAAACGATAAAGAAATCTTTATCAAAGGAGCTTAAGTTAAAAACCTTATCGGGTTCTAGAAGTCAGATTCAAGAGATATTGAACAACATACTATTGACTTACCGGACTACACCGATGTCAGACAAAGATATCAGCCCGTCGGAGCTTTTGTTAAAACGAAAACCTCGAACGCTGCTATCTTTGATTAAACCACATTATGGTGATGTTCCGTTCTCAACACAGCTTTTCAAATTTATTGAAAACAGTGAAGTATTGGTAAGAGTACAACCACAAAACAAACCAGAGCATGGAGTCATTAAAAAATGTCTGAGGGCCACAACATATCTAGTAGAGATAGGTGGTCAGATTCGCATGGTACATATGAATCAAATGAAACCCTATGTAAAAAGTCCCCTATACCCCAACAGTATTCCACAACCAAGAAACCAAAATGAACCGTCTATACCTGTTGTACAGTCACAACCAGTCATGAAGCACCCAGCTCCATCTCCTGTCGGTCAGCACCCAACCCCAGCACCTCATCAGCAGGGGCCAATACAGTCACCCTCCATTGTTCCACATAGTCCGATCAACCGAAGTCCAAACCTACCCCAAACTCAGCCTATAGTGACCACTCCTGTACTGAGAAGATCCAGCAGGAATGTAAAACCCCCACTCAAGTTGAATTTGTAAAACTAACCGGCAAATCTGTAATGTATTGAATTTAGTTGCAGTTGTATCGATAGTATAAATTGTATTGTCATTATATGCATAATCTTTATTATTAGTGGTATTGTATAAATTGTATTATCTTTATAACATATACACCATAGGCCTATTCAAATTGTAGTAAGGGAGGAATGTCATGTATGCTATGTATCTACGTCATGTATGTTACGTCACGGCCCGACCCCGCCTCACCCCTCACTGTACGAGGTCGGCCAGTGATAGACCGGCTCTCGGCTCGCAGTCGTTCGAGCGAGTCGCTGTGTGAAACATGTACAGTCTGCTACAATAAATCAAGGTCTGTAACTGTACTCTTCTATCTATTGTCTTATCCCTGTTTGGAGGTTCCCGAACATAATACTTACAAAAGTTAACGGGAACTCACTAGTTACCTCCATTATAGTTTCATCCTCAATAAGCTCTTTTTGTATTGGCAGCCTTGACAGGGCATCTGCAGGACACATCAAGTAAAAAAAAAAAAAAAAAAAGAGCTATCGAGGATGAAACTATAATGGAGGTAACTAGTGAGTTCCCGTTAACTTTTGTAAGTATTATGTTCGGGAACCTCCAAACAGGGATAAGACAATAGATAGAAGAGTACAGTTATAGACCTTGATTTATTGTAGCAGACTGTGCATGTTTCACACAGCGACTCGCTCGAACGACTGCGAGCCGAGAGCCGGTCTATCACTGGCCGACCTCGTACAGTGAGGGGAGAGGCGGGGTCGGGCCGTGACGTAACATACATGACGTAGATACATAGCATACATGACAAATTTAAATCACAAAAATGTTACGTAAGGTTATTGGTTAAGGTTAGAATCACGTAGGGCCTTGCCTTACCACCACAGTCGCACAGTTTATTAGGTTAGTTAGAGTCTAGGATCACGTAGGGCCTAGGACCTAGCCTCACAAGATTATTTTCAGTTTCTAGGTTGTGGTCACATAGGCCTAACCATTCTTGGGCACGTTCCCCCAAAAAAGGAACTTTGAAAAGTTAAGTTACTTCTGCCTAAAAAGGAACTGAGACGTTCCTCGTTCCTTTTCAATAAAAAAGAAACTGAAACGTTCCTCGTTCCTCAAAAGGAACTTAGTTCCTTTCACGTTCCTTATACCATCACTGATTTGAACAATAATAAATGTGAAATGAGTTAATTCATCATTACTCTTATTTATTAAAGTGAGTCCCAGGCCGTCTGACGAGGGTGGCGCCATTTTCGAAAACACAAGATGTCACATTGATATTTTTCATACTGCAGTTTACGTACTGGAATTCGACGGGATTACGACGGCGAAAGGAACTTATTAAGGAACGTTAAATTCGTTCCAAGTTCCCACGAAATAGTAACTTTGACGTTACAAGTTCCTGATCTAAGACTAGTCTAAGTCTAGTCCCCAAGACTGGGCCTAACCTCACAAAGTTCTTTAGTTTACTTAGGTTGTGGTCACATAGGCCTAACCTCAAAAGTTCTTTTCAGTTTTCTTAGGTTGTGGTCACAAAGGCCTAACTTCACAAAGTTCTCACTGACAATAATACTTACATAGGTCGTATCGGACGTTTTATTTATCCCAAACACAAGGTTAGGTAAACATTTTCAAAGCACACAAAGACTTTGCCGATATTTCTATGTCGTGAAAAAAAAGTGGTGACATCACTGTGTGGTCGCGATTGTAATCCCACTTCGGATATGTTATAAATAAACAAGATTCAGCGTTAACCTTACTTGCTTTTATTTATTAAAGGATACAAACATTTATAATAAGGTTTTACAAAAGGTAAAGTGTCGGATGCTAGATTATAAAGAATAAAAATACCGAATTACGTTTTGTTATTGATGTCACGCCATGTTCTTCAAGTCCTGCCACTGAGATACAAACTTCCGCTTCCTCGTCATCCAGTAGTCCTTGGAACTGCATCTCTTACTTGAGCGAAAGAATATGAAATACGAAATTGCTAACATACAGTAAGGCCATAAAGTTGGCATTGGAGAAGATAAGCGAACATCAGGATAAAAAAAATAGTGATAATGTCGGACTCAAGGCCGCAATTGTACAATGTAATAAATAACAAATAACATTTAACAAGAGATGAACCTAGGTCTTTTTGGAGAAATATTAATAATTAATAACTCCAAGAACAATGAACTAGGCCTAGACGTAGAGATATGACTAGGAAAACGCTAAAGTCCCGCCGCATTGATGGATGAGCTTTTTTTAAGTTTTTAGTTTGCGTGGGATATCTTTACTTTTGCAAGTGCTTTGTTTTGCTGCCTACGCATTGTAAGTGATTGTTGTCAAGTTTCTATTGTTTCTTGTCAATTGGTATTATTTATCGTAAAAAACTTATATTAAAAGCTTTATTTCTATGGATTCTGGCTAACTTTTTCAACTTTTTCTTTCATAAGGTACTACAACACCTTAACCTTAATGTCCATGTATAATATGAACGTTCTAGCCCCGCCCGTTTGGTCAGAATCGGCCCAAATGGCACGAAAATATCGCACAAAAAATCAAAAAACTTATATTAAAAGCTTTATTTCTATGGATTCTGGCTAACTTTTTCAACTTTTTCTTTCTAAAAGCAATACATCACCATAACCTTAATGTCCATGTGAAATATGAACGTTGTAGCCCCACCCGTTTGGGCAGAATCGGCCCAAATGTCACGAAAATATCGCGCTAAAAATCGAAAAAAATCGTAAAAGTACGATATTCATGAGAAATATTTCTTCGATTGTACCCAAAAACAATACACCTCTTAGTTCAGAGATTTCGAAGGTCCCCTCAAAATTTCATCAAGATCGCATATGCCGTTTGCCCGGTAGAGAGCGAACAAACAGACAAAAAAAATAAAACACCCGAGCTAAATTTTTTGGGGGGTCAGTGAAATTGAAGTCTTCGCTTCGCTCATCCAATTATTACATCAACAACAACAACAACAACAAGTAAATGTCACCTGTTCTGTTTCACAAACTCAACACTTCCCCTTGACGTTTACTTGTAAAAAAAAAAAATGATATAAGAAAACATGAAAATGCAAATAAAACAAATTTCAAACTTCTAAAAATAAAAATTTCACAATACAAAAATTACAATGCTTTTCCTACTTTTACTAGTTTCTATCCTAAAATCCTAAACCTATCTTCTTTACTAACACATTTGTCTTTGGTACAGATAAAGGTTTTGTCATTATATCAGTGATATTTTCATTTGACTTTAACAAAGACAAATTCAATATACCCTTCCAATACCTTGTTTCGGATATCATGGTATGCAATGTCGATATGTTTAGTTCTATCAGAAACTATTACATTTTTAGCAATTTCCATAGCTCCCTGATTATCTACAAATATCTTTACTGGTCCTTCAACAAAATGGCCTTGTCCTATCTCCTGAAAGAGACTTTTTAGCCATATGATCTCTTTAATACCTCATACATAGCTAAGTACTCGGCCATGGTAGACGAGTTTGCCACAGACCCTTGTTTTCTTCTCTGCCATACAATTGGTCCATTCGCAAGAAAAACAACAAACCCACTAATTGACTTACGATTTGCCTCGTCATTTCCCCAATCTGCATCACAATAGGCATAAATGGGCTTGCCTGCCTTCTTGTATACTAAGCCCTTGTTGGCTGTACCTTTTACATAACAGATATGTCACTTGATCCCAGTCTGACATCTTTGGTTTGACACACTTTTGACTGAAGGCCGCCATACACGATCCAACTTGCATGAAAAACCCGGCTTGATCTGCAAATCGTTCGGCTTGACGATTTTCCGTCTTCGCCTGATAATTTCCATCATGCCAATAAGTTGGAAGCATTTATAGCCAATCACAAACCGAGTGGAAATCGGACGTCACGGCAAACATATGATTGTGAGAGCAGCTCCTATTGTTTGCAGGTTAAGACAGGCACAATGCAAGAATTACAGCAGAAGCAAGTGTCTTAAGATATTTTGATGACTAAGGGCATAGTATTTAAACCATGAACGTTTTCGAGTGCTTTTTTTGAGGTTATGTCACTGGTTTGTGACTCCTTGGTTTGTGAAGAGATTGGATCACTGGTTGGATGTGTGAGTGGGTGTGTGCAACCTTCAGACTTAACTTGACAACTTGCATGACAAGCCAGGTGCAATGCAAGTTGGATCGTGTATGGCGGCCTTGAGTTACATATTGGTAGGGAAATATCGGGTCTTGTACCATTTCCCAAATACAACAAATGACCGATGGCCCTTTTGTATAAAGTTTCATTGAAGTAACCTTCTTCTTCTTTAACCCACTGGCTTACCCGCCGGTCAAATCGACAGGCTGTTCTTAATGCCCGCCGAATTACTTGGCTGTCAGATCGACGGGCTGGAACAGTGCGCTACATTATCGGTCGTTGTATGATAATGGTTCGTCCAATCATCAAAAGATCGCGCTCGAATTGCTCTCTACGCATTTCGCTGCATCTAACGATATGTTTGGCTTGTATCTAGGTCAAGTTTGAGCGTTTCTTTGATTGAAGGAAATATATGTTTGCATTCGTGGGCGGTATGGCGGCGCGCGGGCTATGGCGGCGACGGCAATGTGCAACATTTTGCTTGTTTTGACGAACATGAGGGGTGTGATGTTTTGACATCAAGAAAAAATTTGCAGGAGAGTTCATAACCTCTTAGACATTTGTTTAGGCTATATTTCAGAATTTATTTGAGGGAAATCGGTTCATTTTTGTAGGAGCAGTAAACATTTCAATTGGAATGCACCCCGCCCCCCCCCCCCCCCCATTTTGCAAAAATAAATGGATTTTAAGGGTAGCGTGCCGCGATTTTTAAAGGTAAGCTGATGGGTTAAGAACAAAACCTTATCTCATTGGGGCTGAAACACTTGAACAATCTGACATGGTAAATTCTGTTAACATTTTCTGAGCATGACCTTCTTGATCATCCAAACTTACTAGATCCAACTCGCTTTGGGTGACAGCGCCAACGCCAAGTAAACTGTTAGTTCATGTGGATTGTTGTAATCTACCAGCTCCTCAGTCACTAATTTGAACTCATCAAGTGCAACTGTTTGAAAACGATGCAGCAGTCATCGTTGCAAGTGTGCTGCTAATTCACTGCTGTGCACAGAAATAAGGACTTGTTTTAAGACGCATGTGAAAATATTGTCGATTGTAGACCTGTTACCAGCACAGATGATGGCAGCGAATATGAAGATGAGTAACGACAAACATTAATAATTATTAAGCAACTTTATTATAAGAATTTGTCTATGTCTTTGAAATTTTGTTGTTTTAAAACCAATTCTTATTCTTTTTTGAATGTGTCTTATTTTCTTGTAATTTTTGTTGTTGTAAAACAAATTCTTATTTGTTACATTTGATCCCACTTTTAACTCGTTGACCTGTAATACAATATAAACAACGTTTTATCGATATAACAATTTAAAATACTGTTTTGTCTAACCCTCTAACAAAATCCTAAAAATTACCATTTACGTTAAATATTTTTTGGTTTAGGCCCAAATCGAAAAACATTAGGCCTATATGAATATACATAAAATGTAATTGGATGAGCAGAATGAAGACTTCAATTTCGCTTACCCTGAGAAAAATAGCTCGGATGTTTTTTGTTTTTGTTTTCTGTTTGTTCGCTCTCTACTGGGCAAACGGCATATGCAATCTTGATACAATTTTGAAGGGGCCTTCGAGAAATTTCTGAATTTGGATCTGCGACATTAAAGGTACAATCTAAGAAATGTTTTTCATGAATATCTTATTTTTATGACTTTTCTCGATTTTTTGTTCGATATTTCCGTGATTTTTTGCCCTCGACCCGGTTAACGGTTACTACGATCTTGATGTAACTTTATTGGAACGTTTGAAATCACTGAACTTGGATATGTTACTATTTTGGGTACAATCGAATAAAAATTTTACATACTTACTTACACATACGTACTTTTAGGGCAAAAGAAGTCGATATGACCTCGCTGCCCCGCACCTGTCTGCGGTTGGCACAACGAGGCTCATGTCGGTCGCGCCGCATTGTTGAAATGAAGGCATACATGGTTCACGCTCGAACGAAACAAATGTACACAAGATAGACTTGAAACCGTAAAATAAGGATAGAAATAGTCAGCCAAAAATGCTCATCCATCAACGAGACTACAAAAAAACTGTTCGCATGAGGTCTAGTGATAAAGTAAAGAGGACATACAAAAATGCAAAAACTTGCAAAAAAGGTGCCAAGCCAAAAACGAGGAAGATACAAGTGGCTCAACTGCATAAAGTGGTGAGATCTAGAAGTGTGGCCAAGCCCATTATTTTGTTTAAAATATTAAAAATATTTATTTATTATATAATAAACTAGGAAACGCTCAGTTGGACGCGTTGATAAGCGAGCACGTGCTATAGCTAGACCCACAATGCACATTTTTTAAATTTTAAAATTTGCGACGTTCGCTGTCCACATTGCCATGTTTCCGATATTATTTATTGAGCGAGCGAAGCGAGCGTCTCCACTTGACTCTTATGGCTCGAATGTCTGGTTTTTTTTTTTTTCTGTTACTGCTTCGATACAGGTCGCACCGTTTCTCTGATCGACCTGAAATTTTGCACACATGTACATACCACCTAGGCGGGTTGCTGTATAGTTTTGTGGCAAAATCGTTCAAAAAGTTAAAAAGTTACATTAAAGTTAATTGAAAGTTTTTTTTCAAACTTTAACGGAGACAAAATCTGAGGTGGCCAAATCATTTAGAATGTCCGTCCGATCACGAATATGTTATTTTTATTTTGATCCGATAAGTAGTGTAGTCGGAAATTACATTATAACAAAGTCCCGTTACCATGGCAACGGCGCACGTGGTTTCAGGTCACTATGCACTGCCACCTAGAAGTAATCAAAACACTATCGAGGAAGCAGTGTATTATTTGTAACCAAAGAGTTTAACAAGGAAATGATGTCAAGGTCTTCTAGATGGCGGTGGATTTTATCCATTCTCTCCTATTTTTTAAATTTTCAGCTAAATCGGTCAAGACCTTAAAGACTTATTGGTATGTAACATTATGGGAATGTCTTACTCGGGTCGTGTTGCACGTACCGGTGCTCGCTCAACAACGCGTCCAACTGAGCGTTTTCCTAGTTATTGCCAAGGTATTTGGGTAAACCCGTATGTAAATCTTTACTTTGTGGATAAAATCCACCGCCATCTAGAGGACCTTGACTCATTGGGAAAAATATTTAAACTCTTTGGTGACAAATAATAGACTGCTTCCTCGAAAGTATTTTGATTACTTCTAGGTGGCAGTGCATTAGAAACTTCGCGCGTCTTTTCGTTGCCATGGCAACGTTACTTTTGTTATAATGTAATTTCCATCTACACTACTTATCGGATCAAACTAAAATTAACATATTCGTGACCGGACGGACATTCTAAATGATTTGGCTATCTCAGATTTTGTCGCCGGTTAGTTTGAAAAAAAAACTTTCGATTAACTTTAATGTAACTTTTTAACTTTTTGAACGATTTTGCCACAAAACTAATGGCATTCAATCGAGAACAAAGCTTGCGGATGGTCAAAATTTCAACTCGATCCGAGCCTCCGTTCAAACGTTATGGCGAGACATACAAACAAAAAAAACAAAAACAAAACAAAACGAGTGACAAATTTTTCCGGCAGAGTCAAATGGAAACGCTCGCTTCGCTCGCTTAATTAATAATATATCAATATCCATATTATTATCTAACTTTACTTATGAAATAAATATATTAACAAAAATAACATAAAACATTAAATAAATTTATTGAAACATTTACATGTGGAAATATCAAAATTAACAGAGGCCATTCAAAATTAAAAGCTTGGACGATGGATTTGGGTTGGTTATGTTTTGGTTAGTCAGTAACGACAACCAAGTTAAAAATTCATCGACCAAGCTTTTAATTTTGAATGGCGTCTGTTAATTTTTATATTTCCACATGTAAATGTTTCAGTAAATTTATTTAATGTTTTATGTTAGTTTTGTTTATACATTTATTTCATAACTATAGTTAGACAATAATATGGATATTGATATATTATTAATTTATTATATTTTAATAAATATATTTATTATTTTAAACAAAATAATGGGGTTGGCCACACTTCTAGATCTCACCACTTTATGCAGTTGAGCCACTTGTATCTTCCTCGTTTTCGGCTTGGCCCCTTTTTTGCAAGTTTTTGCATTTTTGTCTTGAGTAATTTTGTATCAATAATTTTTTTAGAATGTACACGGTATGGATGTTAGCATCCAATTAAAGAAAATTACTTTATTTACAATGATTCAAAAAAACTCTCACTCATTGATAATTAGAAGGTTTCAGCATTGCAGTTATAAATAATAACACAAAGACACCTTGTATTTATTGTTTCAACCACCACTCGTATGCACCTCAAATGTCAATTAAAACTAGGGAAACGACAAAGTCGTTGTTAAACGAGTGAGTGAGCCAAGTATTGAGTACCCGGGAACATCCCCTTTCCTCCCCTATACCTAAGGCTGGATCTAGCCCAGTATGACGAATGATACCGGGTACTCAACACATGGCTCACTCACTCGTTTAACAACGACTTTGGCGTTTCCCCAGTTATTTAAATTGAAATTTAAAATGCGAATCGTGTTCAAAACGTATTACCGTGAAACATTTACAAATTTCCAAGATAAAACAAAATCACCTAATTTTTATTTCCCATTTAACACCCCTCAAAAATAATATGTGAGTGCAAAAATATAAAAAAGTTCGCACTAACGGGTATCGAACCCCAACCCTCCGTGCGGTAGGCTTTATGCTTACCACTAGGCCATGCCAGCCACGTAACTTTTGTCCCGCTAGCTGCTACTAAACTAATGCTATCGATGATTTAAAAAATCACATTTGTATGTATTGTAGGATTTAATCACAATAGATCTAGCGGATTTTGCTATCAGTTCTCGACGTACAGACAGACAGAATCACAGAATAAGAGCCGTTTGAGTTGAATGGAGACACTCCGTCGCTCTGCTCCCTCATTTAATAAAGATCAAATTATATAAGCTTTGTTATTTTGGCTTCTCAAACTTTATCCATTGGGAGCCCACGCCAATCCGTTTCTCAACAAAACACGAATTAAATAATTTGTTATATTTCCATTATCTCAGCTTCCGGTCATCTAATCCAATTACCGTTTGTATAGCACATGGCCACTGAAATGACTGACATTGGTGCAAATTTTGGCTTCTCTAACATCCATTGAGGGCCCACAAACTGGTACATAATTCGTCAGCCAGACAGCCACCCACCCACCCAGCCCAAGAAGAAAGTTATTTTGAACGATCTTGACATCTCAATAACTTCTAGACGCATCATCAGATCGGGATGAAACTTGAAATGGGTCATCTCATAGTAAAAGCCCATCGATTGAAGCAAGTTGCGGGTTTATATCTCTCATGGTTTCGCGTCGTAACACCGTGTAAAGTGCCAATGTAGGCGTGCGATAATAGGCGCTTAGTGGAAGCGGAGCCGCGCGTGGCTTAGCCTGGTGCGCTTCCGCGCACCTAGATTATATTCAGATCTATAATAATGCTCCAACAATTTAGAATTATTAAAGTTAGCTTGGTGTTCCAGTTGCTTAAGGAGCCCACCTGGAATGTGTGAGGTCCATTTCAAATCCCGGTCGGGTTGGATTATTTAAATTCTGGGTTGTATTACATATTCTAAAAGGATAAAAGATAAAATAATAACAAAACTTCATTCAAATTGGATGAAAATAATAAACTCAATTACAAGCAAAAACGTGAATTAGAAGAAAATGGCCGCCATTTTGAAAGGACGCCATCTTAAGAGTGCACCAAGACATTTTGATATCCGTTCGCATATATATAAACAAGTTGCAAAAGGTCCCTTGCTTCCTTCACAAAGGAGCATACGGGACCCACATAGGCCCCGGACTATTTAAAAATCTGTTATAAATCATATTATTATTGGACATCACACACTGCAAAGTAGGTTTTAATAAATGCGCTTTTGTTTTTCTAGGTGCTCTACTTGCGATGCTCCATTATGTAACCCTGTCCTTCACATGGCGCCTCTCCTTGGTCATCATGCACACCCAAGCTATTCCTTATTGTAAATTATTGTAATCTTTCTTTATGAACATTAATAACATGTTGTTTCCTAAACCAAGTATATTATTAATTTCTATAACTTGTTTTTAATTTATATTTAATTCTTTTAAAGTTTGCCTATCTTGTAGGGGTGTGTGAATATTTTAAATTCTCGGAAGTATTCACGCAAAATTTACTATTGTTTTCAATTCAAAACTCAAATAGTTACAATTTTTATGTATACATAGGCCTATATGTTTGTGTTTTTGAAGGTTTTCGTGGCCGATATGTATTAAAATAATCGGTTTCTCGGTTTCAATGCCATGTATATTTTCGTTGGGCCGACGTTTCGATGAGATTTCACCCATCATCTTCAGGGCCAATACAACTTTAAATATTAAAAACGAAAACTACATCACTATTGATAAATACAGAACAAAACTGGAGAGAAAAAACAACAAAAGTCAACAAAAGAAATCACTGCACACATGACAAATTAATACCATCCAAAGAAAGTCATTGCAAAGCTTGTCGTTGCAAAGAAACAAGAAAGTCACTACATGTCCGTCTTTACGTTTTTCATCGTGGATCTTGTCACTCTGACCGTCGATTCATTATCGGCTAGCTGTTGAGCACATGGACAGACCATCAGTCCTTGCTCAACACACTAAGGAAAGTGGCCATGTTATCGACTTTGCTGGCATGAAACCCATTGCCACCGTTGAGGAGTTTCTTCCTAGAATGTTACGAGAAGCCATTGAGATAAACAAAAGAGCTCACAGTCTAAATAAACAGCAAGATAGCCAACGTTTATCGGTAACATGGAAACCTGCAATTTCAGGGATCCATGTAAAATCATATAGGCTAACTGTAAAACCTGCAGACCAACAATCAACGCCTCAGTTAATACCTGCAGATGATCTATAAGTAAATGAATCGACGGTCAGAGTGACAAGATCCATGACGAAAAACGTAAAGACGGACATGTAGTGACTTTCTTGTTTCTTTGCAACGACAAGCTTTGCAATGACTTTCTTTGTATGGTATTAATTCGTCATGTGTGCAGTGATTTCTTTTCTTGACTTTTGTTGTTTTTTCTCTCCAGTTTTGTTCTGTATTTATCAATTGTGATGTAGTTTTCGTTTTTAATATTTAAAGTTGTATTGGCCCTGAAGATGATGGGTGAAATCTCATCAAAACGTCGGCCCAACGAAAATATACGTGGCATTGAAACCGAGAAACCGATTACTTTAATATATATATATTGATTCATAGCAGTTGTCGAAAAAGTTTGCCCCGACTGGGGTTCGAACCCAGAACCTCCGGCTTAACGTGCCATAGCTCTACCAATTGAGCCACCGAGACAACATAACAAACCTTTACTAAACTGCTAGTTGTTGTGAATGTTGACCTCCATGACATAAATCCAACAGAAGACTGCAATGTAGCTGTCAAATCTGAAAGATCACATGAATAAATCCAAACACATCTCATCTCCAATGAATTGGGTAGTATGAATATAAAGTTTTTAAGCATAAGCCCGCTTTAGGGACATAGTTATTGATTCATAGCAGTTGTCATTCACAACAACTAGCAGTTTCGTAATGGTTTGTTCTGTTGTCTCGGTGGCTCAATTGGTAGAGCTATGGCACGTTAAGCCGGAGGTTCTGGGTTCGAACCCCAGTTGGGGCAAACTTTTTCGACAACTACTATGAATCAATAACTATGTCTTTAAAGTGGGCTTATGCTTAAAAACTTTATATATATATATATATATATAACCTTGGTTTTATAGTAGGCGACTATGACGCTGATATGTTAGTACTTTATTGATTCATAGCAGTTATCGTAAAAGTTTTCCCCGACTGGGGTTCGAACCCAGAACCTCCGGCTTAACGTCCCATAGCTCTACCAATTAAGCTACCGGGACCGCAGAACAAACCTTTACTAACTGCTTGTTGTTTTCTAAAATAACTATGTCCTTAAAGCGGGCTTATGCTTAAAAACCTTATATTCATATATATATATGTGTTAGTACTTTAGACAGAAATTAAAAAAGTGTCTACACCGGGGAGATATATATATATATACATATTGATTCATAGCAGTTGTCGTAAAAGTTTGCCTCGATGGGGTTCGAACCCAGAACCTCCGGCTTAAGGTGCCATAACTCTTACCAATTGAGCCATCGGGACAACAGAACAAACCTTTACTAAACTGCTAGTTGTTGTGACTATTGACTTGCATGACATAAATCCAACAGAAGACTGCAATGTAGCTGTCAAATCTGAAAGATCACATGGATAAATCCAATCACATCTCATCTCCCATGAGTTGGGAGGTTCTGGGTTCGAACCCCAGTCGGTGCAAACTTTTACGACAACTGCTATGAATCAATAAGTATGTCCTTAAAGCGGGTGTCCTTTTAGCGGCCTTATATTTATATATATATATATATATATATATATATATGTTGACGAATACTTTCGTGGCTTTATCTTATTTTAGAAATAAATGTTTTCACGGTATATGCCACTCCTTGAGTTTAATTACTTCTCAACGTTTCGGAACTCAATTCGAATTCCTTTATTAAGAGATTTAATATTATTAAAAAATGAAAGTAGAAACTATAACAAAAGCAAACACACCAACAAAAAGAAAATAACAAAAGCAGGCCAACAAAAATAAATAGTAATAATTTAGCAATATGATACATTTAAGTGCTTAGAGGTCATGAACCATCCGACCCTTTACGCTTGTTGTTCTTGCGTCCCTAGTAGTCTGGCTTCGTGTCTGCCTGGGTTGACTTGTCTCCATTAGATGACTTGTTGTTGCTGGACCTTTGTTAGCGGTCCGACTACGCGTCTGCACGAGGTGACCCGTTTCCGCTGACATCGTTGGTCTCACATGGTTCTCGCTCAAACTAGGAGAGGCGTCTCTAGTGGTTTGGCTTCGTGTCTGCATGGGTTGCCTTACTCTGATGCTAATGTGGGTGTATCGTAATTCTCATCCAAACTGCGAGATGCGTCCCTATCATTGTATACATATCATATCCATATCATATGTCTGCATGAGGCGATCTGCTCCCGCCGACATAATTACTCCCTCATGGTTCTCGTTCAAAGTGGAAAAGGCGTCCCTAGTAGGCCTAGTCTGTGTATATATATATATATATATATATACATATGTATATGATAAAAACAAGGATCTTGGGTAAAACCGCGTCGAAAATATGATGAACCAGGGCAGAACCTGGGCGTCCACCGACGTTTCGTCTATACTACGTCAGACATTTTCAAGGTTGACTGTGACTCTACGGAGGTTGGAGTCACAGTGGTTGGCAAGCACGCAGCGCCCGCCTTATATAGCCTCGGCTGAAGGTGCGGGGCGGCGAGGTTGTATAGAAAATAGGTGCGAGGCGGCGAGGTCATATCGTGAAAAGGTGCGGGGCGGCGATGTCATATCGAAAAAATATATACGGATGGTGGCAATTGTGAAACAAAATAGCACAGCTTACTGTAGTGAAACCTTTTTAGTCCGGCTTCTTGTCATAGGGCCTGATTGGTTGTCTTTTGAAATGTTATTCGTGCTTAGAATTATGGAATCTGAAATTTGCATCACCTCTGAGGGATTTGGCAAAATAGGTCTACGGACTACATTTCGAGGCATGAGTGCAGGTTTCCAAGCAAGAGGGAGGCTCTGGCTATCATCTCTTTTGTTCATGTTATTCGGCCGTTTCTCAATTTCCACAGATTCACGGATAATACGTGGCTTGAGCTGTTGTACAGGACAAATAGTTTTTGTTTTGTCAAAATCTATCACATGCGAGTAAGCTTTAGCATGTTGAGCCAGGGCTGATTTCTTGTCACCTGCTTTCACAGCATTAGAGTGTTCATTTATCCTCACTGCTATGCGTCTGCCTGTTTGGCCTATGTACGTTTGATCGCAGTCGCCACAGGGAACCTCATAAACCCCTCTTTCTTCCAGATGAACAGAGTCCTTAGCACTTCTCAAAAAGGAGCTGATTTTTCTGTCAGTGGAGAAAATGGTTTCGATGTTCTTACGATTGAGGATTCTACCTATGACGTCTGTGGTACCCTTGACATATGGAAGAAAAGCTTTGGACCGTGGTTTCTCCTTGTCCTCAGTATCATCCTCAGATTTCTTCAGTTCACGTTTAAACGCTCTGGTTATGTCTCGGTCCAAGTAACCATTGAGTGAGAGAGCTTCATGGAGCTTGTCAAATTCATCTCTTGAGTGAGATTTGTCAGTAAGGTTCCTGGACCGGGTTACTAGAGTGTTAACCACTGAAAATAACTGTGAAGGACGGTGGTGGTATATATATATATATATATGGATTGTTGTAGGTTTTCGCGGCCCGTCATAGGATAAAAACAAGGATCTTGGGTAAAACCGCGTCGAAAATAAGATGAACCAGGGCAGAACCTGGGCGTCCACCGACGTTTCGTCTGTACTACGTCAGACATTTTCAAGGTTGACTGTGACTCTACGGAGGTTGAAGTCACAGTGGTTGGCAAGCACGCAGCTCCCGCCTTATATAGCCTCGGCTGAAGGTGCGAGGCGGCGAGGTTATATAGAAAATAGATGCGGGGCGGCGAGGTCATATCGTGAAAAGGTGCGGGGCGGCGAAGTCAAATCGAAAAAATATACGGATGGTGGCAATTGAGAAACAAAATAGCACAGCTTACTGTAGTGAAACCTTTTTAGTCCGGCTTCTTGTCATAGGGCCTGATTGGTTGTCTTTTGAAATGTTATTCGTGCTTGGAATTATGGAATCTAAAATTTGCACCACCTCTGAGGGATTTGGCTGAATAGGTCTACGGACTACATTTCGAGGCATGAGTGCAGGCTCAACAACAGCTCAAGCCACGTATTATCCGTGAATCTGTGGAAATTGAGAAACGGCCGAATAACATGAACAAAAGAGATGATAGCCAGAGCCTCCCTCTTGCTTGGAAACCTGCACTCATGCCTCGAAATGTAGTCCGTAGACCTATTCAGCCAAATCCCTCAGAGGTGGTGCAAATTTCAGATTCCATAATTCCAAGCACGAATAACATTTCAAAAGACAACCAATCAGGCCCTATGACAAGAAGCCGGACTAAAAAGGTTTCACTACAGTAAGCTGTGCTTTTTTGTTTCTCAATTGCCACCATCCGTATATATTTTATCGATATGACATCGCCGCCCCGCACCTATTTTCTATATAACCTCGCCGCCCCGCACCTTCAGCCGAGGCTATATAAGGCGGGCGCTGCGTGCTTGCCAACCACTGTGACTCCAACCTCCGTAGAGTCACAGTCAACCTTGAAAATGTCTGACGTAGTAGAGACGAAACGTCGGTGGACGCCCAGGTTCTGCCCTGGTTCATCTTATTTTCGACGCGGTTTTACCCAAGATCCTTGTTTTTATCTTATGACGGGCCGCGAAAACCTACAACAATCCATATATATATATATATATATATGTTACCATCTTTAAATAATTAAATTTACTTCTTTCGGTTTACCACGTATATTGTTTATTTAATCCGACGTTTCGAAAGGATTTCACCAATCTTTGTCAAAGACAGTAAAGCAACTCAAGTAAAAAACCCAATATACAAAAACACTTCAAGAGGGAAACGAAACAAAAACACAATAATAACATAAAACAAACATAATAAACAAGGCAATGCAAAGAAGTTAACTAACAGGAATATTATAACATGTGGAAAGAGTTTAGAAAAACATGTCATGTTATTGATTAGATGAAGTAGGCTAGTCTGCTTATATATATATATATATATATATATATATATGTTAAGTTATACTTTACGGAAATAATCACGCTTTATTGGATGTTTAAAACAAATATTTAATTAAAACTTCAACGTTTCAGAAGACTAGGCTTCCATTAAATATTTGTTTTAAACATCCAATAAAGCGTGATTATTTCCGTAAAGTATAACTTAACATAAACCATGAATCACGAAAGCCTACAACAGAACATATATATATATATATATATATATATATAATAATTATTGTTATTTGTACGTGGTCTACACCTAAAAATGTCATGTAATACATCATTCGACCATGAAAGCCTACATAAATATATATATAATCAACGTGGATAGAGATAGGAGTCAACAGCTTACCTGAGATGTAGAGGTGGCTGCCATAGTAGAACACAGATAAAAATATACACAAACTAATCACTAAATTGTCACGAGACGTTTCGGCCTTGCCTTCTTCGGTCGTTCTGGTCTACGAAGCAGAAGCTGTTGACCAGGAGAGGTAAGATTAGGGGGGGGGGGTAGAAGAAGAAGTGGGGGTGGAGGGTGGCTAGAGGGTCTCCAATACGTGCACATGAGTGTGTGCGTGAGTGTGAGTGTGTGTGTGTGTCTGTGAGTGAGCGAGTGAGTGAGACAGTGAGTGAGTGAGTGAGTGAGTGAGTGAGTGAGTGAGGTGTGAGTGAGTGAGTGAGCGAGTGAATGAGTGAGTGAGTGAGTGAATGAGTGAGTGAGTGAGTGAGTAAGTGAGTAAAAGAGAGAGTGAGTAAGTGTGTGAGTATGAGTGAGTGAATGAGTGTGTGAGTGAATGAGCGAGTGAGTGAGTATGTGAGTGTATGTGAGTGTGTATGAATGTGTGATTGTGTGAGTTTAGCGTAGGTTTAAGTTAGGTTTGTTGCGAGATTTTGTTATCCATTGATGAGCGAGCTCCATGGACCTTAAAGTGCGGCGCACAATTGGCATAGCATAAGCGCAGCACAACGCAAGCGCAACATAAGCGCAACACAAGGAATGTAGGCGCGCACAATTGTCATAACGGAAGCGTGGCGTAAAGAAACTACAAGGCTGTGCAAAGTTTTAGAATGCTCGTTATCAGATGACTGCATGTCAACTTTGCGTTTGACATTTCGTCTTTGAAACCATTTGCAGTATAGCCTATGATGCGGATATTGCCTAAAATACGTAATTAGCAGCTCGTCGCTAGACGTCGACTCAACTTCATACTCGATAATTACGTCGTCTTCTGTAAGTTCGTCCATGATAAATAATTTTACACTGACACAAACAACAATAGTTGTGAATTTGATTGAACTGAAAATGGGCGTTTGTGTTGAGTCGTGTTGTTTCTGGATTCCTATTGGTCAAACGCAAGCGCAAGCATAAGAAATATAAAATATAACCATCTCTTGCGCTGTGCTTCCGCGCCTACGCTATGCATACGTGAATTGTGTGTTCAAGCAGTCAGGTGCACTTGTTTATATTTCTTGCGTTGTGCTTGCGTTGCGCTACGCTTATGCTATGCCAATTGTGCGCAGCACTTAACTCTCTGTCGGTTGCGCCCGGGAGCGATCGAACTATACGTGTAGTGTAGCAATCGTCGAACCGGAGGTCATGGGTTCCTGAGTGAGTGGGCACAGGTTTCGGCTTCTTGTGGGTGTCTGTGTCACACCTATGGCCAGCCATTCTATTACTAAGAAGGTTACTCGTTAGGCCAATGTATTCAGCTGGACACAGGTTACACTTGAGCTGGTAGATGACGTCAGTGGAGGCACAGTTGTGATGGCCTCTAATGGGGTAGGTCTTGTTTGTGGCTCCAGCTGTGAATGACGTTGGCTGGGTGGATAGGACAAGTTTTGCATCGAGGTCTTTTACACGGAAATGACCCGTCAGGTTCCCTATCGTCGCCACTTGTGCCAATCAGGGTCTCGTTGAACAAGAAGGTCATTTAGATTGGGGGGACGTCTGAAAGCTACGCGGGGCACTGTTGGCATTAGATCTTGTGTCCTAGTTGAGCCAGACAAGATGTGGTGTCCACTCTTAAGGATGCCATTGAGAACGTAAAGTCCTGGATGCCATTGAGAACGTAAAGTCCTGGATGCCTTTGCGTAACGAGAGGTAGAGTGTTGTCTGGCACCAGACTGCTTCCTTTCGACGTGGGGTTCTCAACTCGTCTTCTGACGTCTTTTTCAGGGTATCCTCTGTCGATGAAGGCCCGCGTAATCCGGTCGCAGTACTTGGTTCGATCCTCCTCGGTGCTGCATATGCGTTTTCCCCGCGTCGCGAGGGAGTTGGGTAAAGCGCGTTTGGTGTAGAGCGGGTGACAGCTCTCGTAGTGTAGATACTGGAGGTGATTTGTGGGCTTAAAATGTACGTCAGTGCGGAATGAACCATTCTCTACGTACACGTCGACGTCAAGAAATGTGACGTGATGGCGAGAGATTTGCCACGTGAACTTGACGGCATAGGTGTTGTTGAGGCCGTTTAGAAAAGTGTTAAATGACTTCTCTCCATGGGTCCAAACTACGTAAATGTCATCGATGAACCTGAGCCAACAGATGGGTGTGTGTTCTTGATTTGACAGATAGTCTTCCTCTAGTTTGCCCATGTACAGGTTGGCATAAGATGGTGCCATTCTTGTACCCATATATATATATATATATATAAGTCAACCCAGGCAGACACGAAGCCCTACTAGGGACGCTTTTTCCACTTTGAACGAGAACCGTGAGGGAGTAATTATGTCGGTAGGAGCAGATCGCCACATGCAGACACGTAGTCATTCCACTGTCAGCAGTCCTGCCTCGGGTCAAGCATCAACGGGTCGTCAAATGGAGACAAGGACTAGGTGCCAGAAAAACAAGCAAACAGGGCCGGATGGTTCATAAACTCTAAGCACTTAAATGTGTTATCTTTCTAAATTCTTTCTATTTATTTTTGTTGGCCTGCTTTTGTTATTTTCTTTTTGTTGGTGTGTTTGGTTTTGTTATTGTTTTTAATTTCAGTTTGTGATTTAATCTCTTGAAAAAGGAACTCCAATCTGAGTTCCGAAACGTTGAGTAGCAATTAAACTCAAGGAGTGGCGTAAACCGAAAAACACTATTATTTCTAAAAATAAGTTAACATAATGTCCAGCCACGAAAGTATTCGTCAACATATATATATATATATGAAATATATATATATATAGAATTTCTGAGGTTTTCGTGGTTATTTGTATGTGTTACCATCTTTAAATAATTAAATTTACTTCTTTCGGTTTACCACGTATATTGTTTATTTAATCTGACGTTTCGATTGGATTTCACCAATCTTTGTCAAAGACAGTAAAGCCACTCAAGTAAAAACCAAAATACAAAAACACTTCAAGAGGGAACGAAAACAAAAACACTATAATAACATAAAACAAACTGGTCAAAATATTCACAAAACCGTGTTACCTTCCACAAGTCAAGGCCCAAGGACAAGAAGTCAAGCAAGAAATCATCCCACAAGTTCTGGTCAAGCAGACTACCGTACTTCATCTAATCAATAATATGACATGTTTTTCTCAAATATATATATATATATAAGTGTTACATATGTATGTAACATATTATACATATTATATGTATACATACATACATATTATATGTATAACATATATATGTTACAACTAGCTTTACGGAAAATATCACGCGCAGTATAATAGAAAGTTACTTTTATTCTCAACGTTTCAGAAAATTAGGTTTCCATTTTCAAGGGAAGGGTAAAACAAAATTCAATAAAACAACAGCATTATAAAAATAAACAAATAGAAACAAAATACACACTACCTTGCAAAGCGTTGTTATAAAAATTTTAAAAAGCGCTATTATTGATGACAGAATATCTTCACCTGAATCCGGTACGTCTGGAATGGCCCATGGATCAATTCTGGGACCGTTGATGTTCTCATTATTTGTTAACGACGTTCGGGCCTGTTTTAAAACTTTCAAATGATTAATGAATGTATGCTGATGACCTTAAAGTGTACAAACGCATCAACAATATTGAGGACTGCAAGTCTCTTCAAACCTCCGGAGCTTGATGCGTTTTCTACATGGTGCAAGTCTTGGAAGCATGACCTAAATGTGGCTACGTGTAATTTTGTTACGTTTACTACTAAAAGGACTCTCCGCTTGTGGTGGTTAGAAGCTCTCCTTGCTACGCTCCCTTTCCCAAAACGACGTTGCCAACACGTTGCGCGCCAAATATGATGGTTAGAAGCACTACGCTCCTACTGACAACAAGATAAAATACAAAAACAAAGTACCTACCAAGGTTCACGGTCAAGGGGGTGGGTCTTCCCCTGCTTCTCCGTCCCTGTACTGCTCCGGCTAAACTCTCTCTCTCTCTCTCTCTGTTTGGGTCCTCCTTACAATATTAGTAATATGATTTAGGTCCAGAATTTCAATGTATAGTTAAAATTTTAATTTAAATTTAAATTTTCTACAAAATAAGGTCAAATGAAGTTAGCTGCTGAAGGCCAAGTACTATGTCCACTAAATAAACGTGGCGTGGATTACTGTCTTAACTTAATACTTATGAAATAAAGTTAATTAAAATGACAATTATAACAAGAATTTTTGTAGGTGATGCCTAAATAGAAATGAATTATTATACGTTATTTATATCCAGTTACCGACCAAGTGACTGTTGATACTGATTTATCTCTACCCTCCGTTCAGATCAGAAAAACAATGCTTAGTGATAAGCCTTAGGTAAATTAGGCAGCCAGGCACAGGCTTCGGTAAGTTTCATAAATAAATATATCAATAAATACACTTTCAAAACAAATCAATAGGAGGCTGGAAAGAAAAAGGAGAGTTAATCTGTAACCAAGGAGTCTCCAGCTTCATCAATCAGCGTGCCTGTATTGTTATTAACAATCAAAATACATTTAAAAAGGTGATTACCTGCCTATCGTGGTACCACACTACACATATGACATCTATTTTATGTTTCTCATAGCCCCACAAATCTCCCTTTTATGACACGGCATCAATACAATTTATATTAAATAACCCTTATGGCCAATAAAGTGAGTACTCATTCCTCAGTGGTGTCAAACAGCATCCCTCAGTGCCAGTCCCTGACGGGCAGTCTTGACGGTTTTTTGGATATTGCTTTACATCTCATATTTATGCAACTTGGCTAATCGAGACGAAGGGAGGGACGTAAGGGAGGACGCGGGGGGACAAAGGGTGGACAGGCCTGTGCTGGTCAGAACCAGCCACAAGCATATGGGGAGGGCAGGGGTTCCCCCACGTTGTGGTCGTCTCCGTCTGTGTCATCATCCGTCCGTGTTGTCTTTGTCGTCGCCGTCGGGGAGGTAGAGTCTTGACGGTGATGACGATGACGTGGTGTCCTAGTTCCACCAATGGGCAGTACGATGATCGCGTGGCGCGCGCGCAGCCGCCTGACTCTCAGAGTGCGGGAGTCTCCGATGATGTGCAATTGTTAATGTTCAAGGATGAGTTACTCATTCGTAGAAACCCGGTTTTTATCACACTAATACGAGTTATTCGTTTGAAAACTGAATTCAAACCAATGGCCAATAACCACTCTCAATCTCAAACCTAGCACGGTTATAAATAGCGATTGCGTCAGCCTTCTTCCCGTAGCCACTAGTCGCGGTAGCTCGCGCCTGTACTTTTATACACTCACTTTTCGGATAAAACACAGAATTTATCTCTGCGCTTCTGCCCTCTATTGAACACACAAACTGGGCTACTTGCCCTCTTAATCACCGACTCAACTATTCAACTGGGCCTCGGCCCTCTGTACTGGGCTATCGTCCTCTGTTAATACACACACCGGCAGCATCCGTGCCCAGCCACGACTTCCTCAAGAGTGATGCCAAAAGCGCGCGTTCCTAGCCCGCGTCCTCCAGTTCCGTACGCTCGCTTACAATTCGATTACACCCACGCCATTCAAAACTGATGTCCAAACAAAGGAAAGTTCACCTTTGAGGTCTACCTTGATTGTGAGTAAGTTTCCAACAATCAAGAATAGCGTCTATTTCAAATTATCCCAAAATTCAGTTGACGCGGGAAACTGCTTGACCAATTGCTGACCCTGATTCATTTTATGACCTTATACGGAAGTGCAAACGGTTAGGTCTGTGCGGGAAGCCCCGAATATCCCCTCCACCAGTCCAACACACTACAGAAATTATGACAATAATTGATTTGGTTGATTAAAAGATCAGTCTGATTTCACATGAAATCAGATGATGTTTGAGAAAAGAGTAAATTTAATTCTGCATCTTTTGAGATGTGTCTGACCCTTGTAGGTGAAAAACTATGGCTGTAATTGTTGGATTACATGCTACGAACGCCTGCGCGACGGGCAACCCGCCGTACGGCCGAGTCGCCAACTACCAGTCACCGCCTCCTTGCAGTGCTTAGACTCCCGTCTCAGTACGATCTACAGGGCTGAGTAAAAACCACGTTTCGTCGGCCCGCTCAGACACCTTTGAAGTGACAAAACTAGTGAACTTATAACAGGTTATGGGCCCAGCACGCTTCCACTGCGCAACTCTGCTAGAGAAGAGGTCGTCGAACCAGGAAGTTGGAGAGAAATGACCCAAATGAAGGGAGACCTGAAGGAAGAGTGGACAAAAGCGGCAAACGAGGAATATGAATCTCTCATATGGCCAACGCCACTTGGTCATTGACTACCCTGCCCGAAAACAAGAAGGCAATCGGAAGCAAGTGGACCTTCAAGGCCAAAGAAAATGCAAGCGGAAACATAGAACGCTTCAAAGCCAGGTTAGTCGCGAAAGGATTCTCTCAGAAGTACGGAGAAGACTACGACGAGACATTAGCCCCAGTGGCCAAATACGCCACCATAAGAACCCTACTCGCAGTAGCCACTGTAAAGACCTAAAAATAAGGCATATGGATGTGTCGACTGCATTCCTCAACGGCGACCTATCCGAGGAAGTATACATGAAGCAGCCGGAAGGGTTCGTCATTCCAGGACAAGAAGACATGGTGTGCAAGCTCAATAAAAGCTTGTACGGTCTAAAGCAATCGGCCAGGACCTGGAATTCCAAAGCCCACGATACAATAACCAAGTTGGGGTTCTCACAAAGCAAAGCTGATGCTTGTTTGTACGTGAAAAAGAGCGGACAAACATACACCTACGTCACCATTTACGTAGATGATCTGCTAGTATGCGCAACCACGGAAGAGGAGCTCGCCTAGGCGAGGCAAACAACTACCTAGGGATTGAAATAGACAGAGATGCAAACGGGGACATGCTGCTACACCAACGGGGAAAGATACTTACCATTATCGAACGGTTCGGAATGGCAAGTGCCAAGTGTAGCACAACTATCATGGACGCCAGCTACCTGAGCCAAACCGGAGAGGAAAACCTACTACCCGATAACAAAGAGTACCGACAAGCAGTGGGGGCACTCCTGTACCTTGCAAACGTCACACGCCCAGACATCGCCACCGCCATTAGCATCCTGAGTAGGAGACTTGAAAATCCCAGGGCCATGGACTGGACGGCGGTAAAGAGAGTGATACGCTACCTAAAAGGCACCGCCGCACTCCCACTAAGGATCAGCGCTTCAGGGGGCACTGTTCTCTCAGGATTCACCGACGCAGACTGGGGAGGTGACCAAATGGACAGAAAATCGAGGAGCGGTTACATATTTCAACTAGGAAGCAATACAATATCTTGGTTGAGCAGAAAACAAAACTGCGTAGCCCTCTCCTCAACCGAAGCAGAGTACGTGGCCACCACTCTAATTTGCCAAGAGGCTACATGGCTCCGACAGCTCCTAAGCGACCTAGGACACGCCCAGGAAGACCCAACGGTACTGCACGAGGACAACCGGGGGTGCATTAAGCTAGCCACGTCTGAGAAAATAGGCAACCGAGTGAAACAGATAGATCTGAGGTACCACTATATCCGAGACGTCGTTGACCAAGGCACCGTCCGCCTGGAATACTGCCCCACGGAAGACATGCGTGCGGACATACTAACAAAGCCGCTGCCGGGCCCCAGGTTTGCAGCACTGCGGGAGAAGATAGGGCTTGCAGCCAGCGACCCGCGCGAAGGACGTCCGTCGAGTGGGGGTGTTGGATTACATGCTACGAACGCCTGCGCGACGGGCAACCCGCCGTACGGCCGAGTCGCCAACTACCAGTCACCGCCTCCTTGCAGTGCTTAGACTCCCGTCTCAGTACGATCTACAGGGCTGAGTAAAAACCACGTTTCGTCGGCCCGCTCAGACACCTTTGAAGTGACAAAACTAGTGAACTTATAACAGTAATTAATTAATTAGATTTCTCAATGGTAAAACAGGTGAAATGAACTTGCTATTAAGATTGTATGGCCTAGTCCCGGCTTTCATACTTGACAAAAATGGTGAAAACAAATCTATTATTGGAAATATTGATCGAAAAAATTAACAAGGCAATTAGTGGTAATTAAGCAGTAATTAGTGAAGGTGGAGTAGGGCCTAACCTCTACATTACCCCTCCAAATGTTTGCCTTCATTGGAACAATAAGAAAAACATTTCCAGTATACTATATGGTGACAGATGCATCGATTGATGATGGTAGTTATATACAAGGTTACAGTTTTATAACATGATATTAAAGTTGACAAAATACAGTACTAATTCTAACTATTATTATAAGTTGGTATGTTTGTTCAGTTCTGACAAGTGTGGTGTTACTATCCACGGAACTGACAGCATGCGTTTTGACAGATACCACGTGCTCTTTGTTTGGTAGGTTTCCCTGGCAACCGCCACCACGTGCCCGCTTAAAACACGCCCCTTTTCACAAATGTAAACAAAGTTTTTCTCTCTCTCTAACTAGAGGACCCAACGCATATTACTACCATAGGGAACCTAAGTGGGCGTTGTCCGGTTCTCTCCGGTCAGCGTGGTATAGGCGATTAACCCATGCTAAATGTTTCGTAAGCGATAGCGCGAGAACCCGACCACGGACCGGAATTATATTCATACTGTAAGAAACCAAAATCTTTCCTCTTTGCGTGGATATGCATAACTCTGTTCTATCACAAATATTAATGACATTTGTTTTGAGTTGAAGTGAACTCTACATTTACACTGTTGCCAAACCTTCCAAACTGCTCATGAAAAAGCAAGTAAAAACATGTTGTCCGTGGCATCAGCATAACATTTGGTATCCGACTTGCTTTGTGGCTACTGTGAGGTCACTGGGTTGTACTAGATTATACATTACTAATAAAATATCCTTTAATGTGCCAACAAAATCTTGAATGCGAAGTACATTTAGCAACCATGGACAGGCGCGTGGTATGCGAGGATGCCACAGCTGCACACAACGTGGCTGCGTCTCGCTTAGGTTGCCGCTCAGACAGAGTACATTTGCGACAGCGCGCAAACATGGGTGGGTCCATTTAACTCATAATAGTTTGAATTTAGGAAGCGTCATCGAGCAAAGTAGAATGCCATCATCTTCTTCACAAAATTATGCATCTTGTGATGTTATTGGTTTAGATTTCTTTTTCGCGAGTCAAAAGATACGGCGAGTTACATTTTCGTACCATGCTAATTCTTATGGGCGCTGAGACCAGAGAGAACCAATTTCCTTCCCGCCTTCAAAACTTAGGTTCCCTATTGTGCTATCTACAAGTTACAGCTTGTCTGTTTCAGCCGTCTGTCTGGCCACCTGGCCGTTATTCGACACCTACTACGTCGTGCCGCTAAAAGCTTTTTCTTTCTCCCCTGAAATCAACCATTTCTACCGTCAATTGTTTTCTACCGACATACTATTGCGACGCACATCTAGCCAAAACCACAAACCCTTTGTGTCTGTCCCCTCGTCGACTCTGCTAACATTCAAATCAACTTTCTACAAAGTAAAACTAATTGTTATAAAAGACAAAACCGCCTCTAGTCTACACCACCAAATAAAATGAAAAATAAGTGGTAAACCATTATTGAAGAAAATCCATCCTTTGTGTCGGTTCCAACAAAACCCCTCGTCGCTTTTCTAACACCTGACAATCATACACGCTTCAAACAAGTCTAAACAGCAGTGCGATTCTGTAAAATAGTCGCTATGATAGCGATCACGGTTGATATGAAATATCAATCGTTATAAATTATCGTTATCGACCTGATTCTGTAAAATAGTCGCTACGGCCGCCATTTATCGTATCTTGATAGCATAGCATAGCGTCTTTATTCCGTTATCTAGCGTGCTATCATTTACAGAATCATCGAC